>VWZK01010009.1:164465-174960 GCA_013396935.1 Baryphthengus martii | reverse complement strand
CTTGTTTTTTTTTTTTTTTTTTTTTTTTTTAATTAATCTGGGCCAAACCTTCATTCCTTTGGTTATGATACTGCTTCCTTTCAGAAAAGAATTTGCCTTTACAGCTGAAAACCTACAGCCCCTCTCTGTAACCCAGTTCACATACACAGAGGTAGAAACAGATACAATTGCCGTCGACTGGTAGAGAAGGAAAACATGAAATTTGGAAATATCATCCTGAAGAAGAGTGCAAGTAATGTAAGGGATAGGTCCTAAAGTAAAACATATCACTGGCTGTCAGCTGGATATGTAAGGAAATGCCATTATAGATTTGTATAATGAAAACACAGATTTTGACAGCTATGCAAAATTACTCATCTACCACAAATAAATGACATCCTTGGTTTCTTTTGTTTTTGTGGGGGGTTTATGCTATGTTGTTTTCTGTTTTTTTTTCCTTTTAAAATCAAAATAAAACAAAACAAAACACAAAAAATCCATGGGTATCAAAAAGAAGGTGAATCGTGGCTGCAGCTCCATCTTGCTGGGTGGCTTGTACGTTCCTTAAGATATAGCCTGAAGACATGGCATGATAAAGGAGAAAACCACAGAACTTCTCTATTATATCCCGAAATTCCACCTTTTCGGACAGACCAAAAGAACAGTGTCTTCAGTGATTTATCTCTTGAATTGTTCTGCTGTGTGGGAAGTCAGCTTGCAAGGCTGCCATTCTTCAATGTGCCATACTGCCAACAACTACATCTGTACAAGTGATCAAAACCAGCCAGGGACTATTCTCATTCCCTCAAACAAACTGGCACAACATGCTGAGTGTCTGTGCAGCAGAAATACCTCTCTCCCCAAAAGATGCTTTTAGAGAAACTACTTGGCCTGCACCAAACCCTAAACTGTTCCCTCATTTTGTGGGAAAATGCTAGCAGGCCCAAAGCAACAGCTTTCTTAAAATTGAACATATGGACAAGTCTGTCCTAGCTCAGCTTAATGTACTTCTACAGACAGAATCAGTGGGGTCATCTTTTACTATTAGCCTCAATTTTCTACTCTTGTTCTGATGCAGAAGCCTCAGTGCTGCAGAGAACCATTGAAAGGCTTACCAGAGGAAGAAGGATGTTTTCCTCTTCTGTCTACCATGTCTCACCTACCGCAATACCAGAAAGAATGAAAAACAATCCAAGTGTCCTCTCTCTAAATTACACTGTGTTATTTCTACATTTCCCTTTGCTTGGGCCTACAGTGTTCGAGGTGTGCCTGGATTGAAGGCTGATCCCCCTTCTCCATCTGACTCAGATTGGTCCTAGTCAATGTTCTTGTGTGGGTTATTAAAAGGCTGACTGAATGTCAGGGGGTCTACACATGAGTGATGAAGGAAGATACGTTATTTTCATAATACAATAAGACGACTCTTCTGCACAGATGAAGGAGAAAATAAAAACTACTTATACCACAGCATAAATTATAGTCCTTGGTTTTGTAAAAACATTGAATCTCAGTGGCAGCAGCTATTGTTTTCTTTCATCTTTCAGCTAAGAAACCCAGTGAGGAAGAGTGAAAGAGGGAACATGATGGGGATACTGAAAACAGTCCATTTTCAAGATTTATACTGAAAACGGCACAGTAACTTGTCTGAAGCATGTATATCAACAATTAGTAATTCTAGAAATGAAGAAAACACTCCTTGTTAAACTCTGGAATAAAAAAAAAAACAAACACAAACCACTACGATTAAAGAGAGACCAGTTTGCCCTGCAAGGTATTTCTAGCAAATGTGTCTACAAAATAAG
This sequence comes from Baryphthengus martii, assembly GCA_013396935.1. NCBI lineage: Eukaryota > Metazoa > Chordata > Aves > Coraciiformes > Momotidae > Baryphthengus > Baryphthengus martii. The sequence continues at coordinate 173,179 of VWZK01010009.1, read as the reverse complement.
CTTTGAAAACCTTTTAGGTTGTGAAACATGGTTTAATTTACAACAAAGAAACTGACAGCTTGGTGTAACAGCAAGTGCTGGCGCCATGCCATAGGATAAATCACTTGGACTCAACAAGACCACTTCACCTTCATGTCATTTCTCAACAAACAGGAACCTGACATCAGGCCAGCACAAAACAGTGGGGCAGGTACAAATGTACAGTACATGCTCTTTTCATGCCATCATCTTATATTACAGTACAGACCTTATGGACCTTGTGTTGACATCCAGAAACAAACTTAAAAAAACCCCCACCCATGTAACCTCCATCTACAACTCAAAGCAAGATTAAGTGAATGTTACTTTCTTCATTGGCTTGACAAGATTATAAGGCATTCCCAATGCACTGCATTTAATTAGCTGTTCTCATTGTTATTTATGGTTAGGCAGGCCTTTTTTTTCAGCTCTCAGATTTAAAAATAGCAAAAGTAGGAACAACTATTTTTGTAAGCTTGTGCAAAATAAAAACACCAAGGGAACTCTGAGATGAAGGAACATAAATGTAACTCAGCTCTGGTTCAGGTCCCATTAAGTGAAGGGACTCTTTCTAAGTAATAATTGTCCAAGGATCTTGCAGATTAGAATGTTCCTAGGAGATCAAGAGGGCTATATTTGTTTTGGGCATAATATGGTTTATTTTGCTGAAGAAAAAGGGTAAAGAGGTAGATGAGGAGACTTCAACAGCTACAGCCTCTTCTGACAATCAACAAAAAAATCATCTCACAGATCTTATGGGGGATCTTTTCCTTCTCCATTCATTGCCATACTTTACTTTGCCCTGTCTGTCATGACTTGTCCCCTTTTCTTGTTTATTAGCTCCAGTTATATTTTACTTCTGTAGTTTTGCTCCTTCTTTCTGCGTGTATACATCTTTCCCTCTCACACAGTCTATTCCTTTCCAAACTCTTTTCCTGCCCCTATAACATCTCTGTCATCATTACAAACTACATCATTTGGTATAAATCTAGTGATTTCACATGAAGCAAGACTAGTGCCTACTGAAGGGAGTATTTTAACCAGTCATTGTAGGGTTATTCATATTTAAAATGTTTATTCCTTCACTTTTAAGCGGTCTGAACAGTTTTAGATGTGCAAGTCACACAATATGTGTGCACAGCCAACTGAGAAAACCTTTTGGGCTAAACCTTCATCTTTCCTTCCTTGCTCCAATGCCTTACTCTCATTCCTTATTGGTCATTTTCACACAACATTTACAGTTCAGTTCTGTGAAGCATAAGGCCCTTACTGCCATTCTTAATCAACACGGCAGCTCAAACCCAAGCACAGATTTCCATGTGATTGAAGAACATGCTTCTTTGCTTTGAACCTTGCTACATCGTATGGGAAACCCTGCAGGATCCAGGCAAGTGGCATGAGCTATCAAAATGGGGCTTACACTGAAATCTCTTGGGAGGCAGTGATTTTATTTTGCTGTAAAACACCATGCATATATAATGGCCTACATTAGGGGGGGCGGGGGGGGAAAGTCTTAAAAGTAACAGAAGAGCTTCTGTTGAAATTCTGTCCACGCTTAAATCAATACCAAGATTCTTATTGACTTCATGTGGAGTGAAGGCTACAGACAATGGAAGGAATGAAGACATTCAAAGAAAATGAAACACAAAGGAAGAAGCTATCTGAAACACTACAGGCTGCAACCACAAAGGGTTATACTGCCAGAAAGTGGGGAGGAATTATAAGCATGCAAGGTAAAAAAGAAATGGAGTCTTTCATCTCTATTCTCTGCCATGGCCACAGCATCCTAGATAGAAACACTTTTAAAAACATGTGTACATGAGATGGAAAATGGGAGGATAAGTAAAAAAGAGATACCCAGCTGAGCTTTACTGGACAAATTATCAGTACAGAAGCAAGCAAAGCGCACACTGACTAAATGAGTTAATCTAAAGGGTCTGGTTGGATTGTGGAGGTTATTTTGTATTTAAATTAGGATGAGAGGAAATGGCCTCAAATTGTGCCAGGGGAGGTTTAGATTGGATATTAGGAAGAAATTCTTTACTGAGAGAGTAGTTAGACACTGGAACAGGCTGCTCAGGGAGGTGGTGGAGTCACCATCCCTGGAGGTGTTTAAAAAACAAAAGATATAGCACTTGAGGCTGTGGTCTAGTGGTTAGGAATGCTGGGATGAAGGTTGGACTAGATGATCCTGGAGGTCCTTTCCAACCATAGTGATTCTATGATTCTATGATTAAATTTATTTTTTTTAGAAATACATCGAGGTAGAAATTAATAGTAGCAACTAATGACATGAATAGTTAATGTTTTTATTTGTATTATAGTGGCATTCTGTAACACCAACTGAGATCTGGGCCGCACTGTAAAAAACACATTATATGACTCAATCTCTTTCACAAAGAGCTTAATGATGACCTAAAAATTGCACATAAAGTAAGTTCATATTTTTGAATTAGTCACTGGCAAACGAAAGAAAGACTGTAAGACTGGGCAATTAAAGACCAAGAAAATTCTTTTAAAAGTTGTTATTAATGTAGAGCAATTGAAAGAATACTCAGGAAGCATGAATGTATATAAAAAATCTGACTGCCAAGACAATTTTAACCAGCATGCTGTCGTTATATGTAATGAAACTGGCTTCATTTTTAGTACTAAGAGAATATATTAAAAGGTGGAAGAGTTATTGGGGAAATAGGACTGGAGTATGGAATTAAAAACAAATCAGATATAATGGTGACTTTAGTAATTACCTTCATATCAACATAAATTTTACCTTTTATAAAGTAAGAGAGTAACTTTTGAAATGAACTTGCAATGAGAAAAACAAAACTGAAGAAAGGTCAAAAAGGATTTTTAACATTTTTTGTTCCTTTTTTACATTAAAAATTCAGATTCTATCTGTGAAGGCACTGATAATGTTAAAACAGATTAAATCATATCCAGAGAGATCAGAGAATGAAAATGAACAAACTCAAAAAGAGGAGGATTTTATTCTGTCTGTTGAGAATGCATTTCCCTTTAGAATTATTTAACTTACAATTTATTTTGGGGTGATAGGGGAGGAGAGAAATTTATATCGGATACTTACCAGCTATTTGAAAAAAAGTCACAGTACTCTAATACACCAGTAAAGTCCTTCTGTAGGAAGGGAATGAAGACTCAAGGTGACAATCCTGCTCTTCCCAAGAAGGGCGACCCAACACAAGGTCTTCTATCCAAACTTTTGATTCTTCTTAATGAACAGCCCTACTGAATCAGCTCAAAGGTGCATCTAGCCTCATATACCGTGTCACACATAAAAGGGCTAGAGATGCTTAGCAGAAAGCTAAGTAGGTAAACTGTATAATGTCATAATTTCAGTTTTCTTTGTTTTCAGGACTTCTGGAAAGATTAGCATCTCTTTGATTTTATTTTCATGTAGACCTTTACATACAATGCAAGAGCACAGGGAAGCAAATAAGCTTCCTGGCAACAGAAAGAAGCATCAGGCACCCTTTATATTGAGCTGTGGAGTGAAAATTAGTTTCTCTTGATAGCAGGATGGGAAGATTATCTATACAATGCCTGAAACCGGACTATGCTGTTCAGATCTTGGGATCATTTTCAAAAAATCAAAGCAGGCAGAGTTTTTATAAAATTCTGGCTGATGGTGCTGTGCACTTTCTTCAGACTGTGCCTGATACTCCAGTTGCTCCAGATGTCCCCCTGCTTCGCTCCTCACCCATATCAGCATAGTGCTGTAGTGCGCCTACACGGGCACACTGAACGTGTTAGATTCAGAGCACCACAGCATATCGCTCTAATCACAGCTCCTTGCAAAGCTGGGATACCTTTTCCACCACCATGGCTTTTGTGGCAAACACACACTAGTGACAATGAAGACGGCGGTGCTTTTTCAAATCCTCTCAGAATTCAGCTTATTGTCCAGGCAAAGTAGTGACTGACTCAGGTGCTGTCTCTTTCCTTTGAAAGAATTAATAATATCACTCTTATTCATAGATATGAATTATTGCATTTTAAAACTTTGTAAGCAGCCAAAACCTATAAGGTTTTCATTCCTGATCACAATTACAACCGTACCAAGGAAAAGATCTCAACATTTTCTTTTTAGTTAGAGGAAAAATCTATTTTACAATTTACAAATACTCCAGCAATAATACTGAGGATTGTATCATCACTTATAAATTGCATTAAACTTAGCAAAAGATTTTCTTTTACTGCTTATTATGATGGCGTGATATTTAACAGCTGAAACGGGGCGGGGGGGGAAATAAAAATAAAAGCCAGTATGTAACTTGTCCACAAGGTCCCCTGGAAATGTCAGGATGGCTTACGGGTGAATACTGGTCCTCAATATGGAGTGCTGGGGATTGCTACACTGGATCTCCACTGGCTTGCCGCATGCCAACAGTTGGGTTGTCACTTAGCTATTGTGAAGCAAATCCAGGATGACAACTTTTAAATATGTCTGAGTGGTTTGGGGGCTCTATATTCTGCTTTCAAAAACTGAGAGTCAGTAAGCTAATTACTTCTAATTACTAATAAGGTAGGGTGAGAACCTGCTGCACATCTCTTCTTCCTGATGCTGGCTAATGCACAGAGATCCCGGGGTTGCTTGGAGCTGGCTTCCCTTTCCCACAACCTTGTGTCCACCAGGAGGTAAGCACGCATCTGTGATTAGTTACACTGGAATAAATGACTTTCTAGCTTTATACTCCAGCTTGCCCTGTAGGATCAATCATGTGCCTATTCGCACCTTCAGACATGTATTTTGACACTCAGGCCTTTTACATAAGTTCTAAGACCTTGGTGATTATCTGTAATCAACTAGGGTGGGTTAAAAGCTCAGGTCTCCTACAAAGTACAGGGGAATGGCATCATACTTGGGAATACATAGAAGGCCACTGTCTTAACTAGCTGCTAGACTATGCATACGCATCCCCTGGATGGGGATGTGCAGATGATAGATGCAGCTATTCTCTCTGTTCAGTGTGGTGTTAAAGGAGGCAGGGAGACTTCTCCCTCCAACAGGCACAATTCTGGATCAGGTACCTAACAGCCATCTGTGAAATACCCTGAGGAGGATCAATACCACATTTCAGAGCACCAGATCTCACAATTTAGGGCATTCTTAGAAGGAAGGAGGTCTCAGTTCAGTTCCTTCACTGGAATTCAGGGTATTTCTTTCCAAATACATCTTTCCAAAAGAACATCCTGATCACTAGGTACTGAAATTCCCTGAAGGTCAAGGAGAGAATGAAATTAAAGGCCACCATGTGACAAGGAAGCAATCTGGCCAAGGGTCCTCATTGTAAAAACCATCCTCCCACTGTTCCCCCCCAGGCATGTGAGAGATTGATTCACAGACCCTGACGGGGACCTGGTGCCCAAGTCCCTTGAAGAGTCATCCATTAGTAAAATTGACAAAAATGACAAAATAAATGAGCGTCATAAGCTGCTCAGTATCCAGCCGCAGGGCACTTCTGCTCATTACTCTGTGTATATACCCACTTGCATACTGGGACACTTCCACCCCCTTGCGTGTCTGACTCTGAGGTATCATATTAATTTTCGAACATGGGAGTTTGGATCTTCACTCACCTTACTTCAAAAAATGTTGTCAAGGGAGACTGCACTAAATAGTCTGAAATAACCGTAAGAAGCAGATGAAGTTTACCACACATGGAGGGGAAAGTGAGAGCAGAGAATTGTAGCTTTGGTGTAGTCTAAAGAATATACCAATGTGGGTGTCTCTAGGGTTTCTATCGTCTTAAACATGAGGATCAACGTCTACAAGCCTTAGGCTGAAAAGGTGTTTTGGGAGGAAATGAAATGGAAATGCACAGAAAGTCAGAGAGCAGTGTCACATGTGGAAGCAAAGTGGGAGAATTAGAAATCAAACCACAAAGAACTATTCAACGTCTTGGAAAAAAAAATCCATATTTTAAGCACAGATTCAACTCTAGAAAACCAAAGTAACTTACTAAAAAGTAAGGAAGAGGCCAATTTTCTCTCTTTATCCCTTAAATAACTGAAGCAGCACCATAACAAGGCTAAGACTCCCTGTAGAACTTAAATCAGGGGCTGTAAATTGGTGGTGTGACAGCAGTAATACACTTTATTTCACAGATTATCCTGGTACAAGTATCTTGGTCAGGTAATTAATTCACATGCCGAACACCTGACCCAATTTTTTAGGGGTAATCCACCTGGTAATCTTCTAAATACCTCCGAGCAGAAATTTGTAGCAGGGATTTCAATACCTGTACTTCTTTAGTAGTTGGGCCATAAGCTGAAATGTTCTGGCCACACTAATCCTCATTAATAAGAAAGCATTTTATATTGAGACCCACATAGACAGTGTGTGTGTTCCAGTGAGTGCACTTAAAGCCCATTTCCTTGACATATTTCTTCACTTCCTATAACGTTCAGTATTACAATGTTGGCATTTTTATCTAATTCCACGTTCTCCCTTTGTGCTACATCCTTCTGTATCAAGACTACACACAGTAAGTGGATTAATCTGCTCTGAACATGCCATGTAAATATTTGGACATCTGGTTCTGAGATAGGCCCCCTGTGAATCCTCTATGGACAGCAGAGAAAAAATGGCATCTCCAAGGGATGATTCATCTCACTGGAAGAGCACCATGAAGTCAGTCCAATGCCTCATTCCCAGGAGATGCTTATTTTTCTCTGTTGACTGCAAAGAAAGCCCAGAATGGTCAGATCAGTGCTGGACATCTGACCTAGTTCATGAAAGAGGAAAGCCACATGGTATTTTAGAAATACTGTAATATTTATGTCAAATGGCCACACAGCTGCAGCATTACACTAAACTTTTGGATCCTTACTGCAGAAGAGCAGAAGTGGATTTTTTTTGCCACCGCAAAATTTAGTAGACTACATACACCTATTTTGGACATGTAGTATTTTCAAATTCTTTTTCATAAATCAAGTGATGTATTGTAACTGATTATACAGGGCTGTGGGGGAACAATGGAAAAGGATGCATGGAAAACACTCCTCAGATCAATTCAAATAGAGGAAAAATCTGGAAAAAGGGAAGCTCATTTCACAGTCTCCGTGTTTAGCAATCTTAGGCATATACACATGTAAAGCAAAGCCATCATCCATCTGTTCGTAGCAAGTTTGCAGAGAATTTTAATAAGACACATTAATGCTAATAATGGCCAATGTTTATGATGTTTATAAAATAACCAATGTGGAGCATCTGGAAAGCTCGTAAAATTTGTTCTTATAAAATCTGCAGAGTATAACACCTTTCCCTGAGCCTGTTTTTTTTTGCTGACCTTTTCCTCCTAGGCCTGATCTGTCAGTAATTCTCTTCTTCCAGGCATTGCTGCGACTGTGGCACCATGAAACTCATGTTTTGAAGCCAGACCTATTTCTTATTTTGTACGTTCAGCATTCAGCGCATTACAGGAACAAATCAGATGGCCAAAACTGCAAGTTTCCACCTGAAACTACAGGGATCTCTATTTCCAAGTGACAGATGTTCTACAACAGTTGGTGACAAACAGGCTAATTTAGACTGATTTAACTAAAGTTCAGCCTGCTGACAATGGTTGTGCTTTTTTAAATGCAGCTGAAGAAGGCATTTCCCAATGCTGAGGCTGGTTGTTGCACACAAAACTACAGAGGCCCTGGTGTGAACTGAACAGCACAGCCATGTGCTCTGCTTCTCACACTGCCTTTTAGATGCTGAGATGGAAAACAACATTGTCGAGCAAATTACCAAGGGAATTAGCTGGTCTTTAATTTACTCACTGAACATATGTCCTCAGAAATCAAACGTCTTTCACCTAGAATCTCTCTTCCTAAGTTAAGGCATCTAAGCTCTTAAATTAGAAGGACGTGTTCCTTGGAGTGAATTAGTCTTTCAAGATGCTGAGCTCTCCATTGCATATGCAAATGCAAATAACTTTCAGGGGCCACTCTCCTAATCCAGGCAAATCCACCCAAGTTTCTGCCTTCAGCCCTAACTTCTTAAGGATGACCACTGAGAGATCTCTTTTCTCTTCTCTCTTCTCTCTTCTCTTCGCTTCACTTCTCTTTGTTCTCTCCCTTTGGAGAGTTGGAACAATCCTCATCATCAATACAGGCTGGAGGATGAGGTGATAGAAAGCAGCCCTGAGAAAAAGAACTTCAGAGTCCTGGTGGACGAGAAGCCGGACATGAGCAGACAGTGTGCGCTTGTAGTCCAGAAGACCAATCACATCCTGGGCTGCATCAAAAGAAACATGCCCAGCAGATCGAGAGAGGTGATTCTGCCACTCTACTCTGCTCAGACCTCACCTGGAGTACTGTGTCCAGCTCTGGAGCCCTCAATACAGGAAGGACATGGACCTGATGGAGAGAGGTGGGTCATGAAAATGATTGGAGGTTGGAACACCTCTCCTACAAAGACAGACTGAGGGACCTGGGGTTGTTCAACCTGGAGAAGAGAAGGCACTAGAGTGACCTAATAGTGACTTTCTAGTATCTGAAGGAGGCCTACAAGAAGTCTAGAGAAAGACTGTTTACAAAGGCCTGTAGTGACAGGATGAGGGGCAATGGTTTTAATCTAGAGAAGGGCAGATTTAGGTTGAATATTAGGAACAAGTTCTTGACCATGAGGGTAGTGAAACACTGGAACAGGTTGCCCAGGGAGGTAGTTGAGGTCCCACCCCTGG
>VWZK01010009.1:52479-154214 GCA_013396935.1 Baryphthengus martii | reverse complement strand
AAAGAGAAAGGGAAAGGGAAAGGGAAAGGGAAAGGGAAAGGGAAAAAAGGAAGATGCCCATAAAATAGCACTGTCTGCCACAGTCTGAAATGGAAAGTGGTAAAAAATTGCACTGGGTCACAGTCTGATGAGTTTCTCTTATTTCTGCAAAACCTAAGCATTCCAACCACATTCTTTGCAGTAATGAAGAAATCTGGGATAATTCAAAGAGAGCTGGGAATGGAGAGTCACCGGGTAGTGCATTTTGAGAAACTGGTTCTTTTTTTCTGTAAAGCTGCCTATCAGTAGAGATTATCAGGCTGAAATTTATAATGAACTTTTGTTTCTAGCTGGCATAAAAGATCCTCTGTACCATCTCATCCACTCTCCTCTACAGCAGTTCCTGCTGTACCAGGTGACTTCAGCACACGACAGGAATAGGAATGTGCTGACAATACGGGGGCAAGAGTTTCCAGCCAGGTCTGGTACACAAAACCAATGATTTCTTTAAGTCTTCTGCAGTCTGCTGAAGGTGAAAAAAGATATTGTCACCTCTGTTATAGACTCAATAAATATCTAGACCACAACAGAGGACTGGCTGATGAGCCTAGTTCACGTCTGCTCGCCATCAAATTTCCTTGCTGTCAGGAATTTCCAAGGTTATTCTGGCAACAAAAGTTGCTTGGATTCAGACCAAGTTGCCTACATCTGTGATTGCAAAGCAGTATCTTGGGATGACAGATGTTTAGCTACTTTGGCTCACTTTTCAGATAGTGTTACTCAGTGAAGTTCTAGAGGCATTGCAGGAGCTGAAACCTGCACGTTGGGTACCTGCAGCTCCGTCTCATGAACTGGCAACAGAGCTCAGGAGTCTTTTGAAGTAGGTACCATGGGGAGGTCACGACTTTCCTTAAGAAAACAACTGCAAAGCATCTGCTCAAAAAACAGTCTTTCAAGGTAAATCCTGCCAAAAGCAGATATATTTTGATCTTTCTTTTCTTTAGGATGAATTCTCCAGGCTTTTTCAGCAATGAAGATCTGGTGATAGCCAGAGACCTGAGATTTTGACCTTAAGTTATATATATATATATACATACACACATGTGTGTACATATATATATATATATAGCTATCTTCTGTTAGGTTCACTGAAGTCCACATTTAAGTTGTCCATGTATGATGACATGAACTGCCCTTTGCCAGAGTTAAAGAAGTTTCTTTAGTGTTGCTTTACTTCTGTTTTCAGGATGTCACAAAAGGTCATGTGGTGAATCCATATTGCCCAAGGGAGGCCATAAAGTTTTACCTCACTGCCTTATAGATACTGGCTACGATGCCATAGGAAAGCTAAAGCGGACCAGTATAATGACTGAAGTCCACCTCTGCTTTCTGGAGTACCTAATACAGGAGACAATTCCTGGCCAGTGAGAACAGTGGGGACTTCTTTTCATTCTCCATCCCCAAAAATCTATATAGATCCAGGGCTGGTACCATTAATCTCGCTACAAGGCAATTGCCACTTATTGAAGTTTTTCAAATTGCAATATGTTCCTTTGTTGGATTCTAATGATTTTTTAATCCAATAAAAATAAATATACCATTCTGGTTTCTTAACTTGCTATATTTAATTCTGTGTATTTCTGAAAGTTTATCTTTATTTCCAGAAAAAGAGTCATGTAAGTGCTGTTGGTCTATATCATGCTCAAAATATTTCTACATTAAACTTGTATATAGATGCCAAGCTCTGGTCAAATGCGCCTCAGGAGTACCAAAGATCTTAACGGTTGGAATAAATTTTAATTAAGTATAGAAACTTGCCAGAATGAGAAGAAAACTCCTTCTAAATACAGACATTTTAAACATCTTGCAAAAACCCACATTCAGTTGCCCCAAGCAATGGCTAGCCATATGGAAGAAATTGTCCAGACTTCTTGCATTTTCTGGCTTAGTTCAGGAAACCTCTAGGCTTTGCTACATAAAGGAAAACTTCCCTATAAAAGATTAACTCCTATAATATTCAACTGAAAACAGATTCTGGAGATACATGGATTTTAAACTCTGTATTGTATTGTGTAACCTCTAGAGGAGTTGAACTAGAAGCAAGGTAAGAATTAAAAACTCGTATTTTGGGGTCTCTTTCTTCCTTTCTCTTGGACTATCAATCCACCTGGAATATTTCACCCATCTCTCAGTTACTTAATGAATACTTTAAGAGAGGACTGTATGTGGTGAGAATATCAGTCAGCAAAACTAATAACAGACCGAGTTAACAGCAACAACAGCAACCAATGCAGTACTCAAAGAGACAGTAGGGTGCATCTCTGCTCCATGCTCTAAGAATGCAACACTTTGCACTGCCCTTCTTCAGCTTCCCATATGAATTTCATAGTTAGAACAAAGGCCAGTGTGTTGACAACTAGATATCCTAAGTCTAATCTGGATAATTCTAAAACAGTGGCAAGAATCACAGCTTCTTGTGACCTGGCACACAGTAAAGTAACATGCTTGGCCTCCACGTGGGGAAAGAATGCCAAACACAATTTGCTAAACAGATACAACTCCAAGGGGTATGAAGAGCTATTTCTTTATCATAAATAATGCTATTTCTTTTGCTTCTTACTTTCTACAGTAACTATCAAATATAGGAATCCTCAGGCTGCACCCTTGAAAAATGTTAACTTGGTAAGTGGACTTAAAAAAAAACAAAAAACAAGCAAGGAAAGACACACCAAAGCAAGGCACTATCTTGCACAACTAATCCTAACCCTAAAGAGGAAATTAAAGAATGGATGGTGTGTTTCAGAGACAAGTTGGAGCACTGCATCTGAGGGGTATTTCAAAATGCAGCTCATGAGGGCAATTTAAATGCCAGGAATCAGAACAGTCACATGTATGTAATGCAGAAACACATAAGTCAAGGAATAAAGACATTTTAAGACCCAGGCCTTTCATGTGAAGGATGCTTGTAACAGATTGTTTTATTATGAAAGCATTTCCAAGGCAGATGATGACAGCAACTGAACAGAATAAAAAACCACTGCAGCATCTTGAATATTGTGGTTTAGCTGTTAAAGCACAGATAGATGGACAGACATTATACATTTTTAGCAGTTAGGTGAGTATCATTACCATTGACATAGAACTAGCAGAGGAATAGAGGAAAGCTAACAGGGCAAGTAATGAAATACATCAGAGAGAAATCAGCTCCCCTGCTCTGACTTCTGGGTGGCTCCTGATTTTAAGGAATAATACACTGAAAAGCATCAAATGCCGCTTACCTTTCAATTTTTCAGCCAGCAAAGCAGCTTCGTGTTCAGAATAATGCATTATTGCTGGGGGAGAAGGAGGGCGCAGTCTGTCTTCTTCCATCTTGCGTCTGTGGCGTTCTTCTCTGGCCAGCATTCTTTGTTTGCATTCCCATTCATAAAAGTCATCTCTTGCCTGAGCAAAATCAACATGAAGGCGACCTGAATCCTTTTTGTCTGTGCTAGATCCTAATCTCATGCGGTAACCTGAAATCAACAAGCAGAACTAACCGTTGCAGGACTTCTTTGCTTATTTTTGTTTTCCCCCTCAAGAGCAGCTAAGTAAAAATGTACATTAACTAATTTCCACATATCTATGCAGAATCTATTGAGAAGCTGAGTTTTCACAGGAAGATAAACAGTCATCCACAAATTCTTCCTCACAATTTTTGGCATCACCTGTCAGCGTAGTACATGAGCTGAAAAGTTGACCCAAAGGTAGAGAATCCATATCTCTTTAGATGTATCTCAAAATACCTAATTTTTCAACTTGATATTCCCAAATTTCATCAGTGCAAAAGGCTAACTAAACAAAAATCAGCTACTAAATAAAAGATCTGTTTTGGTCTGAATGTTGAGGCCTTCTTCCCCTGATTCTGTTGAAATCATGTACAGTTTGGAGCTTTTCCCTAGTCTGCCAAAGGAACTGGAAGTATGAGGAAATGTTGAATTTTATAAAAATCATGACTACAGATGAATGAGAAAATTGTGCTACATAAATTCCTGTGCCACAAAGAGGGTGGTGTCATAACTGCAGCAATGCTAGATCTCAAATTTTGAGGCTTTAAAATTGTAAACACTTCTTCCCAGTTCCCCACTGGAAATAATCTGGCAGCAAATATAAACCACCTACAAATGAATAGAGCTCTGCATTCTTTAAAGCAATTTTGAAAGTACAGGTGAATTTATCAGATATTTGCAAGAACTCTTTCAGAACAAATAATGAAACCTGTTGTGCTTGATCTTTGGCAATGTTCTACATATTCATGAGTTGGTCAATATATCCATATGCTAAAGCCAGCAGACTGTAAAGGCTTTTAAGTCAGAGGCTACATAACAGTACAACAGGGCTCGGCTGAACTAAAACCTTTGACTGCTGTCAGAAGACAAACAAATCATGCCAAAGCATAAAAGGATCTTTCCGTGACCATACTGTGGAAAAACATATGCTGGGCATCTATCTTTTTTTCAAATTTTATTTCTAAGGCTGAAAGATATTTGCAGAACAGTTTGTTTCTCTAACTTCTAAAATGCTGATTCAGAGAAAGTGTGAGAAAACACTTTCTGCAAAGAGAGCCTTCAGATGCAGATAAAATTAACCAGTCTGCACGGGGCTAGCTGTAATTTCTCCATGCCAACCCGCTGCAGTAGCTTTGACAGCAGAGCAGCCCAGCAGAGCCTTCCCAAATCACGGGATCCTGCAGAGATGAACTCTATTCAGAGCTGGCACACAGGAGGCTCTTCAGAAACACGCACTACTACAACCACGGTGTAATAACTCCAGGGACAGGAAACTCCAAATGGCAGTTCAAAATGGCAGGAAAAAATGATGCTTAATGTTTTTGAACAGCAATTCAAGAGAACCTACCCTTCAGTCTCATGGTTTGCCTCTGGTTTGAACAGCTTCAGCATCTCACCATCACAGTTAAAACTCAGTTTTGAGCTCTCTCTAGGGACAGCAAAGCTAAGACTTATGTAGTACATTAGGAGCATCTTTGCAAAAATGTGTATCTAGACCTACTCTGTTTTACTGCTGGAAAACCATCCTGCTGAATAGATACAAGAGACTGTCTGTACTACAACACATGCAAGACAACAGCTTCAAAGACATTAAATATCCATATTTGTACTGATCCTTCAAAAAAAACCACAATCCGGATGCCTTTGGATTCAATATTTTCCTTTCAGACACCTTATGGAGTTTAGCTAAGTAGTCTGTCAGTGAGGAAGAGGTATGACTTTTATTTTTCAGCAAGGAGCCTAAACCTAGATGTAAAACTCAAGCTATGTGATACAGAGGTCCTTCAAAGCCAGAAGCCATAAAAAACTTCCATAGAACCTATCAAACTGGTCTCCAAGGTTCACAAGATTGTGGTGAAGTAGAACTAAATATTGCAAGAGAGGTAAATAAGAGGATTTGTTATTTAAAGCCTTCCTTTATTTTGCTCTGCTATCTATTACTCAGAGGATAAACACTATTTTCTACTTACAAAGCTGTCTGTGGTTGTATATGTAGCTCTAGTCACAAGGTGTTGAAAGGAAGAGTTACAGATGCATCATATTCATCGAGACATAATAGATGAAGAGTGTGGGTGACCTTTCAGAGCTGGGCTCTGAACTAATGAGGGGGTAATTACGTGGTTTTATCCACAGCGGTGTAAGCACAAAGGGGTCAGCCAAAAGGGGTCAGTGGTGCAGCTACCCTGATAATGGTGACAAATGTTAACCCTCCCCCAGTTCCACTTGTCAGCTGCATTCCTCAAACAGTGATTGCTCTGTGACAAAATGGCATTATCAGCAATGTGAAAGGACACTGCCAAGGTGTCAGGTCTCGTGAACCTAAAATTAGATCTCCCAGATGGCCTGTGCTTTCCAGGAAGACACAAGGTCTCTTCTTCTCGCCCTATCTTTCGCCTTTGTTGGCAGGAGTGCACTAGATACGGACAGAGAGAGAAACACAGTACTGCAGGATGCAAGACTCTCTTATACTTCAAAGCTCCACTTAATCTGAATAAAGAACTAATGAAAATGCCTGTGCAGCTACAGGTTGCATGTGCACCAGCAAAGTTGATTATTAAAGCGGTCCTCATTTTTCAAGTAAATGGAAATAATGGAAAAATAAAACCACGAACCAACATCAAACAATGTAAATTTCAGTTAAAAACACAGTACCCTGTGTAGCACAGGACAAATGGGTTCATTCAAGTAACCAGTTCAAATGCTTCCAAATTAACAGATTTTTGAAATTGCTCATGAATCACACTGAAAAAACTGACTGCTTGTTTAACTCTTAAGACTGAAGGTGATCAGCCAGCCAGGTGGTTTCCACCAGCGCAGAAATTTAGAATAATCTACATCAGAAGAGACCTTGGACATCATCTAATCCAATCCTCCTCTCAGAGCAGGGACAACTTCAAAGTTAGATCAGATTGTTCAGGACTTGGCATCTTTTCCTTAACAGAAATAACAAATGCCTTTGGCATGGCTTCTTGCACCCTTCTAATAAGGCTTTGCAGACACTGTAGGCCCAATGGCCTGGCCAGTGAAGAACAGACTCCTTGATGGGTTGACAGCCATCAAGACACTGTTTAGCAAGAGGTGCAGAACTGGTAGCTCCTATTTTGTATATGGGATCCTGAGGCACTTATATGGGTTGGCAACTTTGAGCTGTGGGGCAGCTGGGAAGCTTCCTCTTTTCCAATACCATGTCTCCTTATTGATACTTGAGGGTATCTGAATGGAAGTGAGACCCACCTCCCATTGCCTACCCTTCATGCACGGGCAATGACTTGCCCTAATAGACCCCTTTCCTCGTCTCTTCGCTCAGGACTGCAGCTAGTACTAACTGCAGGTCTAGCTCGTCACTTTTAATTTCAGTTTCGCACACAATGGCAGAGGAAAAGACTTTGGGAACTTGCCAAGATCCTCACTTTAAAGCAGCAGAGATAGGAAAAATTAATGGGGGTGCTAAATGAAAATCAAACACAGTATTTCCACATCACAGGTCTAGTCAAAACTCTGTGGCTTGACTTACCTTTAAGTGTTGCTATATAGGGGACTGGCCAATAGCTGCTCTCTAACTGGGGATCTAGATCAGAGTGTTGATGACGATCAGTGAGAACATAAAATAAAACCAGTATGTAGTATGAAATGGAAACTCACAGGGGAAAATATCAGCACAGGAAAAATGCATACACAGGCTTTTGGGGTATAAACAGGCCTGTCTCAAGCCACCTGTTTGGCCCATATTTTCAAATCCAGGGCCATCAATATTTGCAGGAGTTACTGGATTGTCAGGTACAAGAGTAAAGTGCATACAGTATGGAGAAAGAGCTTTCTCATGGGTTGGTGTGTTGATTTTAGAAGGTATTTTCCTCAGGATATCAAAATTTAACTTTCAGGGATAAATGAAAACCACCCTTTCTCAAAACAGACATTTTTATCATAATCTTCTACCCATTTCCCTGTCTCGTTTTCATATGTGTTTACTTGGGAACAGAAAAAAAAAAGAAGTAAACCAGTGATTAAATTACTAGATGAATTTTGCAATCACTCACTATTCTGATGATGAACATGGGATAAACACAAAGTTTGATGAGATTAGATGGAGTAGACAGATAAAACTGATTAGGTAGACAAAATTATTGTTATATTACAGATATCAAAGACATGATTTTCCCCTAATATAACATGGATATTATATCAGTCACAAATTCCACCTGTATTTCTCTTTTGTCTCTCATAGGGAAAAGAAAATGCCTTAACAATATGCTTGATCCCCACCATTTCAGCATGCATTCTGTTCAAGAATGGCATAGAGTCTGGTTAAAATCCCCAATTTTTCACCACAAATAAAACATTCCCCTACCTAGTTGTCAGACCTCCCTGCTCTGTGGTCGTGGGGGACAGTGCTCCTTATTTCACCCGCAGAGTTCAGCACTAGTGGTAAAAATAAGTACAACTTGGCTACAGCATGCCCCTGCTTTTCCTCCTCCTCCCTGTCAGCTCCACTACTTCTTTCCCTGATCTGGCCAGAGACACCAGGTATGACAGTTTAGAAGACAAAAAAAGGCGTGGAGGAAAAGATAGGTGGAGAGGGAGGTTGCAGAGGTGAGAGGAAGTGTAGACAACATTGACAAAAACAAAAAAAAAGAAGAAAGGACAGATTAGGAACTTGGAAATAAACTAGCAGAAAATTCAGGATGAGGAAGGATGAGGAAGGGAATCTGCCACGTCCATCTCTGCTCGTTTCCCTTATTCTGAATGTGCACTCTAGTGTATTATGAACTAGGATACATGACAGCACAAGCAATTTCCTACATCTTACCATCAAATTTAGTCACCTGAGATTTAAGGTGTATAAAATTTAAACAAAACTTGACTTAGAGTGAAGCAAAGGGTGCAGTCAACTGCTGAAAAGCGGGAAACTGAGCTAGAGGGACACTGCCTCCGGCCCAGGATGGCAGCCTGTATGTTTCTGAGCTGTTGTTTGCTCTCTTTGTTGCCCCTGTTTCGTTTATCATATACAGTAATACCAGATTCTACTGAATCTGGTGTGCTCTTCTTCTGCTCTGTTACTAGTAGAGATGGGGCCCCCTAGACAGAAGTTGGAAGCTGGGAAATGTGCTACTGCTTCTTATTACTGCGATAGCTGTAATTTGTCCCAATGAACTACACCATTATGGAAGTAATGTAAATAGACAGGAAGTACGGATACAGGGAAGACAAGATGAGGAGGGAAGAAGAAATTAAGTGGAAATAATATAAAAAAAACAAACAACAAAGAAAAAAACAGGGGGGAATGAAGATCTGGAAGAAACTTGAAAATACAGCAATATTTCAAATAAATCTATCTGTAGATCTCATACAACTCATAATTTTCTGTAGCTTTTCAAACTACAAATCCAAATACAAAAACCTTTGTGAAACCAAGGAACCAGGCTTTTCCTGAGCACATATTTCAAAAGTTCAGACTTCTTATTTTCCTTTCTTTTTTTTTTCTTTCTTTCTTTCTGTTAAGATTTCATCTTTCATTTTAAGATGTAGCTGATGGTGATTTAGACACTCTTGTTTCTAGTTGTGTAAGCTTCGTATGGACACTTACAGGACATTAAAGTTACATCCTTATTGATAAACAGAGAATGGTCAGGGTGGAAGCTCAAACAAGGTATCTCTAATTATTAGCTGCCTCCCAGGTACCATTTTGGAGGGTTGCAGTGGATCCGCTTTGAGGTCACCTTACACAGGACGGGTGGCTGTAAGTGAGTTTGTGCCAGCTTGTCTTGGCCAAGGAGAAGTCCCTGCCCCTTGTTTATTTAAGAATACGTTGCATGTGGGGTGAAAGTGTTACACTACACTTGTGGGGCAAAACAACTCTTGTGGGTCTCTGCAGGACCCGAAAAGAGAGATGAGTGAGCCTGTGGAGACAAATACATACAAGGGATGTGATTCATTTCAGAAAGGGCTTAGTTAGGAAGCCAGTCCTCATATGAAGGAGCCTGTAATCTTAAGAGGGTACTGACAGTCACTGAAGTCTTATATATTGTCAAGGGATAGGGCTGGGCTGGCCACTAGACAATAAAGACATTCAGGAGAACAACCAATAAAAGCAGAATTGTTTTTCATCTTTTTTCTTCTTTCTTTTTTTTTAATTCTTTTTTTATTTTTTTTCCTTGTGTGTTAGAGGCTTTTTTTTCTATGTTCCTTTGTTGGAAAATAAAGAAGATTCTGAAATTTTACACTTGAATTTCTATGACATTCCTTGTCCTGGAAAACAACAGACGTAGCCTACAGATGGGGCTGAGAATCTAACTCATGCAGTAGCTGAATACATACAAGCATAAAGGCAGACTTTATTCAGACTGCACTACAAATCTATAAAAATATGCCAATGAAATTGCCAGCCTATCAGAGAAACTGGAACTGGAAGACAGCAGCATTCCTGGCCTAGTGCCCTTGTCTCCACAACATGTGAACAAAACTATATAAATCTGTGTAAATCGAAAAATAAGATTGTTCTGTAGTGATTTTCAGGATCTGTTGCATTGTTGCAGGATGGTAGGAAATTGCTCCTGGGTCAGCAACATACAAAACCACGCACATGTCTTGGCAGACACAGAGAAATAAAGAACTGCCCCTTGCTACTCCAAGCTACAGCCACTGAGCTCAAGAAAGACTTGCTGAGATAAAAGCTAAGAAAAAAAAAAAGCAAACATTAGCATCACAAAACACAAATGAGAAGCAAGGAAAATCCATTAAAGAATCTGAAGTACCAGAAAGGTAAATGGCTTTATCAACCATGAACTCCTCTGCAAAACGAATGTGACAAAAATTCTTCTTGCTTTTCCGAATTGCTGTTATATCTCCACACTGCTCAAAGACTTCCTGAATAATTTCCTCCGTAGCGTTTTCTGGTAATCCTCCAACAAACACTGTTTTACACCCAGGAGGTCTCTCTCTTGTTGAAGGTGGTGGAAGATCTAAGTCAAAACAGAAATCACATTGGAATACAAAATTTGTCTTTTGATCCACTTGCTCTTTTCATTTCCCTAATCAGTTCTGGGCAGCAACAGTTACTTGACATAGAATGGAAGCAGGAGGGAAAAGCAAAATAGTTGAATATTACAGAGATTGTCCAAAACTGATTACTTAAATCTAAACCTTTTCACGTTTGAGGTGATGTTTCAGAGATCAATTCCTGTCACTGTGGGCTGTTCTCCAAGACAGACACTAGGGTCTAAAAGGATCTTTTCCTTCCCCTGCACAGTCACACAAAACAATAGAAAATATTCTGTTTCAAATTACGGGAACTTCTGCAACTTATTCGACCCTTGAGTACAGATCTCAAGCACTGGTGCGGTACATTCAAAGCCTGAACTTCACCATCTCTGGCTCATACTCATCACTCGCCACATTCACCAAGTGTGTGGGCCCTCTGCAAGCAAGCCCATGATGCATACACCCTGGGCACTTGGGCTGGTCACCTTTCCCTGGTCTGAGCATAATTTCATTTCTGTTTCAGAGTACAGGAGCACAGCAAACAGAAAAACAAAGTGGGAAACACGACCAAGTGACAGCATGATGAAAATGCTCTGCTGGTTATCTGTTTTGTCTTGTTGCCAGATAATGGAGTGAACGCCAGCATACAGGAAGCATAACTTCACTGTTTACAAGTGCTCATGAGGTGGAGTGGCTAGAAATGTTCTTTTTATGTATATATGTAGAATATATACACACTTAAATCACAAAACTATTAAATTTTTGAAGGTTGTATAAAAAATACACTCTATCGTAACACTTGTTTCTATGTAGATTACTAGAGCATTCCTCTACAAGTCATACTCTAAGAAGGAATCTGATTTATATGGCTTTGTTTTTTGACCGTTTAACACAGTAAATAGGGTTACAGCCTTAAAATATACACATATATACATATTCACACACATAGACAATTTGATTAAGCCATGACCTGGGTACACTTGCAAATCCAGAGCATCAAACTATTTGCTTAATTTTCTCTTTTGTCTTCAGAGTGACAGTGAAATCCACTGGTCTGATGGCTCTGAAACTAAGCTCCTGGGGCTAACACACACAAAATGAGGCTCTGTTATTTGAGCAGGTGCCTCAGTGGGAAGAGTCTTCCATTTGCACAAAGTCCCAGAAAGGGCAGAAGGAAGCAGGGTCCCTGCTCTCAAAGAGGAGAAGAAACTCATCTGCCATGCTGCCCTCCAAAAAATGTCAAGAGAGGATCCATAGTCCCCCTTTCCCTCCATCTCCACCAGGGAGGAACTGGAGGTAGTCAGTATTTGGACGCAAGGTGCTGTGTTCAGGGACACAAGCCCAGGTTGATGTCATTTAACTGCGGGCACCTGAAGAGAAGCATGGAGATGTTCAGCACTGTATAATTGTTTTATTTTGTGACAGTCTAATATGCAGGAAAGACAGAGTTCTACTATGAGAAGTGTAGATCTTCACACTGTTAGTGTTGTTTAAGTAATTTATTTTCTTTTTTTGTACACAAGGAGGAGGGGGTTTTTACACAACCTTACAGAGGTTAATAAATATGCTCTGATACCGTATCACGCTTTACACACAGAGTACAGTACTTGCCTACACTCTATTTAAAATCCATAATTTTCATCAAATAAAAATTATTTCATGCAATGTACTTAGGAAAATAACATTCTTTCATCAGATCCACTTACTTGGGTTTGGAGGGAAGAGTGTGCAGCTTTTGCAGTGAATTATTTCTTTGACTACAGGCACATCTGTTGGTGGTGGTGGAGGCACTAACCCCATGCCTGGTATCATTGGGTTAATCGGAGTGATTCCAGTCATCATGCTAAGGCTTGGATCAAAGCCTGGTACACAGATTGAATCTGTAAATATATAACATGAAATCCTGACTTACAAATCTTGAAGCTACTTGGTACTATTTTCTCGCACAAACAGGTTGTGCTTTAGGTTGTTTTTTTTCTCTCTCAAGCAGCACTGTTGGATACATGAAAAGGGAAAAGGGAAAAGGTAGAGCAATAGGAGGAGTGAGGGAGAAAGAAAGGAAGAGGGAGAGGGAGAGGGAGAGGGAGAGGGAGAGGAGGAAACCTTCCACACATGCAGTGGCACCTGGTGGAAGCTGCAAGCACACTGACCTGAGAGTAAGACTCAAAACGACTGGTCAGNGGAGAGGGAGAGGGAGAGGGAGAGGGAGGTGCATTTTCAGTGAAAAAAAATAAACTGCATAAAAAAGGAAATGGTACATAAGTTAAAATATTAATATAACTGAGTAAAACACAGCACATTGAAGTGTAAAACCATGCACTGTGAATATCTGTTATTATTTGGAATGCAATTTTCTGTTTCAGAATGCTACCGTGGTGTTTACACTGTCTTCTGACCAGAGTGTACAAAAAATATAATTTAACATCAATATGCCCTCTTCATCTAATTGTCAGATAGATTTATCACAACGTAGTCTTCTCACATAAGTGACCTTGATTTATGAACAGCACAGAGAAAGATCTATTTCTGGCTGTTTTACAGAAGCGTAGTTAGCCGAGACTTCTAATCATTTTACCCTGGAATATAAAGTTTCAGCTGTGTAAAATGGGGTCTTTTTGAACCTTGGAATTATTTCTTTCTTGTCCTTTTATTTAATCGGATTAGTAGATTCTCTTCAACCCACGTATTATTAAAATATACCACTACAGCTCCATAAAGTAAAATGCATATTTGGCAAATGCTATTCTTTCTCGTTCCTGATCTCTTTGCCAAGACTTCCATACGTATTATTTAAAGCTGAAAGATTTACTGGGGAACACTAGTGCTGTAACACCAAGATTTGTAATAAGCAGATGTTTCAGATGAACTGAGAGCCAACTTCTGAAATTTGCTTTCGTTAAAAAGAAGGCTTTGGGTTTCTTCAGGGATAATGAATAAAATATTTTGAGAGACCAATCTCTTTGTTGGCATAACACTGCTGCTATTTGGCATCATCAATTATTTAAAAGACGACAGTTACTTCGATGTTCTACAGGTATTCTACTGAGTTCTCTAGCTAGCAACTGGAAAGTACTTAATGATACATGTAAATGCGGGATTTGGTAGCTTGGAAGCTTGTTTATTTTGAAGAAATAAAGAGCAAACCAAGTCCTTCTCTAGGATTTTTTAGGAAATTTGAGCTGGATTTGCTACAAGGCATCATGATCAAGGGAGTGTGACCATAGAGGTCTGTTTCTTCACCCTAAATCTGCTGCTGAGATGCTATGTGACCTTAAGTCAGTCTGCTAACCTTTCTGTATCTTAATTTCTGCATCTACAAAACCAGTACAATAATACTTACTTGCTAGTGAGGATTAGCTCACATTTTTATAACACTTTGCAGGTGTAAAACACCCAGTGGCGGCAGAAAATCAGCATTATTATTCCTGTGAAACATTCATAATCATCTTCTTTGGGAAAGACAACTGAGGATTGAGAACCTCTACTCCAAAAGAGTTCATATCTGTCTCGGCCTCACGCTCCTTGCTCTCCATTCACTGACTGTGACCTTTCATCACTTTCAGGCACTTCTGTACAAGCGTAGCAAGCACACAGAAAGTAAGGGTTTGCTTTAGGCTTATTGAAGACTAGTATTAATGAAAACTCATGATATTATATTACTTCTTTTTAATAACTGGGCTTATGAAAAAGGATTTGCTCTTTGTGTGATGCTTTTTTTTTTTTTTTCCAATATTGATGTATATGCATTGCTTTTCAGATTAAGCTTTGAAACTCAGAACTTGTCATTTATTCCACAGGATGCAGTGGTGGCCATATTAAATATTCATGGTTAGTGAATGCTGGGAGATAAAATTAGAGGTGAAAGGGCAACATACAATTCAAAGAAGTCCTTAGGCTATGCTAATTTGCTTGATCTCATTTCTAAAAGCCAGACTTCTGATAGTCCCAGCAGGCCATCCTGTGCAGCACTCTGCTGCTGCGGATGGAAGTCCATCATTACTGCTTTCTGTTAAAGTGGCCCACAGAACTCTGTGGAACGCAAAGCTGAGCACCACAATAGCGCTCAATGCACTGTGTCATACCGGTCCTTTCCTAAGATCAGAGAAAACCGGCACTGGATCAGTTAAAACTTTCCAGATGCTGAGGGAAGCATCTTGTCCATCCACCTGGATAAATGTAGGATCAGCCACAGTCCTAGTCAGATATGAAATTTCATATTAAATCCAATATCCATCGTAGACCCACAGCATTCTGAGGCAAGGATGGAGCAGATGGAAATGTGCAAGAAGATGGACAGAAGGCCGTGTTCTCCCTCTACTGTATGGATCTTTCAGGTGCCATGTGACAGCCAAGGAAAAACATCCTCATCTGGTGACTGCTGCTGCAAGTTGTATTTAACCATTGCTATTTGCTTTAAGACAACTCCTTGATACATTCCAGCTTCTCTACAGTTGTAGTGAACTGAAACAGCAGACTCTGCCCAAATCACACACATGTGCTCTTACCCAAAGCAAAGATGGCAGGTTTCAATAAGGTACAGTGTTCTGAATATTCCTTTGGCAGTAGGGTAGATGAAGAGAAAAAACAATCTAAGAGAGATGGCAATAAGAAAATTCATGTCCACAAACACTGCAAATAAGGCATTGAAAAGGAGTTGGGAGGGAAAGATTTTAAACTGCATTCCAATCAAAGCACGTTTGTGATTTAAGTAGAAGAAAATTATTTGCCGCTAATTCTTGCCACGCTGAAGGAAATGTGACTTTGTAAGTAACTTTGCCTGTGTTAAATAAGTACATGGCTTTGTCATCAGTTTCTTTTACAACTAGAATCAACCTACAAGAGCATGAGCAGAGTGCTGGGGGACAACATTCATGAGATGTCCTTCTAGGTGTGCTGGGACGCTGTGCCTCCAGAAGGTGACTGTGCTGAGGTGTATTGAAGAGGACTCAGTCAATAATTCTTGCAATCTAATTCCATATATTGCAGGCACTAATCCAAACCCCACTAAGGTCAATAGCAAGACTGCTGAAGGCATGAACAGCTTTTAACCAGGACCAGGTTTACTTTTTCTGTCCTCTTGAGTAATTTTCTTCAGTTTCCCAATGTATTAAATTGTGAATGAAGTGCTTCTTTACATCATCTGAGCACTAAGAGGATGCACAGGCACCATTTGTAGAGTGTATTGGAAATGAAAATAATTATCTGAGTACTAAAAACTATTACTATGCATTCCAGTGATGGAAAATTCAGCTGGATTTCTGAACAGTGAAGATCTTGTTCATACTCCCAAAGAAACTGGTGGTGCTTTCAACTATAGAGAAGCTGATGCATGCCACCTGCATATTGCTAACAAACCATGAAGAGAGCCTACAGATGCGATGTCCAAAGGAAATGCTGGTCTAGACTCTGAGGTGCAGAGAAAAAGGAATTGATAAAGTCACTGGAAAGAAAAGTCAATAAATTTGCCACATCTGTGATGATAGAATCCAGAAAAATCCCAAGTTTAACTATATTAATTCTACTGAGTGGTACAATAATAGAAGTTGGATATATAGCTCTTGTCTAGGGACAGGGAACGATCATCCATCAGCACCACCACTGCAGTTTGCTCCACATCCTGGCATAATGCCTATTTGGAGCAGGACCATGACGCCAGAGTTAGAGCTGGAGATAACTCCTGTTGAACTTACTGCTAAGTTTATTGGTCTTCAGAACCAAAGATACTGATAGAGTTATGCAGGATTACAAAAAATGGGAATCAACCCTGTCCACATTTGTTTAACAGATCCATTTGATACATGATTATTAAGATATTGTAGACATGAATATGCTACATTAAACACAGAGATACATTAAATTTATAGCTATACATCTGAAGAGTTAAGCAGTATTTTATGCTTTCAATGATCATAGTACTATTTTTAAAGGGATCTATAGATATATTTATGTAGCTAAGTAAGGGTTTATGATCTCTTGGAATTATAAAAACCAACTTGGCAGAAGAAAGAAAGTTTGCATTTGAAAAACATTAATAAATAATTACTAAATGAAATCATTAAAAGGGAAAGCAATCAGAAATGATAAAGAACATCAAGAAAGGGAAAGCATATGTTGATCGAGTTAGAGTTCCTGTGGATACTGTATATAAGGCTTGAATATTCACACATTTGTACAAGAAAGTAAAAGCATTGAAAATCAACATTTTCAAGTCCACATTCTGCCTAAATTTGGCAAGACAAGTTAATTCCTGTTTTATCTAGTAAGAAATTGGCACAGTGGAGAACAATGAATAGGTATGAAGAACAAATATCTGGAATTGGCAGACAGAGAGGCAAGAAGAAAAATCTTATTGAACTCTTAAAGCATTTTTTAAAGTTCCTTTTTCTTTCAGATAGAATAAAAGAAGGACAAAATGTTTCAGATGAAATCTTTGGATCTTGGAAAAATAGAACAATAAAATCTCTTTAAGGATAACAATATTCTAACACAGAATGTAGTGTAAAACAATTGCTTTTATTAGTCTCCACTTTGGAAGATCAGGAGCAACTTTGTCAACCATAAAAACGGCCACATAATCTTGAAGAAGAATCCTCCTTTCCTTCTTTGGTAATGATTGCTGTCTAAACCATCTCTTTTTTTTTTTTTTTCCAGATAACATGGATGCATATTCCTGTCAACTGTGCTTTTAAGGACTGCACTCCATCACCAACACTAAGTTACCACCATTTTTACAACAGTTCTTACCCCAGATTATATATCTGCTCAACATTACTTTTTAAGCATATAACCCCCTATATGATTCTCAGTATTAGCCCTTAGATGTGTTATTTGTTTTGCCTGCAAATGCCAGTTGCTGTGGTGTTTCATCGCAGCTGCCAAGTAGTATTTCTGTTGGACGCATAAGAACACCCATGTGTGCAAACAAAGGTTTGTTTGTGTGCTCCTACTCACATGCATGGAAGGTTACCACCACGGACATTGTAGCCATGTGGCTCAGACCTCCTGGCTGAACATACAGAATGATGGTGAGTGGTGAAAACAATGATCTAAGCACAAAACAGCTAATCAAAACAAAAAGCATTGTAACAGTCCCTATGGGCTAGGAGTGATAATTTTACATCTAAGAAAAAAAAGTCGGATTTATGTTAGGGTTAATAGATAAAGATCTGGTTCCAGGAATAAGAGTTGTTTGCCAACATACACTGCATGGATTAGGACAGTCCAGGCAGCAGCTGGTAATAAAGGTAGTAAGATGCTCATTAAACTCTGGTTTCTGTAGAGAAAAAAAAAAAAAAAAGCTCTAGAGACTAGAGATTTGATTGTGTAGTTCAGAAACACCATTGCTCAGTATTTCAACACTGAACATAGAGTTGTTTTCTAAAAGTTGAGATTTAAGTTTTCCTGAAAAAGGCCAAATCTAATCCAGCATCTGCCTCTCTTAAAATAAATATATATGTATATGTATTACTTGGCAGCAGCAAAGAAAGAGTATCTTTTTTTTTTTTTCTCTGAAATGAAGACAGCTCCTTAATAATAAAAAAGTTTGTTATTCTAAAAACTTCTTGCATTTTTATCTAAAATTCTAATTCAAAACTCTACAATTTGCTAGTGCCTTTATCCTCACATCAGTCTC
Source organism: Baryphthengus martii (assembly GCA_013396935.1). NCBI lineage: Eukaryota > Metazoa > Chordata > Aves > Coraciiformes > Momotidae > Baryphthengus > Baryphthengus martii. The sequence continues at coordinate 136,079 of VWZK01010009.1, read as the reverse complement.
CTTTTTTTTCTGTATCAGCAATTAAGAATGAATATTCAACTGCAAGCCAGAGATTAAGGCTGGATCACTGTTTTCCCTCGTCATTCAAATCTTAGCAACTTCTGGGCTTCAGGATGCTTTTGGTGGAAGTGACTCATTTGGTCACTATTATAGGGCTTCTCTTAATGTAAAAATTCTTCTTCACAGAAGAAAACCAAACCCATGACAAAAGTGGGAGTGGCAGTAGGGCATCATACCGCTAATGTCCCAAGGAGACGTGCCAATTTAATTTGGTGTTGATCCGGCTGAAGGAGACCAGTCGTGGAACACCACTATCAACCCCAAAGAGACAGATCTTGGAATGCAGTGATGTGGCAGCCACCAGCATCTCTTCCAGCACACTTCCTTGTCTGGTTTAGACGTCATTACATTTTTAGACTTCGTTTCTAAAACAGATGCTGGATTGTCTGTAAATTTCCAGACACATTCCAATAAATGAAGGCACGTGGAAAAATGTCTGACAGCTCTTCCATTTGACCATCATAACCACTATTATCCTGCCTCAAAGCAAGGACCATCTATCTGACTGTGGCCAGTAACAGATGCCAGGGCATCAGAATAAGAAAGAGGTAGGTAAGGAGTAAACTATTTTTAGCTCATACATTGAGTGCTTACATGTTGCCAGGGGTAGAGATCACAACTGAACAATCCTTTCTAGTTGACACCTGTTCCACATGACTTGATTTATGTCTTTGCACTAAATCCTACTGTGCACCTATTCATACTCTGAACCCGCTGGAACCTGTTCATATCTCTGGCTTTCACAGTGTGCTGGTATTGGGGTAGTAACAGGGTGGGGAAACGTGTTCCCTTTGCTTTGGTAAAACAAGTTATTTGGCACTTCCAGGCCCACCTTCTAGTTCTTTCATCCTGAGAAATCAAGAAATCTAGTTCCTTATTCACTTTATCCACAAGATTACAGATCTTATTTCTGCTTTTATATTTTGCCGTCTGTTTGGCATGTCGTCTTTGTCTCTGCAGAGCTGCTAAAAAGGAATATGGATATGGAACCTCTCACTGTGGGCCCTTTTAAAATCCTGAGAAGGTAACTGCATGGGCAGAGATGTCTTTGTAGGTGCTCATCTAAGTTTGAATTTTTTAAGAACTAAATATGAAAGACATGGACAGATGCCCTTAAATAGGTGCTGCACAAACCCAATAGACGAAACACTACGAGCACAGGACTTCTGCAGGAACGGGAGTAAGGCACACAGAATTAATGTGCATGTGTCTATGCGTGTGTATATATACAATATAGCAAGAGCTATATTCTGTGAAACAAAGATTGGACTATAGCAAAAAAAAAAGTCTCTAAGGGAATTTTGACAAAAATGGAGGGTGAGGGAGAATCCAGATGAGTTTCTCATTAATAATCAATCAAGTGGTAATTTATACGAACTCTACAGTGTCTGCCAGACCCACTCCATAAACAAAGCCCTTGTAGCATCATCAAAACACTTGCCACTTGAAAATTACTTCTGAGACATATATCACTGACTGTATTATTGTACTTTTGCTTTTTTTGATGGAAGTGCTGTGTCTGCACAGAGGAACAGTTTACAGCAGATGATTCCAAAACTTTAGATGCTGTAGCTGGAAATGCTAAAAGCAAATCTGGCCTCCTTTTGATCCCTGCCCACAAAAATCACACGACAAACACTATATTTAGAGCAATATACATGACAAAAACTAAATTAAAGAAAATTATCTTCTCTTTTTACAAGTAAATCATGGGGTGAATCACTCCTGGTTCATCTTTTATTCCTGCAGCACTTGGCACAACAGGACCTCAATCTTGTTTAGAGCTTCTAATGCAATGCAAATAATAGGAGAGAATAGCAAATAATAATGATACAACAGAGTGTTACTGCTGTAGATGCCACTCTCTTCCTGAGATGTAACTTCAATAATGTTGTGTAAAGAACGCTAGTGTCACTGTAATGTTATTTCTATTACTCTTACTGCTTATGGATAGCCTTCGGTGCCATTTTGATCTCAGAGGGCTCTCCGACACCACTTGCCCATGGTGAACCCATTTAGTTTCCCCTTAGAACAGCTCTGCAAAGAAGTATCTGACAGGCAAGCATGAGAATGAGCTGGAAAACTCAGAACTTGGTGTTGAGGGAGTCTGATGACAGTTTGTCAGTTTTTCGTGGCTGACAGCTGCATGTGTAAGAAACTAGAGTCAGAAAAAAAATCAACTAATCTTAGTCTCCATCCACAATCAGCTGCTCTTCCATGTGTAAAACCCCACTGCCATTGCAGCGGAAATTTGTGGAGGTGAAAACCGAAGGGGGAAAAACCGTAAAAACAGGAAAGAAGGAATAAAGTAAAGAGAAAAAAACATCAAAAGAAATGCAGGGAAAGAGGTGAAGGAGAGGAAAGGAGGAACAGATAACAATATTGTCTGGAACCTCTGTGTCATGGGTCCATGCTCAATCCACAGGCTGTTCTGACCAGTGCCAGGATATTGAAGGATTCACGGGTTTATAGCACCTCACAATGTCCAGAGTGCTGATCTTCCCAAACTCCCGACTGCTTAAGAACCACTCCACGCAGTAGAAACAACAGATTTCTTCCATCTCCTCATCAATAAATCACTTCCTCATATGGGATCAGTCACAAATCCATTGTGAAGAAAATCACAAAACGGCAGATTCTGCACACTGTCACCTGATCCCTAGTTAATAACCCCAAAGCCAGTTTGTAAAATTATGGGACTGGCCAATAGGCAAGATGCAATGTAAAACGTGCACAGCTGTTATTTCCTGACTTTCAAAAGTCTTTGTGCTCTCATTATATGATGCTTGGGATAACCCTTTTCAGTTTTGCACTTCATTCCATTTCTCCGGTTTTGGACTCATCACGGTGGGTTATTCAGTAAGACTAGCCTTAGCCAAATGAATAAGCCTCTCTAAGCTCCCTCCATTGGAAGCTGTTCAATCTTTTTGCCTAATGAACCTCTTCCTAAAGCAAAACTTTGCCATGTTCCTTCAAAACAAGATCACTTTTCACCTCAAATCTGTACAAGATGAGAAAGCAAATAAATAAAACATGATTAGACAGCCTAGGAATTGTTAATGGTTTTTTCTTTACTTGCTATCTAGGAAAGGGCCATAATCCAGAAATTTGAGAGGCATTTGCATAGGCACAAAAAGGAAAAAAGGTTATTGGAACATGTACCTAAGTAAATGTAAATGAACACTGGAAAGAAGTTGGAGACAGGAAAAATTTCAATTCCCAAGTTAGGCTAATACTGAAATACAACCATTGTAATAGATGAAAGCCTCCCATGTGTAAAAGATGCTAAAATACTGTCTTCTGGATATTAATGTGACCTCAGACATGATATGGAAAAAAAAAAAAGAAATGTAGACAGTCCATTGGTAATTTCCGAAATTAAAACAAAAGGGACTTATTTCTCTCATGCATCATGAAAGTTCTGGCTACTAAACTGGAGTTACTGTGTGGATTCTTGAAACTGTGGAATGCATACAAACAGTCTCCTTGCCTTTCCAGGGTCACAGGAGCAACAGCAGTCTTGCCAAAACTGGAAAGAAGCTGTACAGTCCAGAAAAGTGTATCACCTGCATGGGCAAGTTCTGACAGAAACACAAGAAAAACTATGCTCTGTCAGACTGAAGGATCCTTCTAACCTAGAAACCTGCCTCTAACAGTAAATTCTTAGTTTTGTTTAGTACCAGAATAGGACAATCCTGAAGCCATATAATGATCTCCCAATCTCCAGCAGTCTGCAACTCAGGGGCCTCCTAAGCCAGAGGAAGTTCTGTGTCGCCATCAGGTTTATTTTTGGATGAAAATACCAATGAGCTTTATTGCATGGGATGTATTTCTCTTGGTGTCGTTACTGGAGATGACAGAAAGTTGTCCTGTGAAATCAGCTGGAAAATCTTTAGTGACGATATTTCAAACTTTTAACCAAGTTATTCTACATGCATGCTTCTACTTTAAAAGCCTGAGCCAGTAGGCATAAGAGAGACTTAAAGTGTAATGTTAAATGATTGTTCCTGGTACTATTTTCCTAGTTTCATTCATGTTAAATCATTTAAATAGCAGGGTCCAAATTCCTAGAACCATTGTATCTTTAACCCACAGAGTACTGGAAGGAGGGTAAGTATATTAGATGTAGTAAAGATTTACTGTCTATAAATGAATGCAGTAAGAAATCTTGATATTTTGTGTTATCCTCTACCAGAACTGTTTGACCTCCATACACTTTATGGCAGTAACTTGTAGGACAGTATTTGAATGTTCTGTGCATGAAAAGAATACCTGTTGGATTTGATTAACTAACTGTTGCATAAGTAATAAAGTGGTACTTGGTGAATTAATAAACTGTTTATTGGTTAAGAATTAACCAAAAATCGTATCTTGAGAAATAGTATGCTACATAAAGCATGATCTGAAAAGAAGTCAGTATTGATAGCAGTGAGTAATATTTCTGAGTGTCTATAAAAAGAGCTGTCTTAATTAAATTCCAATGCACTATGACAAAGCTATTTTGTTAGATTTTGGTATTAAAAGCCATCTAGCACCTCAATGAACTGAAAACATTCCTATATGCTTAGCTCTCACTGTAAATACAGAGTGTTAGTTACTATAGCTCTTCAGGACCATGAGGAAAAATTAAGTTGCTTTACAGAAGAAGATATTTTAGCTAATGGCAGGCTAAGGCCATGGGCAGGATATCTTCATCTAAACCAGAAGTATTTGTGAGTTCACAGGAGTCTCAATCAATTAAGCCCTGAGGACTTGGTAGCCATGGGGAGGAAGAGAAGTGAGCTCTGCTGATGAGAGCTTGCACATAGACATAGATGACAAAGGATTTAAAATCAGACACAATGAGTGACTTAAAGAACGAAGCATTTTGCACTGAGGAGTATGGGATGAAAGTTGTACAAACCAAGATAATGGAAAGTACCATGCAAAGTATTATTCCTTCTACATTCCAATGAGAAAGAATTGCAAAAAGACCGTGGAAATGAGCCACGGTGCTTAGGTAACCATCTCTTCCCCAAATCTGCACAACCCTCAATACCCTCAGCTTTAGACTATCTACAACACCTTCAGTTCTTGGCTATACATCTGCCAGAAGGGAGGATAAAAAACTGTGCTAGAAAAAAGTAGAGAATGTTGCTTATGAAACAGCACATTTTTTTCATGCTTTCCATTGTTACACCTGTGATTTCACCTGCATTCTCAAACACAAAAAATTAAATAGATAAGATAAAATAAATATAAGCTATAAGCTCACATGTTAGCACTGTCTTGATCTGCAGCTGGTAAGTTCATGAATGTGCTTGACTTAAAACTACTTAGAATTATAGTTTTTGAAACATCACTTCATTAGCTAAGGTTTCCTTTAACCACTCCTCTCCTCAAATTTTGCAGGGCTTGAAAATTTCCTTACGCATTCACTGCAAGTCAAGATAATGTTTCAAATTCCCTTTTCATCTATGAATCTGACTGAATGTTTTTAGATCCTGACAATATAAGCACCCTTAGCTCTCTGAAGTGCCTATTTTAGGCAGTCAGACTCAGTGGTCAAATGGTCGCCAATGGTGGTAACTGGAGTACTCTTCATGGCTGTTAGAGAAACCTCAAATGGGATATCCCTAACTTCATAATAAAACAATACCCCCTCTTCATCACACTGTCTGAGTACAGTAATCATTCCATTGACCAATTTAAAACAGGCTTGATATTAAAAACAGTGTCAGGAGAGTGTGTGTCACACTAAGGTAAATATGGGTAGTCCATATGTCTGAAAGCTGTTATTTCAGCCTTTCAGCAGACTTAGACAGACATTTCTGCATCCTTTGACATCTGGGTCAAAACCATAAAGTTTTCCAGCTTAAGTACAATAATTGTAACATTATGACTAGCTTTTTTTCACTTGTCTCCAGTCCTTTAGCATCTCCCACAGGGAAGAAAACCCTTCTTTCTACCATCTGGGCATATCACTAGTACAAGGAAGGTCAGCAGCAGCTAGAGATGCCAGAGTAGCCAGCTGCTCTGCAGGCCTCCCTCCCCAGGGCCTCAGTACCAGAGCCATTATCAATGGAACCGTGTGGACTAATAAACCTTGATTTTGGCAAATAGCCTAGGGGCAGCCAGCTGCGATGTGTTAAATCATCCTGAGGTTCTTTTAAGTTACTCTGGGACCTGTGCAGGGCAGTGCGCAGAACTGGGTTAATGCTTTTGGCCTCCAGTGACTCCTTCCATCTCTCCTGCCTCTCACAGCAAGGGGAAATGCATGCCTCAACTAGTAAAAAAACAACACTGAGCATGCGGAGAACACTGTGCCAAATACCAAACAGCTGGGGCTCTCTGGCCAGCCATTAGCTAGCCCAATCACGGCGTTGCCTGAAGTCTTCAAGAAAAGAAGTGAAAATAAGATGAGTAAAAATGAAACTTCCAAATTAAGTGGAAAAAAAAATTTACAATCTTAGAACATTCGTATAAAGCTCTTGTGTCTTGCCAAGAAGTTTATTATGACATACTTTTTGTTTCCTAACAAACACAAACCTCTCACCAGGTTCTTCACCAAAGAAAGGGACTGAAAAATGAGAAATTCTTACAGGAGGAAGAGCAAATCTCTCCAAGAATACTTGCATCTCTCTACCTAGAAAATAGCTTGAAATACAGGCATTACTCTTGGCTGTCTTTCAGCAAGCAAAAAACACAAAGCATTCTATTTGTCCTTAGAAAGCAGCAGTCTTGATGACATTCTTACAATGTCATATTTTGTTATTAAGAGGGAAAAGATTGTGTCTGAAAAGAAATCAGAAGTCTTTATAAATGAACAGCATACTTCAGGAAGCAGAGTGAGATACTGCGTGCACAAAATTAGTTCAACTTGTATCACTATTACGAAAGAATCCAGGCTTCGTATCTCTTGTACACAACACATTTTGAATTAGAATGTATTTGTGGTTGTGAGCAAAACTTTTAACTTAAAACTCTACTTGGCTAGAAAATTTTATCTGTAATTTCTGACAGCTGTGCCAAAGGTTCATCTGCTAATATTTCAGAGCAGTGAACTAAAGGTGTAGCAATTTCACACACACTCACACACAGGACCAGCCCCACCATTCAGAAATTAAATTAGCCTTTTTGGTAGTTAAAATTTGTCATTAGAACACTGTACATGTGACCCTCTGACAACGTTTTCATGAAAAAATGCAGATTTATAAACACCAAGAACAGAAGAGACATTCGTTATTTCAATAAGTAATTTTTTTTTCTTTTTTTTCATATTAAAGATAAAACCAGAGAATGTCAGACAGAATTAGTTTCAAATTATAATGATTCTTTATCCCATTTTTAGGGAAAATGCATTTCCTTGCAACATCCACAGGCTAGAAAATATTATCCACATTAAGAGGCTTCTTTTGCCTCACCATGTCATTTCCACAGCTAGGAATCTGTCAATAGTTTTATAATAAACCATTTTTTCTCAGAGGTTTGTACATCAACTATAAAAATATGTTTCAGGATGAAAATTGGCAGAGAGTTGGTTCTCAGTTCAAGGATACATGATAGTATTGTTCTTAATATATTTTTAGCATCTTTTTTCCAACATGAAAAAAGAAGCCCTCACACAGATTTCCTTCACGGGCTTTGTTAAGCATTTTTTAAAGGTGTCAAACTACACCTAGTAGTGGGGTAATATAAAAATAACATAAAAATCTTGCAGCATGCAAATGTATTGGGGAAAAAGGTGTAGTCGTATTTGACATTCTATGTATAATAAATGCAGCATAATTTTGCAGTTCTCTATAAATAGCCTGTAATTATTTAAGCTTGCAAAAAGTTTTTGCTAAAGTCCTTCCCAAGAGGTTGTCAAAGAAACTGTGTGGAGACAGAAAGTGAGAGGCAGTCTTGTCATGATTGATACAGATCAGAAGCTGGCCAAAAAGACAGAAAAATGAAGAATCAGAACAAGCAAGCTCTTTCTGTCTGAGATGAGTGGTATGACTGGAGATAGATAACATGTTGACAATTGTATTGAAAAGAGAGAGACTAGTGTTATAGCAAAACCCACAAAGGACATTCATTGATCACCTGAAAAAAAAAAAAAAATATATATATTTATATATCAGGGGGCATTTTAGAGGAACCAAACAGAAGGCAGGCAGATGGGCACAAGGATGTCAGTGCTAACAAATCTCAGTTGAGGCTCCTTGTAGAGGATGGGCTGAATAGCTCAGGCAGTAAAGATCTGGCAGTGTGGCACTGAATCAAAGGGCCCAGGGAAGCCAATTAGAGGTTAGATTGGATAAGGAACAAGAGAAAAAAGTATGGGAAAAAACACTGCAAGCTTCCTAGAAAAGCCAGACGCTCAACTGACGTACCATGTTCTGAATTAGTCACCCCATCTTCCCCAAGAAACAAAAAAGCACAGCAAAAATAGGACAATGAGTATCATCAGGAACATTATAAAGCTGCTCACGGGAACTACCTCTGAAAAAGCCTCAGATTGCTCACTGGGGAGAAGAGGTAGTTATGTAGGAGCATTACAAAGCTCATGAATTTTAGAGGGGTAGGGTAAGCGGACAGGGCCTATGGACTCTGCTCCGTGATACAAAACTAAGAAGTATTTAGTGAAATAAATAAAGAGGTTGTAATTGAAGAACAGGTAGGCAGAAACACTTCTTAATTGCTACAAGCAATTACTCCCATGGAACTCCATGTTATATAAAACTTAATTGAAGGAAGAGCTTATCGGATTTAAAATATAATGAAAAAGAGAAATACAGACACAAACACACACAGAAATACAGCATAGACCTTAGCTAACAAAACTGTTGAAAATGATAAAACAGGAGGCAGGGCTGCTGAGGTCATCTATTATTAAAATTGTCTGACACTTCCTATTACAATGCCCTGTTGTCAGTTGCTTTTAGCTTTGCCAATCATTAACAGTTTTGACTGAAATTTTACACGTCAAATATCTGCCTCAGGCTGAATTACTCTGGAAAACTCAATTGCTGCACAAATGGAGCCAGAGAAAAGTACTTGCTTTTTTTATTTCATGTTAAAAAAAAAAATTGGTATTCTGTCTTGGCAGTTGTAGCCCATCTAGACTTTGGAGGGAGGATGCAATATTTCAGAGGTGAAAAGCCTTCACATTGTAGTGGTAATATTTGTCATTCTCTTTAAACTTGACCTAAGAATTCAGGCAAATTATGCCTTTGAATAAAATGATATTAACTCTTACTCTAAAAAATAGACTTATTTTTGTCTTTAATAGCTGAAATCACAAAGGAGTACATCTTCCATGAACGCACTGGATTACTTTTGCACCTCTGCTTGACAACCAAGGAAAGAGTTAAAGCTGAAGGATCTCAGCTATTGTCAACGTCTGAAATGATTTGTTCCAGCTTTTTAAAACTCGAAACCTAAAGTTGCTTTCTACTTCTGTCCTTTTTTTGCCTTCATTCTGCAAAGTTTCCAGCTTAGCCAGAGAGGGTGAATCTAACCTTGTGACACTTGCTGAGATCAGAGTGCTTAAATGAGAACATTGTCTGAGCAGTCAGATTCTCCTAAAAGCCTGTCAGGTCTGGAGCAGCTAATTGGGTCTTGCCCCACATGTTCTACCTGTGAGTTTTCCAGCAACTAAATACAGAGAGCAACAGAGCCAGAAAGCAGATTTTTCCCAAGTTTCACTATTCTTGTTTCTCCCCTCATTTACTGGAAAAAAAAGAGTATCTTTCATGCCAATACTAGATAAGGTTTGCAAAGTTCTGAAACTGTGACTTTTTTTCCCTTGCTGGCCATTTCATTTGAAACATCTCCACTCCACAGGAGTTCCAAAGGGAAACAAACGTTTCAGAGTATAATCTGTCGTACAATACATCACGACCAGGATGTATCTGCTCCACTCTGAACCAGCTGCTAGCACACTCAACACCAGTTTCACCAGGGAGGCAGAAACAGCTTTTCAAGCAGCGAGGACCAGGCAGCTGATGGCAGCTTCTTGCAGGTACCCCAGCACCAAAGAAAGAGCAGGTCAGAGCTGAACATACCACCTACCCTCTCTTGCCCTCCTCCCCATCAGGAGAAGCTCAGCTTGCCACATTGCTCTGCAATAGGCATAGGAAAGGGCTTTTGAGGGGCTGCTGGTGGGAGAGAAGGGACCAGTGGATGGCAGTGCCATCAGCTTGGTTGGCATGGGACCGATGACTTAAAATCTGGATGTGGCCCATGCAGCTGGTTTGGCTGAATTCACTAGAGTCAGTAGATTTGAGGTTTGTTTTTTTTTTCACACCAGCTGAACTGTTTAGCTTTGTGGGTCATGTTCTCAGCTGCACTACAGCTCTATTCAGGGGAGCTTGGAGAAGCAGCTTTTAGCACCTGGGACTGCCAGTTACTGCTTTGTCCTTCGATTTGTGCTGAAGTGGCCTCAGGACAGTTTTGAGTTTTGTAGGGCTGTGGTACTTAATGAAGACTGCTAATGGGCCACGTGCCCTGCCACCCTGCTCTGTGTAATGTCGGCTCTTAACCACCTTTGCTATGCCAGTGAATTTTCAGCCTTTCACATTTTAGGCAGCTTCATAGCTTCTTTGCACTGCTGAAATGCGACAGAAGGAACAGGCTAGGAAAGGTCCTCACTAAGTCTAGCATATGTGCTTTAAACTCAACCGATAAATCTGCTGTTTGGAGAGGTTTCCAACTGGCTACTTTGATCTCTGGGTTCCAGCACTGAGAGGATTTATATTTCACCCTGTGTACTGTAGTTCTAGATATTTAAATCAAGAACGAACTTGTCCAAGCTTCACAGGAAAGTATACTGCTTCAGATAGAATTATGGTCAGCATCTTTATGTTTTGTTGTCACTTAAGCATTACCAGCTCCATGCTGCCTTGTATAATTCTCCAAATAGTCAGGTTTCTCAGATTAAATGCCAGTCTAACATTATGAAACAGGCTGTGTTCCTGAGAACTAAATCACAAAACAACTATGGTCCTAAGCCAAGAATTCATGACTATTATTTTTGCACTCACTTCTTCCAGCATTTCTAGATTATAGGGTTTATGTTATCATGAATGACCATGGTCATGGTACCCCTTAAAACAAGAATCGATGGCATTCTGAATCATAGATGAGATATAGCCCATCTATCAAAAAAACACCCAACATGGCAGATGTAATGCAAAATCTTTCCCACTTTATTTGTCACTTCATAAATCTGACTGCATTGATCTGAATCTTTTTCCCTAGGTCTTGTTAAATTTCAATAGAATTTTCCTTCTTATTGTGAATTGAATATGAAAAAGCAAAGTGACCAAACTGATACTCAGCAAATCTAAAATGCATAGTAACACTTATTCAGAATGTGAGCAAATCACAAAGCTTATTAGCATGATTTTCTAAGAAGAGGAGTAGAGAGAGAAAAGAAGAAAAAAGAAAAGCCTCTTCAGGAGAGAAAGAATCTCATATATCTTGAAAAGGAAAAAGAGGGATAAAAGACAGATGATTGATATAAGCAAAGATAAAAATATAAACCACCTAGCAACTCTTTCTTTGACGTTCCCCTTTGAAGGTAGTCTACTGCAGAGCAGAGTATTCTAAAATAAATATTTTGGACTTCACTCTGCATCTAGTTTCACCAGTGTGACTCCACTGCTACTAGCAGAGTTGTGCCAGTGTCCCAGGCGGCAAGGATGAAAACAGAAACTCATTATGGAATGAGAAATGTAAGAATGCTTTGGTGAAAGCACATTCCCTGCAGAGTGCCACGCAAGTAAAAAGAACATTTAAATAATACTAGTCCTTGATCCTCTCAAAAGCTGAGAGCACATTTATTCAGCTTGAATTCCGAAAACTCAGTCACAGTTTATAAAATGTGCTTGATCCTTGTGTAAGACCCTTTGGCATTTTCTTTCAGATGAAAGATCTCCAGATGTTATTTTTACAGTTCATCTTAAGTAAATGTATATGTTTAGCTAAGCAGGCTTAAAAGTAAGAGCCACCTAAGAGAACAATGATGAAATGCTTGACTTGATTTATGGACCAACTGTCAAACCCTTCTTTATGAACATCTGGCTGGGAAAGTGATTTGAAAAGTTTTTCTGTCAGTAAATATCAGGATAGTAAGCTCTTCTACTTACAGACAGCTGTAAATTGTAAATGTAATTAGTGGAGAAATGGCACCAGAGTGTACGTCTAAAGTCACATTCATCTTATCCATGCACACAAAGCATTCATTTTACAGCAATGTTAACATGTAATGTGCAATCATTTGCAACTTCTTAACTAACAAAATACACAAAATATTAAGTCTGGAACCCAAAAGTTGCTCTCCCTACAAGCTGCACAAGGAAGTGTGTGGCTGTCTCTCATGACAGCCCTTCAAAGTAAGCTCTTGACCCTCCCTGACAATTTCTCTGCAACCACTGTGGCATGGATTTGGTAGCCTAGTTTTCTCCCACATCCCCATATCTGTTCTCTCTAGCATTGTCACATAGGTCCAGCAGGAACTTCTTGGAGAGAGGAACCTCACCCATCCACTGCCCACCTCCATCTGTTTCTTAGCACAGTTTCTGCAGTTTCCCATCAACACATCAGCTTGCACTGGCCTAAATGTCACAGCAACATTCGTAATTCAAAGGTTGATGTAATTTGAAATCTACAAAACAAGGCTGATCCCAGGAAAAATGAATTTTTCTCTCCTTATTCCCCTGTTTTGCGACAATATGACAACTCTGAAATGACACAATCCAGGAACCCTTTCTGTAATTCAATTCTAGTTCCGAAGCAAAAGTCTACTTTCATCCAGGGACTAATCTACTATCGGGGAATGATGAGGGTTTTTTTGTGAGGAATATCTTTGTTCACAGAGAAACAAAGCAGCAGCTTTATTGTAGAAATTCACGTTCAGCTGAAACACAGATAATGTCAGTCCAGGACCTCACTATAGATTCATAGATATTCGTATAACCCACATCAAAACATCTAACCATGGCACTTCAGAAAGGAGCTTTTTCACCTCCTCATATGGCCAATGGAAAAGGTGGAAGATTGTGTGGAGTGATTTAGCTCACCTGCAGTAATCTCTGCATCCCCTGAAGGAGATTCCTATCTCTTTCTGGAAGCTATGACAGAAACCTACTGTCACCACACTTTCTTTGGTACCTCTGTTGCATATCCCCTAGCAGGGAAGCACAAACTCAAACTTATATGTATTTCCTTGCTATAAAGAAACTACTGGGAAATTACTGGAATACCTCATTAAATCAAGAACAAAAAGGACTTAAATTTCAAACTCAGCCTTGGCGGAAAACATACTGTGAACCAGGGAGGCGACTTAGAACAGCCTTGTTTTGATTAAGGCACCTCAGAAAAAAAATATTATGTTTTTAAGTGGCTATGCATATGGGCAAAAGCCAAGACATTTATTGACAAGGATGGGATATTCAGACATGCTTAAAACATTGAAGAGTTTCATTACATGAAAACTTCACAAAAGCCATGAACTAGAATACTGTTGAAAAAGAGACAAGATGAAAAATGTGTCGGACTGAAATGGTATGGCTTCCATTTTGAATGAGGCAAAAGGGCTTTAGGAGATAGGGACCGCAGGAAGTGAAATTGGAACTTTCTTTAAGACATTGTGGTTATAAACGATAAGAAAAATAAGCGTGGAAGAAGCAAATTTGTTTCAATTTCCAAAAGTATTTGACAAGTTTCCATAGGAGAGATTAATGACTAAGAGGCACAGAACAAGAATAAAGAAATAAAAAAGTCTTCTGTGTATAAAAACTAGCTCAAATTGTTGTTTTGCCCTTAGAAGAAGACTACCCCTCTTATACAAGAGATCTTTTCCTTATAGCCATAAATTGACTATTACCCTGTGGGTTTGGATTTGGCGGGCTACTTTAAGAATAATGCCACACATTTGTAATAGTATTGCTGCAGCTGTAGCTGTTATGGTTTAAAGTCATAAGCAAGACAGGGTTTACAGGCCAATATAGTCAACAAACAAAAGAGAAGCGTGTGTTTGGGTCTGACATAGAAGCAGTGAACTTCCAAGCTAAATATAAGTAGGGAGTACATCCTTTGAGTTTAATTACATATGTTAAGTCAGGTAGACAAAAGATGGTTGGCACCTGTGGAAGAGAAGGGAATATTAAAAGGGAAGTGGTAACATGGTGGTTATTCTGTAAAGGAATAGATAGGTAAGCACACAAAATCTTGGCACACAAAAGATTAATAAAGGGAGGAAAATAATAATATGCTGCAAAACTACTCCTTTCTTTGAATTCATCTCTTCTTACTGTCTGCTATAATTAAAGTTTTAGTCTTCTGGTTGCCTCAGACCATCAGAGGGCTGGTACATATTCTTCCAGCTGCAGGAGTTGGTCCAAGAAGCAATATAAATTTTACCCACCAATTTTGCCTCATATAGAAGGCAAGCAGCCTGCACAGCCTGCTCCTAGAAACATGCAATTCCCAGTTCTTTGCTCTATGAGCAAATGCATATTGGAGGAGCCTACCGCGACCATGCCTCTTCTCCTCCCCTTTGCACTCGAAAAGATTGCTTTGTTAACAGTACACAGTCTCTGAGGTCAGGGTACCACAGATTATGAGTGGGCCTGGGCATTAAATAAGGGAGTTAATTATGTGTGATGGAAAAGACTTTGTTTATTTGTTTGTTTTCTGGGTTTTCTAATCTAAAAGACAGAGGAAGCCTGGTCTTTTATGGCCAGATTAAATTTTCTTTATTTTACTAACACAAGGAAAAGCAACCTCTTATTCCTGCTGACTTTGCAGGCTTGTACAAGTGGAAGAGGGAAACTGGGTCCTATTCTGGTTTGTATTATTGATGGAGGGGCTCTTTCAGCCTAACCTTGGGATCACTCTCTCCTCTTATGTTCATCTCTGGAACTCCAGGGGGAACTATCAAGGTTCCAACCACAATATTTGGTCAGCAACATTTTACTGTTGGATTTTAGTGATGCCAGAGCAAAACCAGGTTTGTTACCGTTTAAATCCCCAAATGAGTTTGCAGAGCGGGTAGCACTTGCAAACCTGTAAACTCTATTTATATGCAGCCATCAAGTAACATGGACTTTCCTGATGTTTTCAATCCATAACACAACTGTAAAAGAAAACTATGACAGGTTGTCATCTTTTGATCATAAAAGCATGGTAAGCAATAAAAAAAGTCCTCTGAAGGGCTTCTTTAGTTCATGCTTACTATATACATATGTGGATGAGGCATTAAATACAATATTTCAAGGCTACAGATGAAAGAAATCTTGGAAGCACAATAAATAACAGGTCATGTAATCTGGTCTAGTGAGAAATGGCTCTCAGACAACATGGCCCACAGAGGCCAGATGCCATTCTGCATTGGAAAACGTGAAATAATTGAGCTAGGATAAGGCAAACAACCTAGGAAATGTGTGAAAACCCAAACTGACACTGAAGTCTAAGAAGAAAACACTGAGAAAATATCACTAGATCCACAACCAGATGCTTGTTAGCAATAAGAAAGTAGAATTACAGTATAGAGTAACTGTGGCTAGAATATGCAGATGTGTGATAATGTTCCTGTTACACAATTCTCTAGAATAATGGGATCTCTCTGTTACTACTTGAGGTAGCTAAGAGACCTTAATGCCCATTAGTAGGTATCTGTTGCATTACAGAGATTGCATTCAAATCTATGCCAACACTTTGCTGATGGAAAACTAGAGGTCAGGCGAAACAGGATGCAGGGAGGTAGGAAGATGACTGTCTGCTAAAGGAGCTGCGGTATAAAAGCCCTCCACTGAGAACTCGGGCCCTCAAATCCCTGGATGACTAGTTGGAAGGATGATTAGCTCTCATGTCCCCGATGAGATCAACTGCTGAGGTAAAACGCTGGAAAAGAGGCAGTCCCTAAGGAACACCAAATGGTGTATATGAGTCATTAGCTATCATCATTTTGTTTTCTTAGCACTGCACCTTTACATTTCTAAGGCATGCACACATGTAGAGACACATGTCACCCCATCAGGTGGTGCTGAATCAGTTTGCTATATGGAAATACATGCTGGCATCCTTCATGGAGATGCATGTTTCCTCTTGAGGCCCACTGCTAGAAACTTCCATTCACATACAATAGCCCCTCTGCCTTCAAGAGGACAATCCTTGTCATGATGATTACATGTAAGACTGTTTCTGCAGAATTGGATGGTTTGAGTTTGTTTTAATTCCAGCTTAAATTCCACTTGGCCAATAACAACAAAAAACAACAGAAATATGGGCTGTTTGCTCTTTTTGAAGGGAAAACATAAGACACATGTTCCAAACCGTATTTAGATTTTAAAGCTCAGAATTAACACCTTGAATTGCAGCCAGAAATATTCTCAGTCTTGAGGTGGAAAGTCCTTAGTCTTGGGAGTCGATAAATCAGTCATGACAAGCCTGAACCAGCTATGGTTTATTACAAAATCAAGCTTGATTATCTACTTGAGGTAATTAGACAGACCAGAACAAAAGGACACAAAGTTAAAAGGCAACATATGTAGGAAGAATTGGAAGAGATACTTTACACAGCCTGGTGAAGAGCAAGAATGAGCTTATATATGAGATTCTACGTATACTGTATTCTGACTAATATCATAAAGTGACTCTACAATACTTACAACAAAAAATTTACTAAATCAGCTATTCTAAGAGCTGCTCAGCTGCAAATTCCCATTCCCTGCTACCTACACACAGTCCTGAAATCCAGGTGCAGCACCTGAGCTCTCTCCTCTCACAACATTTGACCCTTCTCTAATAATACTTACAAAATTTTTGTAATACTTACAAAAGTATTAAAAGCACAGTGAAAGAAAAAAAAAGGATGCTATAACATTAAAGGACAGCAGCATTATGTTTGGGCATAAACACATTAAATATCAGGGAATTAAAAGAAAATAAAATCTGGTCACTTTTCTCTTTCCTGTCCTCTTGGTTTTGGCGAGTTTATTGTCATTTTTAAGGAATATTTAATTTATGGTACTGGCTATTCTAGTAGATAAAGTTGTAGAACATTCTGCAATGTCTCGAATATATTTCAAAATCCCCAGAAAAGAAGGTTTCAATGTTTATTCCTGGAAAGGGCTCAGTCATGGAAGTCCAAGTATAGATCAAGTCCTGAAACAGGAGATTTCCAATAGACAAGTTAAATAGATTTGACAGATGCAGCCCAAAGTAGGGTAAAACTTCAACATTGCATTTGGTTACAACATTACACATTTGTTTCTAGTAAAATGGACCATTTGAAGTACAATTGTACCAGAAAGAAGTAAAAGAGTTGGAGAATCATATAAGATGCCCTTTTCATCCACTGTAGTCTGGACACGCTTCTTCTGAAACACAGCTTGTGCTGCCAGATCTTTACCAAAGCAAAGGTGTCAATAAGCACATCTACACCTTCTTCCATGGTGCTGTCTCCTCTAAATGCTTTTTCACTTTCCCTTTCCCAAACCTTTTCTATGAATCTCAGCCGTGTAGTCAAAGAAGATGAGCAGGTAGGAACTGTCTGCCTGTTTCTAATGTGCACAATAGAATTGGCCTGTTTCTCAGTGCCTGACTCAGAGTATCAGACAAAAAGAGTTAAACTGCTTTTACGTTTACCACCATATTACTGCTGTGCTAAGATGCCTATAAAAAATGCTGCACAATAGGCAGGCAGCTCCATAATCACTGCTGCTTTTCATGCCAATCAGTATTATCCCATTGTTTCCATGCAGTCCCTCACCTACCTGTTTTATCTAAGTGAAAGAAAACAGACCATGTGCAATTTGGGCCAGGATGGACTCTTCAGTGTTCAGGCAGTGTTTAACTTACTGGAGCTCTCTATCTCTAAGCCTTTCCTGAATAGAAATAATAAATAATTACTAAATATTGTAGGCACTGTGGTAAGGGGCAGGAGATTATTTATAAAGGAAAATCAGCTAGGGTCAAGAGAAGCATTTTTTAAGGAAAAAAAAATCTGAATAAGAAATGTACTCATGCAGGAAAGCAAATAAAGTTGTTGCACGAACAGATCTATTAAATTTCTGAAGCCACAGCAAAAGAATATCTTTCATATTTGTGCAGAATACAATCTAAATGCTTTCTGCAGAGTAATAGAACATATTGTATGTATTAAGTTTAATTATCTTTCACCTCCGCGTCCACTAACAGGACTACTCCAGTGACCAGCTGCTTCCCATTACAGAGACATTACTCAGAGCTAGTGATGTCATGCACATCATTTGTCATCTCTGGAGCATGGAAAGGTGTGGTACACCCATTGTTTATCTGACCAAAGTTAACATTAGCAAAGTATTATGTTACAAGCTCCCTCACATGCCCAGGGATTAGGTTTGCTGACGCCCAACTTTCTTCTTCAGTGCAGACCATCAAAAGGCATTTTCCATATTGTTCGCCTCTGCTGATAGTTCACAGACAGACACCTGCAGCGAACTGGATGTGCATCTTTATGCACTTTGTGAGACCTAATTCTCATGCAATAAGCAAAAGGCATTTGAAGGGGAGGTGGCAGAAAGGAAAGAAAACCATGCTTATGCCCTTCATCCCAAGGTAAAATGTAGAAAGCAAGCTTCTCTTGCCTGCTTTACAGGGGCAGAGCTCTAAGCATCAAGCTAGCCCATGCACACAGAGAGGCAGCCTGACTAGGGAAGAACAAAAGATTTTATAGCCCTTGATTTGGGGTGGCTGCCTGGGGATTCATCCATATTCAAGTCTTCCCCTCCCAAGGAAGTCTTTCTGGGCAACTCCCCCAGGCAGAGCCATCTGCGCCATCCCGATCACTGTGATGTCCTCAGGGCACTCTGCATGGACAGAGTTAACAGCCCTCTTGAGACTGCTGTGCCCATCTCCTGCAGACCATCTACACAACCTGTAAACAGCTGTGGCTTAAGGGCTTCCAGTATCATGACCTTCACCTTGTCACCTAGACACCATGACTGTGCTCAGCAGATCACCTTCAAACATTCTGCCATTAATAAGCCTTTATTTTTTTTCCCCTGAAAATACATAACCTGCTATTCATAGCTTGTCTTTGATTACCTAAATGGTCAATTTGCTCTTTTTGTTGATTTCTATCCACAATAACTCAATTTTCCCACCAGTAAACTGTATCATACTGGAGTTACACTGGATTCTCCATGTCAGCCAAGGAACCCGGGGCCTTTGGATGAGGAGGCATGTGTGAAGGGAAAGTTCTGCAGATAGGCTCTGCTCCAACAGAAGTGAATAGTCAGTAGCAAATGGTTCCAAACAGCCTCTTGGCTTAGTTTATGCAGTGGGATGCTCATAATTACTCATGGGATTCTTGTCTAGAATAAACAAACACATGGAAAATAGTGGGAATGGAGGCTTTCCAAAGAGAAGATAAAAGATCGGGAAAACTTTAGCAAAAAATAAAGTATTTCCTTATGTTACTTTATGTTTTTACTTTACACAAAAAACATGCGAAACAGAGTTTTTGTGGTATAATCATCAACAGCCAGGAATTAAGAAAAGAAACCCAAAACAAAATGCCAAAACTTCCGAACAATATGGCTTGCATAATAAACTTATTCCAGTATTTTGAGACAGTTAGGAAGACAATGCATACAGCACAAGCGTTGCACTGAGTAATTCCCTCTATGCATCCCTGCTTCTCTCTAAGTCGTCTTTATTGGGGACAGTCAGCCCCTCATGCCATGTTAAAAAGCACTATTTTTCTTTAAGCACCAATCAGATTTTAATCATTATCTTCATCCTTGGCCTCAATTAAGGTCTAATATAGAGGAGGCACTTGAATGACCTAAGAGGGACACTCAACCCTGAATAGTGTGTCAAAGGCACTTAGAGTTTCTGCCGCATCTCCTCTGGCCTTCAAGTCTCTCTCTCCTTTTTCTGTTGTAACCTGACTGTGTTTGTTCCTAGCACTTCAGTGTCCCCTGGTGTGAAGTCTCCTTGAGTAACACTCACATGATAGAAAGTGTGATTAACTCTGCAGGCGCTTTTCAGGTCAATGAAAAAAACTACTTGTTAAACCAATATATAATACTTCTTTAGCGATGTTCC
Source organism: Baryphthengus martii (assembly GCA_013396935.1). Taxonomy (NCBI): domain Eukaryota; kingdom Metazoa; phylum Chordata; class Aves; order Coraciiformes; family Momotidae; genus Baryphthengus; species Baryphthengus martii. The sequence goes on along the minus strand of VWZK01010009.1, from coordinate 115,955 downwards.
CAGTGGCTCTACATATTGGGATTCCCACAGTACCTACTCTCTTTCACTCCTGCTGCTCTTCTGTGTCTTGACAATAAAAATGCATAGTTTTATCTGGGTACAAGCCTGACTCTAATCCTTTAGAGTACATTTCATGCCTCTTTAATTATTCTGATTGGTCATTCAGATAATTCAGTATCCTCTTGATGAAAATGCAATGTTTCTGTAGTGAAGACTACAAAATTAAAGTAGCAAGGAACTAGAAACAAAATAGGAAAATTGTATGATTTTCCTCAGAGCACGCCTTACTACATTTCTCTTGCTCCACAGGCTGGCTTGTTAATGAAACACAATGCATAAAACAGGTTGTGAAGCCATAACGGCCAAAAAGACACCTTCAAAAGATACCTTGTAACCTAGAGGGGTTTGCAAAATCTATGGAAATCTCTGCAGATTTTATTAAGAATTTTGTATGTTCTTTTACTGTCAGATGTCAAGCCAGTGCAGCGTTCGGAGAAACCGTAAACATGCTGTACACTGCTATGCCACTGGGTTGCTGAACTCTTCCAGAAGCTACTTGTGGTCTTCAGCTTTCAGAAGCTGGGGAATAAGAGTGAGTGGAGCACCTTCAACAGCTTCCTGTGCACTTCAGAGCTTCCATCTGGAGTGTGTTGAACTTTAGTCACAAATTACAGATGCTCAAGCACTTTTTCCTAAAATAAAAACACCTTACTATCTTCAGGTCATTATACAATTGGCTCACTTGAAAACTTTTGGTTTGTATAATCAATTAACAGGAGCTCAGTATTAATTACAGAAAAGGAAAGTGTGTTTTGTTAGGCATGTCTTGGACAATTCAGTTTACGTGCTCATTGGCACATTGGTTCAGTGGCTAAGCAATCAAGTGTAGAAAACGGAAGCTTTAATAGGTAACAGGATAGCACGGTTAAAACAAAACGAGACTGCCAGATGGCTGTCCAGCTATCAGTGGCTCCAAGCCTCCAGTAATGGAGACATCGCAGAAGAAGAAGTATACACGTGAGAGCTGGCAGTGTCTTCTGGCCAGCTGACTTCCTAAAGTCTTCAGTACTGTTTAATGCACAGTCTTTCTTTGGGAAATTGCTGAATATAATCAAATATACCTCGATTTCCTACTTTATTTGATTGTTCTTCATTAATGTCAGAAAAAAACAGTCCACAACCAGAGCAATGAGGGATATGTTTACAATTTAGTCAGCATATGATGGTCTGCAGTCAACAATAATTCACAAATCATGCCTTATCTGTTCTGTGATAGAAAGACACTGAATGACTTTTCCTTTGCCAAGGCAGAGTTTTGAGGAAATTCTTAAGTCTCGGCCCAGCTTTGATTTTTCTCAAATAATTCCTAAGTCGTCTTTTTCGCATAGGAATCAATGACTTCTTGAGACGCTGGAGTAGAAGAAGGAAAAGGCATCATATTGGTCCTCCCCGTGATATGCCCATGATATGGAAAAATGCTTGAGACTAATTGGAATCTGAATATAGTGATTGCCTTTAGTTACAATCTTGATTCTGAAGAAAAATAGAGTCTGAATATTACATCTGCAAAGACTTGGATGTCGTGAGCTAATAAAATTCTGGGCAGGATATTTACCCTTGTGTTTTGGCATTTAGGAGTCTCTAGACTGAAATTTCCCAATTTTTTCTGTTATCAAAAAGTAAGTTTGAGGTTGCAGTTTCAGTCTATTGCTGCAGGTGCTGCTTCCAAAAACAAAGTTTCTCTGAGTTATGACTTGATTTGGAAATACAGCATCTAGTTTGGGAAACCCTGTTCTATATATTAATGATAAAGAAGAGAGCCCATCAGAGAAAGAAGCACTTCAGTGCTGATTTGCCTGGTATGTCTCCCCCTGTGAAGTATCTGATACTCAACACTGTCAAAAGCACAATCTTGAGCAAGATGACCTGATTGGAACTGACAGCTCCTATGTTCCACTGAAATCAGGTCAAAAGACAAGTGTGTGGGGAAAGCAAAGACAAATGGAAAAAACAGAAAGGTTGATGCAAGTGTCTAATATTTCACAACCTTCGAAGTCTAAAAAATACGTGCCTGAGGCCACAAAAATGGTATATGTTTTTCTGTACCTTTTGGTAAACAAGATGTTAGGCTTCAAAGATTCCTAGTCTCTGGTTTAACTAGGGTTTTGTACAAGTGGTCAAAGTCTAACTTCAGCAAAAACAAGACTGGAGGCCACTGAAAATTTTAATACCTTGAGGCTGAGTCATGTTGGTCAGACTCATATGGAAAACTGTTCCTTAATAATTATCCTGTAAGTAGAAGGCATCAGTTTTCAGGCATACCCTTGACTTCTAGGCACATCTGTAACTAACATCCTTGTAGCTTGTTATTTTTTCTGTAAACGTACAAATGTGTAGTAGAGGGCATGAGCCTAACTAAGTCTAAAAGAATTACCACTTACAAACCACTCTTCATGTTCATTTGTACCAGGGAACTTTTTGACACATCCCATTTTTGTTTAATAAATGTTTAGGTCACCTAAGGTATTTTGGAGGAAAGCATCTCAAAATTGCTTCATGCTTTTTAGGGCAACAGCTCATTAGTGAAAGGAGAATCAAACTGAACCACAGAAGTAAATCATTTTCCTGGTAGGATGCCTTCCTTTAGAAAATAAGGGAGCTGATGCCATTTGCTGAAACAAACGAAGACATGAGAACATTAAATTCAGCAATGCCAAAATTTCCTTTAAAAAGTACTGATGTAAAAGCAAAATAAAACATTCTCAGTTGGCCTGAAGTCACTGAGTTTTTCTGCTAGTCCAGAAATGTAACAAAACAGCAGGCTTGAAAGTACTTGAAAGATGTGCTTGAATCAGAGTTGCTGAGCGCACAAAGAGGATTCAGATCTCAAAAAGGGGGTACTAACAATCCTTCTTGTCTCACCTGACCATTTTTCTCAAAGTCTCAAAGCATAGAAAACAGTAATTTTAAGACCTGGATAATTCAAATACAGTTAGGTTTTCTCCAACCTTTCCAGATTTTTTTTTTTTCCTCTAGGCTAAGACCAGTTGCAAGAAATTTCAGTCCAAAAAGGTAATTTTGGGGAAAAAAAAATATAACCTGCTGAAAGGAGAGGTTTGGAATGAAAATACCTTTCACCCATAACTATTTCACATCAATCTTTAACACTTTAGCTAATGCACTATTAAACTGCAGCTTATTGTATGAATTATGTGCATACAACGTACATATGCATATATTAGTGTATACGCAAAGCAGTAGCCAAAGTTTATGGAAAAAGGTAAGCTTTCTAACTAACAATAAGCATAAGCAAAATATATGTAGAAACAGAGGAGATATTATACAGCTATTAACAAGAATCCATTTTTACAAATGAAAGGCTCTGACATTTGCCCAGATCAAAAATCCAATTTTACAGCACTGGGAGATAAGGAATTAAATAGAGAGTAGATATCATCTAAACTGGTATTAAAAGTTTAGCAGTGCTTAAAATTGATTAGTTACCAAGACCAGACAGCCTATATCCCAGGCTGTGAGAAGAATATTGGCCAGATGTTGCAGAAGCTTTAGTTGTCATTTTAACAAACTCTTGGGCTAGGCAAGAGCTTCACAGATTGCAAAGTGGGGAGCATAACCCTGTTACAAGGCAGGCATCTCAGCATGTTACACAAAAGTAAAATCAACAACAGTTCAGGAAAAAAAAAACATTATCGAAAACCTTTAAAAAGACTCACTAGAGTGCTTTCCTAGCTGTCATCAAGGCAGGAAAAAAAAACAAAAAATAAGAACAGACAAAAAGTTAGCACTGGGACATGGGTGTCTCACTTTCATCTCTGAGAAATGTCACAGATGACAGCAGCAAAAGCAATGTGACTGCTGACAAAGATGAGCTCATTACTAGGATTAATAGCAAAAAAAATGAAAAAAAGTCAGAAAGGGCTAAGGCCTAGTTAGATATTTGGTTGAGCATAGTGATACAAATACTCACTGAATATAGATGCAGTAAATATATCATAGCAAATAAGTCTGTAAGTCTTTTCGTGGTAAATGGTGGTTTTGCCATTATGGACTTGCCATGAAGAAAATATGTCAAAAACCTATGAATCATAAGGAAATACAAGGAAGTGTCAAGGCACCTATTTAACTTGCAAATACAGTAGAGTCTCAAACAAATGAAAGCAAAAGGAAAGAAAAGAAGTTATTCTGCACCTGTAGAGAAATCAGACAGCACTTCAGTAATTAATATTTATTACTTATGGCACCTTTCATACATTAAAAATGCTGAACAAATACCAACTGACCTGTACAACACTCCTATGATACGTGATACACATAATTTTGGAAATTACAGTAGGGAGCTGGCAACAAAATAAAGTTCTGGAGATGCTCCCTTGTGGGGAAATGCGTTGCACACAAGACAAAGCTGCCATGTAGGGACTGCTTAGCGCACCTGAGGGCACAATTTACACCAAATTGGAGAAACAAAGGAAGAGGGGACAACAAAAAGCTGGGCAAACCTCCATGAGACATGTAACCAAGATGCTTATAAATGAAAGCAACAGAAGCTGATTTTGACATGTGGCCGTTTTCAGGTTTGGAGGTAATTGCATTCAAGTGAAGAGCAGAACCTGCAGGAAAAGCCCAACCAGAAAATGGAAAAAGTCGTTTTCCCACCAGCATGTAACATCATAAAACATCCTGAGTTGGAAGGGACTCAGGACAACCATCAGGTCCAACTTGTGACTCCACACAAGACAAGGAAAATCTTATATCAAAGAGCACTATCTAAATGTTTCTTGAACACCAACAGTCTTTGGTCCATGACCACTTCCCTGAGGAGCTTGTTACAATGCTTGACCAGTGAAGAACTTTTTCCTAACACCGATCTGAACAGCCCATAATGCAGCTCTAAGACACTTCCTTGTGTCCTATAACTTGACTTCAGATAGAAGATATCAGCACCGCCCTCTCTTCCTCCTCGTGAGGAAGTTGTAGACAGCAACAAGGTCTCTTCTCAGCCTCTTGTTCTCTAATGTGAACAAACCTAGTATCCTCAGTTGCTTCTCTTAAGCCTTTTCCTCTAGTCCCTTCACCATCTTTGTTGCTTCCCTTCGGACACACTCTAATTATAACCATCTTACGTTGTAGAGCTCCAGACTACACACAGTAATCAAGGTGAGGCTGAACCAATGTTGAGTGATGTGGGGCAATCACTTCTTTTGACCAGTTAGCTACACTGTGCTTGATGTATGCTAGGCTGGCCCTTTTGTCAGCAAGGACACATTATTGACTCACATTGAGTTTCCTATCCACCAAAAAAAACCGCAGATCCTTTTCTTCAGGGTTGCACTCCAGCCTCTTGTCCTCCAATCCACAAGTACATCCAGGATTATATCATCCCAGGTGCAGAATCCGGCATCTGTCATGGTTAAATGTCATATGGCTGGTGACTGCCCAGCATACTAATCTATCCAGATCTCTATGTTAGGCCTCTCTACACTCAAAGGAATCAAGAGCTTCTCCTAATTTAGTATCATCAGCAAACTTAGTGTGGACTCAAGGCCTGCTCTCAGATCACTGATAAAAACATTGAAGAGAATGACTCCCCAGGAGAGGACAGTTTTGCTTGTTTCTTGTAATTGGGAGCGTGATGTTAAAGCCAGAAACCGAGAATCAATTCAAGGCCTCCACCAGCTAAACTCTGCTTGGGACTGATTCATTATAAATCAGTTTTCCTGCAGCTTAGTTTATTCGCCTGTAAAACAGGTAATTCAGAGCCAGATTGTCATCTGTGAATTGGCATAACTCCACTCAGTTCCCAGTCTCAGAAGGGAACACATTTGGCCAAAATTGTCACACATCCCTGGAGAAGCAGGCAGAGTGATTTACATCATGACCTGGCTCACTGCATCCGTGCCTACATGGACAGGCTCAGATGTGACAGGATGCTGCTTTGATCCAGATGTTGCACAGCTCTTCTTAAGCTGAAATAGCAATGCAGCTTCCAGAGGGGACCTGTCATATGCCTGGCATGTGTCTTGTGTCTATAGGGCACCCACTCATATAAAAAGAATTTTTCTCTATTTATCTCACAGAAGCAATGAAGTTTTATTAATTCAAATTAATTGGGCTTCTACTGTCAACAATGAAGTCTGATATGTCCAGGCTTGTCTGTGAAACATTGCTTGTTTCAAAATATTATTGTTATTGTTGTTAGAATAAACGATCCCCTGCAACGCTCTCCCAAACTGTGTTTGGGAAGTGAAATGACAAAATCAAACGTGGAAAACCTCTTGAAATTCAATTTATGGAGTCAGGTAGAAGGTACATAAGCACACATCTGATCAGAAAGCTTAACTTCACTAATATAATCTAAGCATATGAATTGGATGGACTTCATGATTTTTCTGCCCAATTAACATAACTTCAAAATCTTTCTCCGGTCAAGAGTTTCCACTCCAGTGTATTCCTTGGCAGAACCTTAAAACATCCTACTTCAACAGAGAAGCAGAAACAAATGTTTCTGTTATGTGACCTGCCTCCTGGTCTTGACCCAGAATAAGGATCAATAGTGTAGTTGTTTAACTTCCCCAAAGAGTTTTGGCTTTTCTACAAGGTTAAAATATAGTATGGATTATATACCTACTACAAGAAGAGACTAATACACAGTATGCAATATTAATCATAGATGATGTTTTCAGAATATAAAAATATTCTCAAGAATAATTTCCATTTATTTTTCAAAGGACTTGAAGAATTCGAAGATTTAAAATCTTACCTGTCACAAGCTGTTGTCCAGCTAGTCCTACTGGAACCATTCCCAAGTTATTCATAGCAGTAGCCCAAGCCGTGGGATCAGTGACTGACATGTTCAGTTGTGTGGTATCTATAGCTATACTTCCCAAACCATCAGCTGCTGCAAGAAAAGAAACACACTGTAAGGAGAAAAATCAAAGCCAGGATTTTTAACCAAAACCTTCAGTGAAAATGAGATATCACAATTACTGCTTATTTTGTATTTGCTTTGTTTCTTAATTATGATTTATCTTTTAGATCACTGACAATAGTGCTTTGGTATTGTATAGCAAAGAACAAAGACATTGCGAACAATCAACAGACATAAAATGAAACAAGAGTGATTCAGGCTGGTTATACGGGCAGCCAAGCAGTGGAACAGACTGTGCAGTCGCCATCCTCGGTAGCTTTCAAGCCCCAACTAGATAAAGGCCTGAGTAACAGGTCTGACCCTATGGCTGGCCTTGCTTTGAGCAGGAGGCTGAAATGGAGACCTTCTGAGGCTCCTCCCAACACGAATGATTGCCCTGCAATCCCTTGATATAATTCAATTACATATAGTCTGTGGTAACATGTCAGAAAGCTGCGAGAACCAAACGCACCTCAAGGAAAGCGCTGTTTTCCATAAGGTGCAATTTACTTTTTTGTTGTAAAAGATTGATGAATACATTGGTCTCCAACTAAAATAAGGTTAAACTGAATTCATTCACTACGGGAAATATTAAGTTTTTTTCTAAATACAAAAGAGAATTCTCATGAATATGGTCAAAATAGATTGAGCACAGGAGTGGATTTTGCTGGGTTGGGGAGGGAAGACGGGATCAGATAGCTAAGGGATGGTACATTTCTGATATTGAATCCCCCACATCCAAGGTGTGATGACACATTTTTTACTTCCCCCCTTCCCAGTCAGAGCTGAACTCAACTCTTTCCAGCTCTTTTCTTATGACCTTTGCAGACCTGAGATATTTACCAGCAGCCATTGCTTTTCCCCAGTTCCTTTAGCTCCTGTTAGACTTCTTCAGCTAGAAATAATTAACTACTGTATTAGCAACATCTTGAGATAGGACGTCACTGAATGCAGGGCCTCCCCACAGCTCCTCAGGCTCTGAAAGAGAAAAGATGAAATCAGCGATCAGAACACTGTTGCAAAGCAACAGACTACTTTGGGAATTCACTCAAAGCTCCTGCCCACTCCCACCAGACCGTCAGCCCCAGCCTCTTCGGCACACATTTAGTGGCCACTCTAGAGGCCTTTCAGGTAGCACTCATCCTTGCCCGCTGAACAAACAGTGCCATGTATGAACCTGTCAGACTGCTGAAAAGCCCTTCACAAATTAGGTCTTATCAGTAGCTACACAGCCTCCTCGGCATGAAGGCATCAGCTGAAAGAACATATTAAGGAATGAATATGATTTTTTTTTTTTTTTTAAACTGTTAACAATTAACTGATGTTGCAAGTTTCAAGGAAATAGTCTCCTGTTCCGAGATGAAAAGAGAAGAAAAAAAATTACAGAATGGACCATGCAGAGACATGGAAAAATAAGAAAGCCTAACAAAGCTGAGAGTGATGCCTGCTCCTTAACTAACACTGTATCTTAGGCTCACAAAGGTTAGTTAGCTGGAAGCAAAGGCAGAGCATCTGCTGCAGTCTAAACTGCATTGCTTTCATCAAGTATCTGTCAGACCATGAATTTTACATAAGGGTAACTTGCTGCTGTTATTGTTGTTTGTGAAGTTCACCACGTCAGCGCGTTGCTGGTCAAAAAGAGGCTGAATGAGCAAATGGGTCAGAGGTGTGACCAAAGATCCCAGCTCTCACAGCAGAGAGAGCAAATGATGGTTGAAGATGATCAGAGATACCTGCCCATGTTAGTCTTTGCCAGTTGTGTGATGATGTCACATGTGGATGTTGTCCAAATGTGATGATGGGCAAAGAGGGGCTGTGTAGGATTTGGTACTAGTGGCCAACAACTGACCAAGTACATACAAGTGTTCAGGGCAGTCATTAATGCTGTGCAGGTGCATCTCCGTGACTTGCTCAGCCCTAAGATTCTTGTCCTATCATTAAAAAAGTACTTGAAAGACCTTAATTAAGAGGTTTCCAACATGAAAACCCTAAGAATTCATGTTTAGAAAAGACACAATTAACATGATTGCACTTTATTTTAGTTTAGAATCTCCCACACTTTCACTTTTTCATAAGATGTACACAAAGTACAACCCAGAAAGTTTTTTATTATAGTTCCCTGTCACTGTACAGATGACTTCATAAGAACATATGAATAGCTATAAAAGTGAAGAAAGAGTCAGAATCAGACAACGCTGTACACGTTCCAGGATGTTGTAATTTTCAAATAACCAGTATACTAGGTCAAAAAGCATTTTGTTCAAATCTACCATGGGTGTATCTAAAAGTCAATATTTATCAACTCTTAATATTTGAATTTGCAATTCCAGTTCTCATTTGATCTCCAGTATTCATTACCTATAACATAAAATGTTTTAATGATAAAATTAGCTTTGAAATAACAACTATAAACACCAAAAAAACACTGAACAAAAGTCCTCTGCAGGGAATGTGAGTAACATAACGCAGATCACCCCAGATTTATGTCAAGTTTTTGAAAACTGGGTATCTCCTGCTCAGTTCCTTAAATTGTACTTAGCTTTTTCCACTCAGGCTATAAACTTCTGACTACAAACATGTACTTCAAGGTTAGAGCTGGTTCAATTGTTCCTTGTCAAAAACTTATTTCTTCACACAGCACAGACCCCTTTGCTCTTCGTGAATCATTCCCAAATCAGTCCTGATTTACAAATATATGCTGAATAGCCCAGGGGAGAGTTGTTCACTTCTTCTCATGACCAGAAGTCTTGTTGCCCTGATGAAGGAAAGCGCATCTGAAAACCAATAGTGGTTTTGGACTCGCTCTGTCACCCTCGCTGTCCCTGTTTTACTGCCTTGTGAAGTGTGTACTGGGTGACATAATGAGGTCTGCTGCTGAACTCTACGCCCTCTTCTTCCCTCTAAACTCATACTGCAGTTGCACCAGTTCTGTCAGAAAAGCGAACTGGTCCATAAAGAATCAGACACTGGACTAGATAAATAAACCTCATCTTATGGGCAATCAATAAGTGATTTTTTGGGGGGGGTTGCCTTCTACTAGGTTATCCACATATTTCAATTTTTGGTATACTTCCATGAACTAGAACAAGTATTTGTTAAAGTCCTTTCAGAGGAGGAAGAACAGAACACCATGAATATGAAATAAAGCAGAATCGGTGGGTTAACTGGTCAAACTCGGGTTATACAATGCCACCAGCTCTGCCCAATGTGCCATGAAAGTATTTCCTCAAAACATACTCTCATAGCCACGTTGGCTCTGAGCAGCTTTGCTTTCTCTCAACATCAAGTCTACTGTTTATCAGCAGGACCTGCATGTAGCACAGGCTGAACCAGGGGAAAAACCACAAAAGAACACGTGAGGAGCCTAAAGTGGAACTAGTCCTATCTAACCAAGAACTGCTGCAGGCTATTTTGTCAGTGGAAGAGAGCTGAATAACAAGCATAAATGCACCTATGAACACTGAATAATTTGCAGCAAGCTGTAGGCAGAACTAATGCTACATCCTGAAGGACACAGCCTGTAGAAACTAGCTCTCTTAAAAAGAAAAATACTAAATGTGAACATCCCTTCTACTGACAACTCATTGGTTACACTAACACAGAGCTAAAACAATCTCACAGGCATTTCACACCTGATTTAGACTCAAAAATTAGCTTTTGTTTAAAAAACTTTTGAAAATTTGGATGGAGAAGGTTTCATTAATGCTTAAAGTAAAATCAGCTCTGGGCAAATTTCAGTGTTTCTTTGTATAGCTCAGGCACGGCACTATTACACCTTTCATAACACTGAAAACAAAACAAGTCAGGGAAAGAAATAAACCCACTCACTAGGTCATATAAAATGCAAAGTGCTGTGTTTGATAAGTACATCTACTAGCAAAGATTCTTGCTTTCTTAAAAATAAAAGGAATCGCTGTGATACTGGTAAAACAGGCAAGAAAGTATAAGCTTATGCAGGGATCCTGTGTGTCATGAGAAGACATTAATCAACACTGTTTCACCAATATCACACCTTTAGAAAACATTCCTGATTTATAACTCCTGATATAACACTCCTCTAGGCATTAATGACCAGAAGATATATGTAAAAGAAATCTGTGCTGATAAACACTTGTGCATGGGAGTAGCTTTACTACAGGGGAGTAACTTCAGAAGCAAATAAGGCCATACTCCTGATTTACAGGAGACAATGTGTAATGTCTTCTGGGCACTGCTATTCCTCAAGGTTTGGGAGGGGCAGGGATGTCAATACAAACTTCCTTATTTGAAAGCTTCTGATGATCAAAATTTTAATGCCAAGCACTTTGTAAAGCGATACCACGTAACACTTTTTGTGGTCTCTGCTTTTGCAGACACAATGCAAGTACAAGTCCTTAGATGGGAGGTTGCGGGAGACATTTAGACTTTCCTCAGACAGGTTGTCAGGAAGATAAAGCACCCTCAAGTCTATACCAATGAGCACTTCGCAGTCATAGCAGATTGTACTTAGTACGCATATTTTATACCAGGCAATTAAATGTAGTTACCCAAATGAATACAGAAGTCGGTTATATATTGTGCATCAATTATCACAGGCAATGAAAGCTATGAGACAAAGAAATTAACACAACATAAAACTAATTCAATAACACAGCAGATTGCTAAGTTAAAATCCTACCCTTTAGATATCCATAACACCACAGACAATGAATTAAGACACGGAGCGAAGCTGATTAAATGCACCACTGTAATGAGACACTGCGGACTGTCCAGGTCAGCGGTCAGCCCGGGGATGCAAGGAGGGGTTACTCTGCCCAGCTCTGACACTAACCTGCTGAGCGACCTTCTGACGTTTCACCACTTTGTCTAATTTAGAGTCATGACTAAATTCTTTAAGGAAAAGGATATCATCCGCCTTTCAAAATATGGGACTGCGAATTGCAAAGACGTTAAACTTTATTGAGACAACTCAGATGGGAAGGAGCAATGTGGTATCTTGTGAACTGTTACATCCAGGCAAGTTTTCCTATTCTTAAAAGAATGGCATGTGCAAAATGTTTGTTACTGTTCACTGTGATTCATAAGACAGTGGTCATTAGTTTGGTCACACTCCAACTGACCTGCCAAAGTGCAGGTCATTCACTGAGCTAGCTCCAGCTGTCTTCTAAAATATATTAAGCGTTTTGTACTGGTTCTTCCCAGTGTTTTTATTTCTCCAGCTTCAGACAGATAATCCCAGTCAAGAAGGAAGAAAAAGAAAGAAAAGACAAACAAGGATCTGCTGTCAGTCACTATCCATTTCTTCCTGACCAGCTTAGGAAAGCTAGGAGTAGCAACAATGAACATGATGCTTCTGTGCCATAGCCATCCTACCTGGAGCACATGAGAAAAAATAACATCTCCACTGACTCTGAAGATGGCTTTTGTTAATAATATTGCATGTGCACTGTTACAAGAAGAGGCATTGTCTCGTATTTTTGCATGGTTAGTGGTATGTTAGCACGTAGAAAAAATCACCTGTGTTCTGCAGTTTAAAAGGAATAGAAGGAAAACACACACTTCTTGAAACAATTGTCCAAAAAACACTTACTAATTCAAGTAGAAAAATACATGAGGCATCAGAAGATTTTTGAAAAAGTATCTCATTTTCTGAGGTAGGACCCTAACTTAGGCATCTAACATATGCTTCAGCTCCCTGCAGCTCTACCGAAGAGAAGCCACTTGCTTTCCAGGGTCTTCAGAGAGCCACCTTGTTTACCTGGTTTTATCTGTCTCCCTCTCACAGGAGGCCTTTGAAAGCAAAGATTGATTCTGCAGAAACTGGTGCTTTCCTTAAGAAAACAGCTTCATTAGGCACAAGCCAGTGAAGATAAGCAGAGTCCTACCCTTAGAGTCTAAACATGAGCCCCTAGTTATGTGTTCACGTACATAATTCTTCTGATTTTTCGTCTTATGAAATTATCTCACCTTTGCTTATTATGCCATTTAAAAAAGATTATGCCATTTAAAAAACATACTGCTATCCTATAAACTCATAAAACATACATTTCAGCATTAAGAGATATCACTTTTCACTAGGTACACAGAATATGTAGATCTTTCGATAGTTACAAAGGGTTCTTTCCACTAGTTTTCATTGAAAAACAGGTAATGAGTAAATCACAGCCATACTGATAGGACTAAGACAACTTAGAGAAAAATCACAATATGTTCACATTTGCCCTCTAAATTTAGCAAAGCTGATTTGCACAAAACACATTTTCTGGAAGAACTGCTCATTTGAGATGGTGCATTACTTAAATCCTTTGCCCCAGTACTTCTTGAAGATAACACATTGTACACGCAAAGGCCAGATTTCCCTTGGAAAGCAGAACACTGGGAGATTTCAACAGTGGAAAAAAAAAAATAAAACAAAGGTCTTCGAGATAAACAGGTGTTCTCTTGCGATGTTCCTTGAAAGGTCACTTGGTAATATTTCATGCTAAATCCCAACCTTCACTGGCATCTCAGAGCAAAGTCTTACCAGGTTACAAATGTGCTTTTTCTTTTGTCTGTATTTTAGCAGCTGCAGTCTGAATATGCTGAAGTCTATAAATAACAGAATCTGGAGGCACATTAAGCAAAGCATTACAAAAGTCCAGCTTAGTGATTGAAAAAGCATATGCGGTTCCAAAATCATCTGGAAGGGAAAAAAAAAAAAAGCAACTTTGCAGGCTAGCAATGCAGAAGAGCCTTGATAAAAACAGGTCTGATTATTCCTCGAACACAACACGTTGTTGTGAATTGATGATTGCGTCTCCATTTTTCACTCTGCCAAGACAGCTTGCAATTGTGAATCACTTGCTTCTCATTTAAAAGGGCAGTGGCTTACTGACTAAACAAGGCCAATCCTTCCTTTACATTTCAAGAAATTATATTTAACAAAACCAAAATTCTGGTATCTTTTAATTACTTACAACAGTATTTTAATGGTACGTCTTGTATCCACTGTTTTCTACTGAAGGCCATCAACCCCTTTAGAAACATGACATCCCATACAACTGTATTTCAGACAATAGAGAAAGCATCCAAAGCAGGTCTTGAGCAAACACAATTCAGCAACCTCACTGGAAGACTGAATACTGAAATAAAAGGTGCTGGAATGCCTCCTCGATGCCATAAAGTACCTGGATCAGTCATTATAAGTGGGCTACACATGCTAGTTCTTATCTATCTGGGCTTGAAGGAACACCACATTTATCAAATACCTTCTCCCACTGTACTGCACAATAACCTTACCTCACGTTTACTAGAGCTACTTCAAGCAGCTGTAATACAAGATGTTGTTTGATTTTGGCTTTTTTAAGGAACACAGAAGAAGAGCAAGCTACGACACGCTTCCAGAAAGAGCATTTTTGCTTCCTGGCTAACCTAAAGTGAAATCACTCCCATGCCACCTCCTGAAAAAAGGAACAGCTTAACAGGTAAACCCTGTCTGTGGCAGAACCCTGGGGACAGTATCATACGGTCCATAAGAGGCAGAGGAGCCTCGCTATTGAATTTCCAAATGAACACAGAATGCTCTCTTCTACCTCCGGAAGACCAGCAGACAGCTGAGTTTCACATAGCAACATCATGTTTGGCAAATCTATTTTAAGTAACTTTTTAGAAGTTTCTAAAATGCATTCATTATCATTTTTCTTCTCCTTCAAAGCCTGTGTAATTGAAGTCCTGGAGTTAAAGCAGCCTGTCTTTTCAGGCAGAGATTCATGGCGAAAAAAAAAACGTTGTCAATCAAACTATTTTCATATTTTTGAATACCTTTTTATCATCTGATCAAATTGTTACAAGAGGTGACATCTAAGTGTCCCTGGTTGAGTATCTGGGTTATCTGCAGAGCACTTTTTTGCAGAGCATTGAAGCATATGAGGAAAGGCTGAGGGAGCTGGGGTTGTTTAGCCTGGAGAAGAGGAGACTCAGGGGAGATCTCATCACTCTCTACAACTACCTGAAAGGAGGTTGTAGACGGGTGGGGGTCGGGCTCTTCTCCCAGGCAACTAGTGACAGGACAAGAGGGCATGGCCTGAAGCTGCACCAGGGGAGGTTTAGGTGGGATCTTAGGAAGCACTTTCTCACGGAAAGGGCCATTAGGCGTTGCAATGGACTGCCCAGGGAGGTGGTGGAGTCGCCATCCCTGGAGGTGTTTAAGGAAAGATTGGATATGGCACTTAGTGACATGGTCTAGCGAGGTGTTGTGGTGTTGGGGTCATAGGCTGGACTTGATGATCTCAGGGGTCTCTTCCAGCCTTAACGATTCTATGATTCTATGATTCTATCATCTAAAGTCATATCGATCAAAATTTTATGCAAGATCATCAAGTATGTGATGGCTGCTAAGTGAAACTCTGGAAAAGAAGTTTAGGTTTGTTTTGCTTGTTTTTATTTAAAGTTTCTGGTGACAAATGCTGCTTAAGAGAAAAAATCACTCTCTCTTCTATCAGCGTACATCTGTCCTCATGAGCTCTGAAAGATGCCATCCCCTCTTAGCACATCACACTCATGATCTTTTCTCCAGGTATAAGCTCTAAATTGGAAGTGTGCTCCCTGGTCTCATTAATCTTGCATTCTTTCCATTCTTCTTAGTATATCTCCTGTTCTTCCCCATTTACCTCTTAACACTCTTTTGTATTTTTTTTGTTTCTGTCCATTGACTCCAGCTTGTCCTTATAACAGAGGCACTTTTCTTGCCTTGTTCTGCCATGGGCCATTTCCTCATCCAACTACCTCTTCACAGTCAAGACAGTATTGTTTTCTATACTGTGCCGTTTTACTGGGGGAGGGAGGGATTCATCTCATCTAACCTGAGCCAAAGCAAATGTCTGAGATTAAGCCTTCCTACTCACTTCATTGCCAATGGGGAGAACCAGATACTTCTGATGGCCTGTTTCAGACACCTACCTCACTAGGCAATGAAGCACACCCAAAACGTACACAAGTCACTTCTCTGGCTAAAAGCCTACACTGCAGTTTTGGATATGGACACCTGTTTTGTTAGACACTCAAGTTGTGAGATGAGCTGGGCTGGGTGAATTGTGCCTTGAGAGCCCAACCAACGCTCAGCTACCTGCATGCCATATGAACTCAGCAAGATACTCGGTCCCAAGGGACTCCCACTCCTATTCTTTGCCTGCCTGATAACTCCAGCACAGTGAACCTCAGGAGAATAGAAATCATGAGTCGGTTTTCAATAACTCATGAGAATGTCTCCCAATATAGATACATATGGATATTTAGAGAGAGAGATGGTTTGCTTTTTGTTTTTTTTTTCCCACCCATCTCCAGTGAGTATACCAACATATGACTATTAGTGTTTGACAACGGGAGCTGCCCACTCAAACACATTTCCTACAACTGTGATGCCCTACATCTGCCTGTTCTCTGGAGAGAGAATTCATCCTGGACCTTTTCTTCCTACTTTCAAATGCATCCCACCTCCTCAGCTCATGTCTTTACCAGACAATTCCCTCGCTTCTTGCAGCTCCCATTTAAAGACCAGTGTGGACCACATCCCCCTTTCAGCTACCACAGTCCTCTGTTTCTGTCCATTAGCCTTGCTCAGGCTGTTACTGGTTTTCTTTGTCCTTTATGTCATGCTTGGGGGCAGCACCTTATTTTGATTAGGAAGTGAGGACAGCTACAGGGAGTTTCCCTCTGCCCCTTTTCTCAGGTTGTTTGCTGTAGGTAAATGAGGGGAACAAAATTGATTTCCCACCTCCTACAGGATGGAGCAGAGCTTCCATGCTGCTTGTGCTTTCTCATATCCATTAACTTTCAGCAGAGGTTGAATTAAGCTGCCAAGCAGAGCCGGGAATTTTGTCTGGTTTATGAACAGTTGTGTATGGGATAACTAATCAGTTACTGTAGGCCTCAAATTTAGGAATATCACATACTATGTAGGTGTGATCTTCTTCACAGGACACTTGGACACCTTCTTGCTTTTCCATAGAGTGAGAAGCAATCTCGTATTTAACACAAGGTCAGATCAGGAGAAGAGCAGTTACTGTGCATCAGCTATGATCAGGCAACAAAAATTATTTTGAGGCTTCTCTTTTGTAACTAGCTTTCAGGGGGGCAGGGCAGAGGACACTTCAGCTGCAGATGATGGTGAATATAATGATGCTAAAACCCTCCCTCCTTTCCTCCCGGTAGTCCTGCTGTACCTTTACCCAATCAACAACCCTTTCACTCTGCTTTTCCTGAAATGCTTTCTGGTATGTGCATTTGCTTTCTCCAGTTTCAATTACAATTCTTCAGGGCAGGAAATCATGTGGATTTTCCCTCAGGTAGGGCTAAAACCTACTAGAGACCTGGCACTTCTTGTGTTGTAATTGGCCTGATGCTGGCTTTAGCCAGGAGCTCCCCGGGCAGGGATGTCAGCAAGCCAGTGATGCTCTAAGACCTAGGGGCAAGGTCACCCTTCAGCCAGGCTTCTGCATAGCCAGGCATTTGTTCATTTGAGACTTTTAAGATGCTACTGCAATGTAAATTAAGAACACTGATGATGATAACATCTCCCTCTCTCCTCATGCAGGCCTTTGACCCCTTGCATGCAGTTAATAATCCTTTCATCCACCATTTTCCAAAGTATTGTAGGCTTGTTTGTCTTGCCTTATTTGAATTATAAGCTCTTCAGGGCAGAGAATTTGCCTTTATCTACGTTGGTAAAGTACAATGTAAATTTACCGCACTGTATAAATATTTTCTAATAACAAGGGCAATAACAAGAATAATGTATTTACTTTAGTGTAATACAGTATTTCCTGACTTCAAGATACAATCACAAACAACCCAAAGTCAACAAAAAAACCAAAAGATTTGCAGAACCTTTAACTGTGAAGCGGAAGTCATGAAGCCACTGTGTGAAACTTTGGTAAATTAGTTACTTATATTCATAAATAGCAGTTGTTACTGCAGTAAAAATCCTTGCAAATTGGCCCTCTGGAAAATATAAAGCAGAATGTAACCAGTGTAAACCAGCAGAGCACTGCTTCACATGCGTATATAAGGGTCACAAATGGCCTTCTGGTTACTTTTTAAACAAATGCAATGTTAATACTTTCACTGCAACACTATGAATAAAGCATTTGGCCTGTAGCTATGAATAGGGTAACTGATGGCTTTTGACTTGTTTGTTTATATTGTCATCCAGCAAACTTCTGTACCGTGCTCTTGTGGGACTAACTCTTGACTTCACCCCACAAATGTGCAGAGGACACAGCTCATGTAGAGTGCACTGGGTTGCAGCAGTTTCCTTCAGCTTCCCCCAGTGTTGCTTGATGGCCACTGCTCAATAGTCTCCCTATAGCAGCAGAGAGTTTTTCTGGCACACAGGAGGGAGAACAGGGTGTCAGGGGCAGCGTCCATGCCTCTTTGGCACCATGTTGTTAACGGTTTCTTTGCTCTTTTAAGATCCAAATTATCAAATTATAAAAACAATCGTGATGACGCAAGGGATTAAATGGACAGAAGTATGAACTGTCCTTGTTTATCCAGATGATACTACAGGAGGTGCAATCAGATACATGTAGAGAAAAAAACCCTGTTCTTTGAATTTACAGTCTGAATAAAAAAGCTTTTTTGAGACTGGTGTATTTCTGTCTAAAATATATGGCTTAATTTAGGAGTGCCTGGGTGACACTAGTGGCCTGTGATATATAATGATGAGGTTAAATGACCTCTGTGTACCTTCTTGCCTGAAGCTCAGAGCATCAGCAAGTGGAACAGTTTGAATGGGTCTCATTTATTATTCTTTTAATTGTCTGCTAATATTTCTTTCAGTAGGAAAGACTAATAGACCCCTTCCACCCCCAAAATGTCTTCCAAACTATCCAAAATTGCAGTTCAGCCAAAACAGATAAAGATTCTTCCTTTCTCTAGAAATGGAAAAGCATCTGAACAGGAATCCAGCAGATTCCTGTTCCTCATATAGCTCTGAAATCAACCTTGGGTAAGTAATTTAAACAGTCTATGCCTTGATCCCTGCTCATTCCCACCCCACCTCCCCGAAATGGTGTGATAATACTTGCTTTATCACACACTTAATTAATGTTTCTCGATAAGACAGTTCTCTGCTTATGGGGTATGTCCAACATCACAGGACCATGACTTGGACCTGCAGGTAACACAGGATTCCATTGGGTCACGGAATATATTTTTTCCTAGTAAAGATCAAAATGAAAGCAGAGTAGAACAAAAAAGACAATGATCATAATTTCTTATGGAATCACTGTCTATCTGAATGTGGAGAAAACGGCAAGTTTTCTTTAAAAGGACTTGCAGTGAAATTCACACTCTTGTCAGGTGTAAATTACAGCCCGTATTTCATCTTGTTCTATCCACAGCTCCTTTCTTAGTCATGCATAGCAGCGGCGTACAAAAATATTTCCTGCATGTGATCAAGTGAGTATGGGCACACAAGATGCAAACAAAATATGAGACTTTAAAAAGCCCTGTTTACTGGTACGTTAAAAGAAAACTAAAAGTTTGTAACCACGGCATTTCTCAATCAGATAGCTCATTTACTTGGCAACATATTTGTGCATGTGAATACAGTTCATATTTATGATACATTTTCTTTAGGAAGTCACAGGAAACCGAGTGAGCTAAAAATAAATGACAAAAAAAATTAATTAATAAATCCTAGGAATATGATTATAGCATGCAATCACAGATATAGTAGATCACGTAAATTAAGCCCTGATCATAATAGAGCTGCTCAGTGGAATAACATGGGAGATAAGCTTTTCATCTTATTTTCCCTAGTGGTTTACAAAAGAACTTCTGATTGCACATACTTTATGACACCTAATAGATTACTTCAGGCAAATATCTATACACCATACTAAACGCTGCAGAAACATAGTTTCATCTATGCTCATCTCTGAACCAGTGAACCCCCACCCCAGGTCCCATGGGTTGGTGACAATGCAAAGTACATCACTGGCACACAGTGAAGTATCACCTAGTTCAGAAGGAGTTGACAGATGGAGTTGTAGCACATTGTTGTGTTAGTCCATATTTCAAGGCATAAACACAATTTCAGCCTTGGTAGAAATTCAACGTTGTTAATCCTCTTTAGGACAACCGTGGCTAGGGGCAAGGGAGTAGCATATTCAGTTTAATTACAAGGCCAGAAATGCCTGAGCCAGGAAACTCTCTCTTTTAAGTTGGCAATTTCCTTTCACTCAGGAATAGTTTAAAAAGTCTTAATCATGAAGTTACCTGTACAAAGACTATACCTAAGCTTTACTATGTATTAGCTCTCCAAAAGTTTATCATTTGATGAAGATTTGGTATCTACCACAGCTGAGAGGAGAAGTAATAATTTTCTAGACGATAATCAAACCCCTTTGTTGGGCACTTAAGTTAAAAATTTGCTTGTTTGAATAGTGCATGAAGAAAATAGCTATGCATGGTTTCTCAGTGAATGAAAAGAGATGTCATACCTGTTAGGAATGACTACAGATTCTCTGAAGAACCTGCAGACAAGGTACCAGATTTTTCTGTTGTCTCCAGCACAGTTTTTGCACTTTCCAGAGTAAGACAATCAAGTTTTGACCCTTAGCTTCCTAGTAATCAACAGCTGGGTCAGTACATTCAGCTTAATTGGAGTCCAGGCATGTTTCTAAGAGGGCTTTAATGGTGGAAAGATTTGTGTTCCATCTCATCTCAGGAGTACTAAGATTCAAGTATGCAGGACCATCACTGAGAATGGCCTGGCCTCTGTTATCATTAATTGAAGCATATTAAGAGACTTGGCAGAATAAAATAAAATCCAAATTTGAAATGTCAAGAGACAGATCTATCTAGTTTCACATCCTGTTGTTATAATATACCTTAATTACAGTTAATTGGGAGATATTGTTCCTGGTGGAAGAGCATCTGACACAGTTTTGTGGGTGATTAAACACAGAACAGAATCCGATGCATTTGTTGAATGCGGGATCTGTTTATTAAGACTGTACAATTCTATCTAGAATATCATTCCTGTTACATAACATAACAAAAGAAAGTCACAGGCCAAAAATATTTCCCTTGCCTCATGATACTTTCATATTCCCTGCTGTCTTCTTAAATTTTCTGCTGCTGGCCCCTTAGGACTCTAGTACATGATCCAGTTCCCACTGAAGTTAATCAGAGGCTTCTCAGTTGGCTTCAGCTGAGCCACATCAGATCCTAAATGAACAGCAGATAGAGGAAAAGGCTGAGGGAAAACCAGTGTTACAGGGATTGACCTCTGGGGGAAAATAATGCAGCTGGACACAATGTCAATGAGGGCTTAAATGTCAACTGTGAAAGAGTAAACTTTGGTTTATCGGAGTAGTGCTATTGTCTCAGAATCACAGAATGGTTTGGGTTGGAAAGAACCTTAAAGATCAACTAGTTCCAACTCCCCTGTCATAGGCAGGAATATCCTCAATGAGATCAGGTTGCTCAAAGCCCCATCCAACCTGGGCTCGAACACTTTCAGGGATGGGGCATCCACAACCTCTTTGGGCAACCTGTGCCAGGGTGTCACCACCCTCACAGTGAAGAATGTCTTCCCAGTCTAAATTTACCCTCTTCCACACCCCAGTGAGGAGTCCCGTCAAGGTCCCTCTGGATGGTATTCCTTCCCTCCAGCCTGTCGACCCCACCACCCAGCTTAGCTTGGCAAATTTGCTGAGGGTGCACTTGATCCTGCTGTCCTTCCCTCATACAGTATAAAATACAAAATTGAGTGAAGCCGTGAGCTCAGCTTCTGCTGGTGTCAATAAGGTTTGCTCACAGTCATTGATCTATGGCTGTATATGACCCTGAAATATGTTTTGCTGGCCTGCCTGAGATCATCGTTCATGTTTAGAATAGAAACAGCAAAACTGGTTTTATCACTGAAAAGTAAGCAGTGCATATTTTCTGCCTGAAAAGTAACCAAATAATAAAATCATAGAATCATTTTGGTCAGGAGAGACCTGTAAGATAAAGTCCAACCATTAATCCAGCACTGACAAGTCACCATCAAACCGTGCCCCTAAACATCACATCTACATGTCTTTTAAATATCTCCAGGGATGGTGACTCCATCGCTCCACTGGGCAGCCTGTTCCAGTGCTTTACAACCCTTTCTGTGAAGAAACTTTTCCCAATATCCAACCTAAACCTCCTCTGGTGCAACTTGAGGCCATTTCCTCTTGTCCTATTGCTTGTTACATGGGAGAACAGACCGACCCCCACTTCTTTACAACCTCCTTTCAGGTAGCTGTAGAGAACAATAAGGTCTCCCCTGAGCCTCTTTTTCTCCAGGTGAAAAAAAACCAGTTCCCTCAGATGTTCCTCCAGCAACTTGTTCTCTAGACCCTCCACCAGCTTCATTGCCCTTCTTTGGACATGCTCCAGTTCCTCAATGTCTTTCTTGTAGTGAGGGCCCTGAAACTGAACACAGTATTCAAGGTGTGGCCTCATCAGTACCAAGTACAGTGGGATGATCTCTTCCCTGGTACTGCTGGCCACACATTCTTGATACAGGCCAGGATGCTGTTGGACTTCCTGGCCACCTGGGCACACTGCTGGCTCACTCTGCTGCTGTCAGCCAGAACCCCCAGGTCCTTTTCTGCTAGGCTGCTCTCCAGCCACTCTTCCCCAAGACTGGAGTGTTGCCTAGGGTTGTTGTGACTCAGATGCAGGACCTCACACTTGGCCTTGTTGGATCTCATACCATTGGCCTTGGCCAATTGATCCAGCCTGTCCAGATCCCTCTGCAGAGCCTCCCTTCTCATTTGAGAAGTAATCTTCCTTGTCAGTTAAAAATAAAATAATAAAAATGTAGCATTATCGGCTAGATTACTTGTACTAGAAAAAGTCTTGGTTTTCACAAACTCTTTGTACACTGGTTTTCTAAATCTTCATTTACTCTGAACTGCAACAATTGTGATAAATCATTAGCTATTTACTCTTTAGTGTAACTGCATGCTTTAGGCAAAGATTTTTTAATTATTATTCATTTATTTTTAAAAGCAAACCCACTCTCTTAACACATTTTTCCATTCTTAGTGATGGATTTTATCTTTGATATGCGATCCAGCTATTTAACTACATCTCACCACTTCTGCCACGAATTGTTTATACAGCAACTTGGCAGCATAATTTGCATATCACAGGAAAGATCCCATTACATGTTCCCAGAGGTACGGTTTCACCAGCTTTATCACTTTCTGCCACCTATGCATATCCCTCAAGCAGTGTCTGGTTAATCCAGAAAGGCACTTCCTGGCTGCCAATAGTAATTAAACATTAACGGTGCAGTTATAAAATTTGCAGTCACTCAAAACTTATCTCTCCATTGTCTTCAATAAATATAATACCTAAAAAAGATATTTATCTTTTCATACCAATGTTCCTGCTGCAGGAAGATCACAGAAGAATTACCCATTCAGTAATCTGTTCAGCAGTTGCAGACCTGACCTAAAATAATTAGACATGGAACAAACGCACAAAGAAAGAAAAGTTGAAAAGAATGGAAATGTGCTTTAGAAGCAGAGTAACTCAATGTACCACAGAAAAGTTGGAGAAGATTTGGAGCTGGATGTAGTATTTGCTCTCCAGGCTCTTATTTGGTGACTGACAGGGGCAATGGCTATAACTGCAGGGTTCTTGGTGATGAAAAGCCCATGTTTGGGTGTATTTCAGCTTATTCTTCACCCATTGTATGAAACATAAAGAAATGACAGCAGCATAACTTTCACTGAGAGGAACACTTACACCAAGAGCACTCTAGCAACATCAAAGTATGCAGCCACTGGGGATCAGGGGACAGAGATGAAAGGGAAGACAGATCCACACCACAGCCAAATACCAACAGATTTCCTTGCACAAAGCATTGCTGCTTCCAGATGTTTTCCCAGTACATAGACAAACAGTCCCATGCCTTCAAATAGAGTTGTCCAACACACATTTGGGGAGAACAAAAACTGGAGGTACCAAATCTTATAACCTTTTATCGTCCCTGTGAAAATACACCTTGCAGTAGATTTCAGCAATGCAAACTCAGTTTGGGTGAAATTTGGAGTCTGAGATCTCAAGTAGACTTATTAACAAAAAAAGCCATCTCAGAAAGCTCCCTAGGCAACCATCGTAACACCCCTCAACTGCAGACAGTGCAAGAGCCACCCCAGCACCTTTCTCTGTAGCCATACGACAACCCCAAAAAATCCCTAATACCACAGAAGGCTGGAGGAGAGAGAAGGGGTTGCTTCACTGGCAAAACTAAGGGGCTGTTGAGTCAGTAGCCTTTGAGTCACAAAGTCAACCTCAGTGAACAGTGATTCAAACTTTGTCCTCCCATAGCCCAAGAGTGCATTATATAGTGTTAACAGCCAGCGTTAGCAGTAACAGAGCTGTCTTCTCAAGTCCAGGGATAGACTGGTGGGCAGGAAAGAAAATCTGAGCTGTTCTTGCCTGTTTAAAAGAGAGCATTCAGTTTTTGAGCCTGTCAGCATGATCCTTTTTGAGCACTTTGTGTTTACTGACATGCCACCCTGACATTTTGGTTTAGTAGTACAAAAAAAAACCAACAGCCCAAACAAGAGGTAAGGTTATAAAATCAAATATGATGTTTTCTGCATGTTAAAAGAAGTATTGCTCCCACAGAGACCTGGAAGCTCAAACCACTGCAGCGCTGTGCCAGTACATGAAAACCGAAAAATGGAACTGACCTGGGTTTCACGGTTCAAGCGTGCCGTGGCAGGGATCCCAGCACTACTTCCAAATTCAACACTTGAATAAACACAATTGTAGTTTCTTGAAGTGGATGCTTTTAATGCAGTCAGAAAACGGTGAGAGTAAGGGCATACTCCTGAAGCCTATATTTCTTAGGTAGAAATAATTCTGCCTAGAGAAGCCTGGCTCATGACTGTTTGCTTTCGGACTGTACAGGAGAGAGGAAGCGTCTTTGAGTTCACATACTTAATGCTCAGTGGTGTGTCTGCGGAGTGGCAGAAAATAAACAACAGTGAGGAGGGGTTAACCAGAGACCTGCTGGCTAAAATCTATATGCCTGGAAACAGAAGGGAGAGAGCTGCAAGGTCAGATATAGTTTAACTGTTTCTAATAGCAGGATCAGCCACAAGGCTATCAATCAGGCACAAAGATGCCTATCACAAACTGTATCCACTTTCCATCTCCCCCTTAAACCCAAAAGAGCAGTTGTGCATGTCATATCAGTCTTCCTGAATGGATCTAGAGTGTCCTCTTAGTCCCCAAAAAGAGCATCTCTGCAAAGCAGCTCTACAGTAAGCAGAAAGACAGAAGATAGAGATTAAATAAGCCACCTATGCACGGATCTCAATCAGAATACTTAAATGCCATTAATCTCACCCAAAGATGTATTCTCCATCTTATTTCCTAAAACAGCTGTGTGCCTTCTGGAGAAATGTCACCATTCTGCCATAATCACATGAAGGGAATATCCATGCAGAATGTCAGAGGCAAGTAAAAATGCCTCTGAGTCTGATAGGAGATGGAAGAAAATCCCTTCGCTTGGAGTCTGCCTACCAAAATTTCACCACTGCTCCAATAGATTTGTCCTTTCATCACAACTGACAGAGCAGGCAGTGAAGAGGAGTGCTTGTTGAAGTCATCAGCAGTGGTTGCAGGCATTAGTCTAGAGCTGGGCACAGAGCACAGCGCAAGTCAGAAAGTTTAGATGTGGGAAGGGCTTGAGAGGAGGAGGGAGAGCAACTGCCCATGACTCTTGGAAATGTGCAAAGGAAGAATGAGCCAAGCTATACTTCAGATGAGCTTGTTCAGCTGCAAGATGTAAAGGACACAGCAGACATTTTCCAGAAGATCCGTGACAGGCATTGACATTGGCAGAAATCAGAAGTGTTTGAAGACATTTTGCTAACAATCTTCTTGGTAACTTTCCTCAGACAAAGACCTGGGATACCACCCCCACACGCTCCTCCAAAAAGAAACCCAACTCTATAACAGAATTACCAGATAATGGCATTGAGGAAATACCCATCGTAATGAAGAAACATGCTGTAAAGCATAATGTAGTACTGTGGTTGCATACATTTTTTGTGTGTAGAGTATTTGTAGATGCTAACTCAGGCAATTTCATATCTCTAGGTATTTACTTTATATTTGTAAAATGAAATGGCATTTTTCATTCCATCCTGACTGGAAGAGAAAATACATTTAGGTTATAAATTGCTTAGAATTACGTGTTAATGCTATTGGCTTTTCTGTATCTGCTTGTAGGAGGGACAAGGGAGAGATGAATAATGCTTTACACATAAAACCATAGAAGAGAAAAAAAGAAAAGAAGCTTTGTTTTCAACATGTTTAAACTGTTTAAATGACAGGAATCTGTTGCCTTGGAAGCAGATCTGCAGCTGAATGAAACCTTTCACCTGTCCAACATATGAAATATTTATTATCTGAGGGTGGCTAGAGATTCAATAAAGTCAGACACACAATGCAGAAAGCAGACCCTGGCTCATCACCTCCATGAATTTCACAGGTCCTGTGGCAGCCAGATTAGATTTTGTCACCAAGGGAGGGTGGTGAAACTCAATTGCAGCATTAGGTGTACGAACTAAAACAAGAGGAAAGCAACATCTTAAATTTACATTTGATTTAACCAGGTTGGTGGAGCAAAATGCTGATGCTCCTCCTATACTACATTAGTACGGTTGGAAAATGTTATCATTTCCAATTAGAGAGAAGAGCCCACTCTCTCTTTAGATAACTATTTTTCCAATAAATTATTCTTGGCCACTTGTTTCCTCGTAAAAATTGCCCAGCGTTTTTGTCTTGTAGAATTTGCTGTTTTTTTTTTTTTTCCCCTTCTCTTTTGTGTGGGTTGGAATTAATTTATTACAGGGCTGAAACTTGGCAGAGATCCAGACACAACAGTCTGAAAAATGCTCATACTAAAATTCAATGATTAGATTCCTTGTTTATTTTATCTCAGAGCTTCCCTGAGAATTTGGTCCTGCAAAATGGAGCACAGTTGATGCACAAGTGGGTATGTAATCCAGTTTGCTTTGTTTTCCAGCAAAAAGACCATAGACATTTCTGTTACTGCAGACACAAACCTGAGTAGGAGCAAAAGCCAGTGACATTATTTTTAAAAGTGATATTTTTGTACAGCTGCTTTCAGCAGCAAATCACACTTTGAAAGAACCTTGACATCTTTGCCCTTTATCACGTTCATTTTTTTCCCAGAAAATCTGGGTTTTCAAGGCCTTTGGCATCCTTACCATTGCTAAACAGATTTAATGTCTACATTCAGGACGTGTTGAAATAATCTAATTAAGCTAAGAGGTAAAAATAAAGTCCAGTGACATCATATCCAAATTGTGTCACAATAAAGTATAATGTTTTTGTTAAATCTGTGCGTGTGTGTGTGTGTGTGTGTGTGTGAAGCAACTGAGAAGTTGTAGAGAGTTAACACATAATACCAAAATATGATCGCTCCTTACAGTTCATGCCACTCCCTTATCACACCTCACTTGGCAACTGGATGAGGATTTTAGCAGTTAATATTGGATCAGATGAAATTATTTTGAGTGAGGACTGCAGGCTCTTAGCTGCTGCACAGAACTGAATCTGCCCTAACAACTAAGGGGGAAGTCAGGCATGAACAAGATGGAGAGGTGAGAAGGGATGAAGAAAAGAGGCAATACGATATCTGAACGAAGCCATTGTACAAACCGTGCCACCACAGTTCCAAACCAATGCGTACACTGCTGGAAAATGAGGATTCCTGGCTTCACAGTGGCAGGTAACATTCTTCTCCAGCCTCTTTCACAACGCAATAAGCCTTAAAATATTAACCAGTTCTCTGTTTGAGTTCTGTTGTTCTGGCACTAGTCCTGTGCCTTAATAGAGTGCACCTCTGATCCTGGGCAAGAGCATTTCCCCATCCCAAGCACATAATAAAGTTATATGCTTAGGAGAGCCGGCTTTTTCTAGACTTTGCCTTCATTTTTATTGCTTCTGTGCAAATTACTTACGTCTGTTGCAGTCCCTTTGCCCTCTCACAGAGCGCTGTGCTTATGCTTTCCCAAGTCTGCCAGAGAGAGGTTGCCAAGCTCCAAGTGCACCAAAAAAGTGCAGAACGTGCCTTCTTTCCTGCCTTTCCATATGCCTGGAATACCCCCCTCCTTTCCCACCGTGGTACATCAAGTACCTTCTCTTTCTTTCAAAAAGCTGAGAATCCATCTGTTCAGCAAAGCACTCCATCTGCAACAACAGTGAGTCCAGTGAGGTGGTGCCAATATTTCAACAAAGGGCTCCTCTAAACCCATTCCCTTGAGTCAGTAACACAGCCCACGTCCCCAGGGTGGGGATGCTCACAGACAGAAGGCATATGGAACTGGCGGGCTTTATTCATTTGTTTTTCCCATTTCAACAAAATGCTTTCCCATATCCAAGGAAAGAAGAAGTAGCATTTGGCAAAGGTGTTTCTGTCACGTGCCTCCTACCAGAAATGTTTACTTGGGTCCTGGGAAGTTAAAAAAAAAAAAAAAAAAATCCACTGTGTTGAGATAGTTGCAGAGTGTTCATCGGTTAAAAATACAAGGGATAAAGATGGATGGGAGGGATCGGAATCCCTTTCAGAGACTGCTGAGGATCCTATCTGTGTTAAGCAAATTAGGGAAAGGGCCCCAGTTACAAAGGAGGAAATCATGCCAAATTTTTCTTTCAGCATGATGCTAGCAAACGGCTGAGCTTTACAAATGTGACTGGTGAGTCTGAGGACAGGGGTGAGGGCTCAACAGTTAAGACAGGCAGTTTTTCAGAAGTTAAGTGTACAGCACTTTTGCCATCCTCACTTCTGTGTCGGGTCTGATCAGACAGCTTACATTATACAAATACATATATGAATATGTATGTATAAATATATGTGTATTAGACACTTGCTTTTGAAAAGTCTAGCTGCTGCTTTTGCTTCATACGCTATCTTGTCTCAGGCATTTTAAAAGTCCAGGTTTGATAGTTTTCCGTAAGTGATTTATACAGCCATCAATACCTGCAGGCCAGGATGCTGTCACTGCACGTACTTTGGATCGACCATTCCTTCTGTCGCTGTTTATCTGCTGCACAGCACTAGGTTTATGACAAGTTACAATCACCTATAAATAGCTAGCTGTTAAATTACATTAAACTCCCTAAGTTCTCAAAGGCGACAGTGTACCGTATTATTTGCTCTTTTTTAAATTGGTAATTTCTTAAATCATTTGAGGCTCTTCCTGAAAAAAACAGAACTCTCTGCAATGGAACACATAACCTATACCACTTCAACTCTCTTATCTTGATGTGCTTTTTAAACTGTATGTAACTTGGACTCAACAATTCATTATATCCTTCAGCAGATGAGTTTGGTTGGTTTTGAAGACTAAAGAGCACAAGATTAGCGTCAGTGGTTGCCATCACATAGTTTAGCTTGATAGCATTGATCTATAATACACTTGCAAATTATCACACTACATAATCTATATTTACATGTCAGGAAGCAATTTAAAAAATATTTTCTAGTTTTGCCTATTTTGGCTGACACATAGATAGCATAGTGTCAAGTCTCTTACCTAAAAATGCAGGAAGCACTAATGCATCTGTGCTATAGCGAGTTCTTTTAGAGAAAAATACTGATCCTTATCTAGCAAAGCACAGCAGAACATTCTGGAGTTCATGCATCTATAGTAAAACACTTTGGAACGTGTTTATGTTTAAAGCATTTGTTGAATAAGCAGAGATTAAGCACATGCTCTGTTAGTCTGTTGAACCGGAGCCTCTCTTAGGCTTCTACAAGGCGATCTGAAACACTCAGAGCTGTCCTTCACATCCAACAAGCTGAATCCAGAACCCTGGGTCTTCTACAAAATTGATCTAAGAAAATTTCTACATGAAAGATAATAGAAGGCAAGTGGAAATCAAATCCGCACACCATTGGGAAGTTTCCCTCCAAGCCAGGCGAGACAAAAGCCTTTTAAATGGAGGGCTGATAAGGCCCAGGAGGGCTTGAGCACTGCTGACCTAAGGCACATATATAGCCCTAGAAATGCTGCTGGCTAAATCAGTAAGGCAGGATGATATTTGTGGAACATAAAGATCATTATTTCCTTTTTGCAGACAATAAAATGAGACACAGACAAAAAAAAAAAAGTTACCTGCTAAAGACCTGCTAAAGCAAAGCTATGACAGGAATTTGAAACTAATCCAGATCTGCTGAATTCTAGTCTGATTTTCCAGCCATCAGACAAGCATCCCTCCTGGCTTTGAAATAAGTATTCAAAGCATAATTAAAGTAATTTATATGTCTAT
Source organism: Baryphthengus martii (assembly GCA_013396935.1). Taxonomy (NCBI): domain Eukaryota; kingdom Metazoa; phylum Chordata; class Aves; order Coraciiformes; family Momotidae; genus Baryphthengus; species Baryphthengus martii. Next base: position 85,702 of record VWZK01010009.1, on the reverse strand, counting down.
CGCATTAGCCAGGCAAGGAATTAAAAGTGCTTTGCAAAGAATTGTCCAATTTACTTGTCACAATGGAGACTAGCTGAATCAATGAAGGTGGTGCAGGGTGCTCATCAGTCACAAAAGCATTTTCCTCTTTCAAATAAGGGTAAGTTAATTGCCTTCTTATTTTTCTCTATTTTCTTCAAAATTTCTTAAAATCCAGGTAATGGGTCCAGCCCAGTTTCACTTAGTTTCGGCAAAATATCTTATCAGTCAAAGTATCTTACCAGTCTTCTCCCTAATCTTTGCTCCCTAAGAGATTCGTTTTTTCAACTCAAGCTCTTTATAATGTCTATAGTTAAAAGCATGTGAACAAGAATGCAACTTCCAACAAAAAAGTCAGATCACCTTCACTTTTGGAAAGAAAAACTCCTGCCTTCACTAACATATGAGTGAGCAGGAACACAAAGCCACCAGCCCGCATTTAGAAGAGGGGGTTTGCGTTAGGCCGTAAGTGGTTCAGTAAGTTTAAGGAGAATGGTTTACACTATGCTATGACTTTGAAGTATTCAAAGGGCTGGATGAGGGTTGGACTGGATGATCTTGAAGGTCTCTTCCAACCAAAGATATTCTGTGATTCTGTATTTTCAGGCTAGTGAGGAGATATTCATTATATAAGGGAAGACAGAAAGCTCATGAAAGAAAGCAGTTGCACTGTGTTTCCTATAGCATTCACACTTCAACTCTTCTCTTCTAGTTGCGTCTGCTGCTGGGCCATATTTTAGACTCAGCGCACCATGTCTCCTCTAATCTCCTTGTGTTTTTTTTCTCCGTGGTGAGAACCCGCTGCAGGAGTGAAACCCGGTGATCTAATCATGAGTTTCTGTTGGGCCTCCACTGCAACATCTCCCCTTGGAAACAGTGCTTTGCAAAAAGGAGGGAAGATGTCATCCAAATGAATAAGTGGAAGTATCTTGTACTAAAATTCTGTGGTGATCACGTTAGTTTGATCCTTCAAACTGAACACAAGCCTGCAAACTGAGAACGTAAGTGCTGCTGATAGGAGTAAGTCATAAGACAAGAAATATCCCAGTGTGAGCTCTGCCAACTAAAGAGCGTCAAACTTCTCTCCTCCCTTCCTCTCTGAGAAAAGACCTGTTTCCCAGAAGATGGATCTGTTTCCAAAAGCACACATTAACACTGAAGCTGGATGCCAACACTGCAAGCAATTAAAGCACTGGCTGCAGCACGATTTCCTCTCCAACACATACCTGGAGGATCTATCCTCTTCATTTTTTTTCTACAATCCTTGAATATCCCATCACTCCAATGCAGTATTTTTGTCAAGACTATATAAACTGTCTCCTAATACATACAGGCATGTGTGTGTGCACATGCACATAACTAACAGATCAATCAACCAACTAACCAGCAAGCTAACGCTGCATATTTATAATTAGCTTTCAGCTTGCTTGGTACCCAATTTAAAATCATCTTTCTTCAAATATTTTCTTCACATTCCCTCAAACTTTCTTAGCGTTTCAACTCTGTGTACAGCTGCTTCTTCACGAGGCAATTTTGTTGCTTAGTTAACTATCACATTAATCAGGTGGAATGTGTCTCCCTAGTATACCTAACTATTGCTCATTAAATCAGGTCTTCAATACTTGAAAAATAATTAAAAACCTGTTTCCTATAAACAAGCTATAAAGGCATTAAGGACAAAATAGTGTGTAGGCAATGTATTGAAATGCAGGGACAGAAAGTTCTGACCAGGCATAAGCTGGGCAAAATTAGCTGAATTCCGTATTAATTGCTAGTAGTGTCAGGTAAATAGTAAAAAGAAAGTTATAAATATTCACTTCAAATTAACGCTGAATTTATTGTGGCTGAACACAAGCCCCTTTTATGTTTGCTTCCTATAAATAGTCATGCAAAGCAAATTTGAAGTTTGTACACTCCATGATTTGGTTCCAGAATAGGAGGCATAATTGATACGGGATTTACACAGGTTGACAAAGCAAGGGAGGCTAGGCTCCCAAAATCCTTTGGAGCCAGCACACAAAGGTAATTAAACAAAACAGTGAAGGAATTGGTTCCCTGCACTTTCTTTAGCTAGCACCATGCACAAGGATACCTAATTACAGTTTGTCAGCAACTGAGGTGATGAGAGAAATCTGCCATCGGGTAATTCAAACAAAAAATAAAACAGAGATAATAATACTTCCACTGGAAGAACAAGAGACTGAATTTGTCAAGTAAATGATTCACTTTGCTTTAATTGCTACACAGTGAAATGACACAGTGATATCTCAGTGACCGGATAAAATATGTCATCTTCTCCCCACTCAGTGAACCATGCAGCACTGAACAGATGACTTGCCTTCCTCTGCCTGCATTAAAGGAGAACAACTGGAAAAAGTTTAAAATTCAGTTTGCAAATCGAGCAAGTTTAAATCAGCTCCCAGTCAATGACCCCAACTCCAAGTCAGTCACTGACAGCAGAGGCAAATTAGTAATATTATTTTGCAATTCTTAGTAATATTGTTTTGCAATCCTTCTGTACGTGTTTAGGAGAGTGGCAGTTAATCTACTGTTCCACTTAATTAAATAGTGTTAATATTATACTCTAAGTATCATCTCATGTCTTGCTAGCACAATTAAAGTCTATAACTCTCCATCTTAAATCAATCACTAATTTCCTGTCTGGAAGCATGATTTCTCCTTATAAAGCATTCATCTTTAACAAGTCAAGGTGTGCCAAGTCCTTCTAATGCTACAGCCACACTCTCCAGTGAAACCATGGCCCCAGAATGAAGCAGCAGTAGCTGTTTTCCTCCAGAAAGCCATGGTGTTGACTCCAGAAGGAATCCTATGACACATGAAAATCATAAATATATTATATACATATAGTCTTGGAAGGGTATTCCTAAAGCAGGAGCATGCTAAGGAGGTGTGTGCTGAGGACACACTGCCATTCTGCAATACAGCTGACAAAAAAAAGCAGTGGAAACAATTTAACTATACAGAAAAGCAATGACCAGACAGTAGAGAGATGATATGAGATCCATAGAGTTACAAAATGGAAAAACGGGGGAAAAAAACCACAGTCATTATGGCTGAATGTCCCCCCTCCTCTAGAAAGCAGACGTTTCTTGAAAAATAGTGGAAAGAAAATGGAAAGGAGGACAGCTTGACAAGGGAGCCATGGATAGAAGGGAGATATTTATCTCGATTTTGTATCCAAGTGCTCTTCACACATTACTGTAAGGCTTAGCTCTGTGCTACGAGCTTACTTGATACTTTAGGCAGCAGGAATTTCCCAGCCACACACGGTAAGACTTCTGCCGTTAGCTGAGGTGCTCCTATGCTCTGTCCCGTGTGTTCAATTAGCCCTTTTGTTTCTAAGTATTGTGTTGTGTCTGCACTGAATTTACGTGTAAAGATTCTCCCCACTGACTTCTGGATAATAGTAGCTTCTTTGGAAGGCATACAAATAGGTATGCATTATTTAAACAAACATAGACATGCTTGTATGTAGGCAAAAGCATGCATGAGTGCATCTCTTCTAAAGTCTGCTGTTCAATAATATGGGGGATGAATCTTTCAAAAGGGACCTAAATCCACTGCTTTTGGAAATCCCTTATATTCTAATGATGAATAAGTGTCAACTGTCATCTACCATAACCTGCAAAATCTTGAGAATATTGTAACTCCATACAATGGTTACCTTGAGATTAAAGCATATTAGATACTTAATGTAGTAGACGTTTCTAAACAATTTATACTCAACAAGCAGGTAGAGGAAAAGCTCTTGAAAAATGAAATGTGATTTAAAGCAGTCCTTGTCCAAGAGTAAGCTGTGTGTGTCAAATATCAACATTTTTGTCATGAAAATGCTTCAGAAAGGCTTCATGAAAGAAGACAAATTGTTCTAGTCCTTCCAAAATTACAGTCTTGGCTGCTTACAGTTAAACTACACAAAATATTTTGTTTTGCGAAGCCAAAGCTTTATTCCTCAAAAGCTTTATTCAGTAGCCAAGAAAGCCAATGTTCAGAAAGAAAGTAGGAGTGAGACTTAACCAATCAGGTCACAATTATTTCATTGTCTTTTATAAGCTTAGAACAATCTGTTTATGGTGTTGATCAGCAACCCTTCCTGGCTAAGTAAATAATACTGATGAAATCCATGTGGCCTTTACTATATACATTTCTTGCAAGAAACATCAATTTTCACTGGATTTTTTTCCTTCTCCCCAGGAAGGCAGAACTGAGCAAGACCTGTCCCAATGAAAAAAAAAATAATTACCGGTTATAAAGCCAGATATTTCCACAATAATCACAGGATGATGTAGTAGGCAGAAACCATGTACAGTATTCACGTTAAATTATTCTGATTCTGTGAGTTTCTACTCTGTTTTTCAGAGAAAGACACAAATATTTATTCAGATGCAACTAGCCTTAGAGAAAGTATAAGCTTCCTTTGCAGTTTAATGTTTTTGACCAGGTTGTTTTATATTTGAAAGCAGTATTACCGGAGTGTCTCTCATGATGGCAATCCAGTTGAGTCTACAGATTTAAGGAAGATGTAACTTTTTCTTTTATTCCTTGGTCAGACACATTTGTCCTATTTATTTTCAGACTTTTACTATAGGACATAGCTATCAAAGTCCCTTTTGTTGGTTTTGGCTGGGATAGAGCTGATTTTCTTCATAGTAGCTCGTATGGGGCTAAGTTTTTGATTTGGGACCAAAACAGTATTGAAAACACATGGATGTTTTGGTTACTGCTGAGCAGTACTAACATAGCACCAAGGCCTCTGCTGCTTCTCACACCACCCACTAGTGAGCAGGCCAGGAGTGTGCAAGGAGTTGAGACAGGATACATCCAGGAGAGCTGACCCCAACTGACCAAAGGAATATTCCATACCATGTGACAACATGCACAGCATATAAAGCTGGGAGAAGATGAAGGAAAAGGGGGACGTTTACCGTCATGACATTTGTCACTACTACGCATGATGGAGCTCGGCTTTTCTGGAGATGGCTGAGCACCTGCCTGATGATGGGAAGTAGTGAAGTCTTTTCAGCATGAGGAGAAACTTCTTCCCAGTGAGGGAGCATAGGAAGAGACTGCTCAGAGAGGTTGTGGAGTCTCCTTCTCTGGAGAATTTCAAAACCAACCTGGATGTATTTCTGCGTGGCCTGCTGTAGGAGACCCTGCTCTGACAGGGGTGTTGAACTGGATGATCTCTTGAGGTCCCTTCCAACCCCTAACATTCTATGATTCTATGAATTCCTTGCTCTGCTTGCATGCAACTTTTGCTTTAGCTATTAAATCGTCTTTATCTCAGTCCAGGATTATCTCACTTTTACCCTTCAGATTCTCTCCCCTATCTTACTGAGGAGACAGAGTGAGTGGCTGTATGGGGCTTAGCTGCCAGCTGGAGTTAAAACACAACATCCATATAGAACCTGGTTGCTCATATTCCACGTGTACATATTCCACCCTTTGCTGTAATACACTATAAAACATATTGTGTCTTGGAAAAGAGATAGCTCTCCTGTGCTACAAGAAATTCTAACATGTAAAGTTTACTTAACCGGCCTGAATCAGGCAAAATTCATTCACCTTAATCTTAAACATTTTGTTGAACTGCAAAGAGAATTTCAGTTCATAAGGTATTTCATGTTGAAGTTGTTTTAAAAATCTGCAAATTCTCTAGCTTAAAGTTTTAAAAAAATATTTTTTCAAATAGAAATATATAACAACTTAATTTTCAAAAGCACAGCTGGGATATTTAACTGCAAAACTGTTTAAAACACAGTTATATTTCAAGGAGCACCGCTTTTCATTATTAGGTTTTGACAAAAGAGTTTTTAGAAGTCTTAACTTTAATAAATGGCCAAAGAAAACCTTCTGTGGCAAAGGTGTTGCAAAAGACATACTTCCACTGAGATGCAGATTAAGTGAACAAACAAGAAATGTTTATATTTATACGGAAAAGCAGACCTATCTGTGGAAATAATAACATTTATTATACTTGAGCTTATTTTCAGGGTGAATGCAGGCAAATTTTAATATTCCAAACAGCCAGAGAATGCTTTTGTTTGCTTTGTTCATTAAAAAAAAAAAAAAACACAACAGAGAAGAAAACACTGCAAATATATATTATTCATGGATACAGATATCTCAGCTCACAAAAGCAGTGAGGTCTCAGCACATGTTTTCTACCTGATATTATAAACCAAATGTATAAAATGAATGGTTGAAGCGAAAAGTACATGATTTTGCAGTTCACTGAATCCTTTCTTTAACAGCCTTCCCATTTTTGTAAGCAAATGAGAGCAAATCCAGTAACTTCTGAAAACACACAGAACTTTTCAGCTTTGTTTAAGAGTCAGATAACAACTGCAAACTGCATAAAAAGAAATGTATAGAAGCACAGAGCAACATAGGCTGGAGGGCACCTTTGGCAGATGTTTGGTGCAATCCCCTGCTCTAAGAGTGGTCAACTCAGATCTGGTTACTCAGGACTGCCAGGTTAGAATACTTCTAAAAATGGAGAGCCTACAGCCTCTCTGTGCAATCTGATTCAATGCTTGACTACATTACTGTAATTTTTTTATTTTCTTAATATTCACCAGGGATTTTGCATGTTGCAACTTGTAAGGGGAAAATGACGAGAGAGAATGGACACAAACATCTGATTTCTTCTTCGTTATAGGCCCATTAGGCAGCTGAAGAGAACATTTAGATCTTGAAGATAACATTTAGATCTTTCCTCAAAATTCTCTTCCTAAGGCTGAACAGGCTCAGTTGTCTTAGTTTCATCTTGCATACCATGTGGTCCATCAACATTCAAGAAATCTCTAGTGTGTTTATTATAAAGATAAAACATACAGGTGATGTCCAAACACTAGCCAAGCCAGCTGATAGATTGCTATCTATTTCAAAGGACTTTTGATCAAGTCCTTATTTGATATGTGCACGTCAATGAACAATAAGAAAGGCATAAGGAGTGGAATATATCACAGAGCAGTTTAGTTTGGGTATCTCTGGTTTCTGTGCAAAGGTTTTTCATCAAAATTCGTAACTGGAGCGTAAGCATCTCAGTTCTTATCATATCAGAGGTTATACACTTATGGCTTCAGAGGTAAGTATCTGAATGCCCTGGTACAGAATTTGGTTCAAAATGAAATGGTACATTACACCTATTTGTTCTACCTCAGGAGTGGAAATCTTTAGATTTGATCTGCTAAGTCTTTTCCTGGTTACTGTACCCAGCGACCAAAGTACACTGTGTACAAATACCTGTTAAGTGGGAGGGAGCACATTGCTGACAAAACACTGACCGTTGAATTCTTATTGAAGTTCTAATGTTTAGATATGCCCCAACTTTCAGCTTTCAGTACGGGAATTCATCTGTACCTCTGTGTACCTTTATTCTTTGGACAATTCATGATATCCTTTGGGACTATAAGGAAAAGGAAGTTGTTTATACACACATCAGATCCAGAAATTGATACACTTTCTCAAGAGACGCATGAACTAAAAGGATGATGAAATTGTGAACCACATACTCTGTAGCTTTAAAGCAAGATGATAAAGTCATAAAATGAAGCTCCCTGGAGACACTGAAACTTGACAGAGCATGTTCAAGCATATTTTCTGAATAATTTCCATATTTATTTTTTTTTGTCCAATGCAATATATGTTTTGAGTCAAAATTAGAACAATGTAACCACTTCTGTTATCATCATGTAGCGATTTGACTGCTTTTTACAATTTGCAAGTATTTCTTCAAAAACAACACAAAGCCTTCCACCAACCAGCAAAATATTTTGTTGTTCCCATTCCCTTAAAGCAAGCAGCGTAGCTATTAGATATGAAGTGGCTCTAAATCATTAGTATTTCACTTTTTCAAGGATTTTTTTTTTTCCCCAGTGTTTTGAGACCAGTCAGCCAGTAACATTTGCTGTGTGACAGACATCTACAAGAAATGCGAACACATGCAAAATTCCAGCTTTCAGACAACTCAAGTTAAATTACTAACTTGAAGCTTCAATATAATCTTCCTGCTGTATGCAGCAAAGACACAGCACAAATAAAGGCACAATAAAGGCAATCCTCTGTCCTAGAGATCATATTAGACACAACTAAAACAAGTTGTTCTTGAAGTAGCTCTTCTGCTGATTTCTCCATTTCTTTTACTAATTATTCCTTGAGTTTTCTGCATCTTCTGCAATATTGCAATGGCATGAAAATGTGACTAACAAAAGGGCTTGAAGATCTCAAAAAAGGAGGTTCTTGTGTAATTTTGATACATTTAGAACCAATGAGAGATAAAAAATGGATTTATTTGAATTTTAGGAAATAGAGGGTCTGGTACTTGAGACTTGCAAAAGGAATGGAAAGGTGCATTGTGCTCTATATAGCTCTTTCTAGACTATGTGGATGCGAAGATCTCATAAACATCCAGATCAAAACGGAGATAACACCTTGAAAGTAAGGAAGAAAAATCTTAACGTGATTTCTTGGGAAGAGAACTTCCAGTCAGAGGGGAAGGTCTCAGAAGGCTGAGAAATGTATTTATAGTACTTGCAACTTTGGCTTGCAGTGAAAAGCATATCCTTGTTCCTTTAAAAGCTCTTAAGACCTTTCTTAGTTAAGGCTCCATGAACCTAAAAAAACTTTTGAAACAACTGCCTTTGTGGGAAAGCTGACCTGGGGAACTGGCCTGTAGCGGACCTCCTGCCCTTTGTGTAGACAGGAATTGCCAGCTGACACATCAAGAGCATGCCAAGAAGTCAGAGCAAGTAATATGCTAGGAAAGATTACTTACCAGAGAGGGAATGTGAACCAGAAGCATGGCACAGGACAAAATAAGACAAAACAAGCATGAAGAAATAAACTTGTGAGTTAAAAATGCAGAGATTAGAGAAGAGGCTTTCCAAACAAATGAGGTCACTCAAGCAGGAGGTATGGATAGAAGATCCCATGTCCTGTGGGAGTTCAGCTGGAAGATGGAGTGGGAGGAGCAGAAATCGCAAGTGAGGTGTAAGAATGATGAGAAAGGGAGGACACAAACATAAAAACAAAGGAGAAGAAAGGGTCAATGAAACTGGAGTAAAAATAAAGTCAAGCGCTTCTGAATGTTGTTACAGCTATTATATAAATTACATACTTTATTCACCACTTTCTGAGCTGCTTCAAGAACAACTGCATTATTGAAATCAATATAAAAGTGCTGAGGTGCTCCAGAAACACAAACTTGGGTAATATACCTGCCCTGCAATGTTTACCATGAAACTGAGCTTGGCAAATCTCATCCATTCAGCCATAAATAATACCTGCCCAAACCTCTGCCAGCTCGGCACTATTTCCAAATTTCAGCTATATTTGCACACCCACAGTTAGCAGATGACAAGTCAGATATGAGGGAAATTGCCTCACTCTAAAAAAGCTGCTGTCAGAGCTGCTCTGTTCCACATGGAAATAATTCAAAAGAGTTGACACGAAAGAGCAGCTATACTCAGAGTAGTTACCACAATGGACATTTTTACTCAACACCTATTCCAGTACTTTTGCACTACTTTTGCACTACTTTTGCTGAGCTACTGAGTTGAATACCACAGACAAGTACTTTTTCTTTTTTTTTNNNNTTTTTTTTTTTTTTTTTTTATATTCTTCATAACACCAGAAGGCTAGCAGAAAAAAAAAAACATACTGAAAGGATAATAATAGAGTCAATGGATCTACAGTGAACCAAACTCTTTCCTGAGATCCAGGAAGTGTCATTAAGATGGAGCTTCAGAAAGAGGCAGGTGAGAGTTGCCATGGGATGGCCTCTGCCTACTTTATCAGTGCCTGATAAGCATGGGCAATGCCTGAATAGATAGGGATGGGCCACTCTAACTTGAGTGGTTTTACCCCCACGTCTTTGTGCTGCAAAGCTGATGGAGAAAGGTCCGCGTTTCCTTGCATTTCAGTAGCCATCACCTTCACAACCAATTCTGGAAGAAACTGCAGCTCCTCCTCTAGATCTCTCTAGAGTTCCTTTTTCTAAATCTTTTTTCCTTTTCCTTCTTGGGAGGACCAAGAAGGTGAGGAGGCATCACTGGAGCTGAACGGGGAGGATGGGGCTGCCTTTTATGAGCTGGAGGAAAAATAAGATGCTGGATGGTGACAAGACACGTCTGTAAGTCCGATTACAGGTCTGTGAGTCCTAGGAGATGTGAGCACAGAGACTGATATCCCAAAGAGAGGAGGATGCAGAGAAAAAGGGATATTCTAGAGAGAAAAGACAGGAAAATCCTGAACCACCCACTAATAGCCTGCTACAGTCTCCCCAGTGCCACTGTTTCTGCAAAGCTCCTCATTCCTTTTCCCCAGCTGCTTTTGCCTGGCTTGTCCCATCCATTCCCTTTCTCCACCAAGAACTGACCTCTCATCTAAGACATCTCCTGGAGCCCAGCTATTGCCTCAAAGCCCTCTCCCTTCTTTTTTGTATCTGGGGCCCACCCTGCTAACGCAGAGCCTCAGGTTCTGTCTACAGGGCCAGAAAATCTTGCATCGGTCTCTCATAGTGTTGGACATTTGAATGGCACACCTGTCACTCCTGTGGGTAGCACACCTCTTCAGCTGGGCACAGAGTCATGAAATGGAGAAAAAGTGATGTGTCCTCCACATTCAGCTTGCACACCTTTGCAGTGGCATGACACTGGGCATAGGACATTAAAATACAATCATACCACCCAAAATGGCACATTTCGTTTTCATTTTTTCAATGTAAATCCCAAATGGAAATCTTTATAGTTTTGCTTTGAAGGTAATTTAAGTAACTGCTTTATTCCCTATCTAAGGAAAGAGAATGTCATAAAAGTCAGTAATTTTAGTTACTTACAACAACATTTGTAAGGATTTTAATATCATCTACTATATGTGAGCAGTATCGCCCTAAGTAAGTGAATCCATAAAGAATGGGTTTTATTATAAGGTAATATTAACTTCGGTGAAATAATCAGTATTCTTGAATCACCACCAGTTTAGTTAAAGGAGATACTTTTTCCAGATAAACTCAAGATAAAAAGATGATATGCAGCACTGAAGGCACCATATGAATTTGAGACAGATAACAGAATTTTGGATCCACTGAAAACATTACAATGAAATGAAGTATAATACTTCTTCATGTGCCAAATATTCTGTCTAGTTTTGTTTGGTTCACATAACAACTCAAACTTCAAGTATCCATTCTTCTCAAAGCAGCACCTCACAATTTCAGATAGTAAGCATGAAAAACTGATGTTATACCTATATATATACATTACCACACCAGTTTTTGGACTGCACTGTGCCACAAGTTATCACAGCTGTAAAACAGGCTGGATAAACTTGAAAAGAAAGCATGGACAGAAATCCTGCTTTGCTGAACACCATGCCCAATAATGCTCTCAGCTCTAACACGATGCCAAAATTCACAGGATCTGCAAAATTTCCACCCTGACTCCACCACCACCAGCCAGAGGAGTTCTTTTCAGGACATCACACCTGAACTCTGTAATGGGAGCTATCTTCTGTACATTTACTAAGCTGTCTACGAATTTGACACCTATGTAGCCTCCATTTGACTACAGGGTGGGAGAAAAGAGGGGAGAACAATTTATTCATTTATTAATTCATTCATTCTAGACTGGCACTCCTCCTTCTGCATAGCACCCAGTGCCTGCTTTGTCTCACAGGTTTCCTGAGCGGTGATAGAATGATACGGCCATAATCCTAAGCATTTTTCCACAGTTGTCCAAAATGTTCTCAACAGCAACAGTGAATATTGTCCAACATAATCAGACATTGAGTAATGGGAAGTTAAAACAAGACAGAGGGACCAAACAATAATAGCCAAGTCTCCCCTCCACAAATAGAGCCAGCCCACGAACCGAACCAGATGTACAAAATGCTCTCACAACCGTCATCATGCATTAAATCGGCACCCTCCTGCCCCAGAGCTCTGGCAGGGTTTGCCTGTTGTGCATTCAGCAATCTCTCCCCAAATGTTTAGCTCTTTTGTCCGTTTCCTTCTTCAAATGACAGCTAATAATGAGAGGCAAGCATGCCCACAGCTTGTGGACAGGAGTGGTTTTCAGCTGTCAGGAGGAAGATCACCACTTTGTTTTAATCTATTTGGCACTCTAAAATATGCACTTCTCTGGCTGTCTTGTTCTGGCCACACTCTACTCTCAGTCAAGAAGTAAGCCAAGAAACACTCTTTACAGGCTGCAATTAAAAAACAAACCACACAGCATTGTTAGTACCTGGATAAACAGCCATTAATTATTTAGGCTTGCATGCCAGTTCCAGTCTGCCCGGCTCTGACAGGGGAGCCAGGGCACTTATTCTGGGCACTGCTCTAAATAGGAAGTGCTCAGTAATTTTACAGAAGGGTGATACATGTAAGAGCCTTAAATGTCAATATCGAAGGCTATACCAAAGGCTCTGTCAAGCTTTGAACACAGGTAGATCTGTGCTATAGCAGGGAATCTTGATACGGGTATTTTGGAGGGTAATAGATAAATGATTTGATAAAGTGCATCACCCTACAGGACACCTACCATTGAAAAGATGCATCATGGTAGCATATTTTTAGATAAGATAGTGTTCCTCATTGCAATGTGAGCATGGTGACAAAACCTGAGCTGAGGCCATCGAAATACATTTGGTTGCACACAGCAACTAGAATGAGCCATACACCCAAGCTTACATCCACTATCAGATGAAGAGTGGTGAGATAGGAGATGTTCACATCCCTCAGGCCAGTGCTTCAACTTCTGTAACACATACACTTCCCTTTTTTTTCAGAGGTCAGGCACAGACATGGAGCTACTGGCTTAATCTTCAGGTTGACTATTTACAGAGCAGCATAGAAAAATAAACAAAACAAAACAGGAAGTGTCTGCTTTTGAAACCTTTATCGCACTTTTTTATCTCATGCTTCTTCTTCCTTCCCTGCCCCACCACTTTTGTAACAGGGACTGCTGCACCTACTGAATTTGTACAGCTGCACTACACTTGAGAGCTTCTTTCTGTAAATCGGAAAACAACAAGCAAGCAAATAGCTGCATGTGGTCATTATTTTGTATCTTTACCATTTTTTTTTGTCTTTATTGTCTGCACAACATCTCCGTTGGAACTTCTTCATATTCATTTTAAGTCTAGCAAGTATCATAAACTAGCCGAGACAAGTTCCCTCTTTCACTTAGACATTACGTCAGCATGCCCTCTCCAGAAAAGATAAAATATTTATTATGATTAATACAAAAGGCATTACAGACACAGCATTTCAGGAACATCAGAACAGATTAAAATTTAAAATAATAACATACCTAATAGCTTTGTCTGCTTCAGGATCTGGAGGGCTGTACTGAGGGGTTTTTTTTACCAACTTAGAAATTACATTAAAAGACATTCTTACATAATTTGCATTTAGGCCTAGTGCGAAGGCCAAGCGAAAAGCACACGAAAATCAGACTATAATCTTTTTAAACTCACCATGGGCAGGAAAACTCGATGTCATTTTTTGCCTCAGCAAGCACTGCCTGGGTAACCTGGAGCCTTGCTTTTATTTTATTGATGTAATAACGATCAGCAGTCCTGCTTGATCAATGTAAGCTGAACTTGCCATAGGTCGGCTGCGGTGCGGGACGGAGCCACAAATGGCCTCACTGGGACCGTCTTCCCCCTTGGCTCACCAGCTGCATTTTCACTTAGCTCCCGGCCTGCATTAAATGCTGCAGCCATACTCTGTCGGGCCTTGTGCTGAGCTGGTCCCAGTACTGACTAGGGAACCACAGGACTGAGGCCTTTCCAGGGGAGGACATTCCCCCACCTGCCTCACCACCCTCCCAGCTCCCCTGGCCCTGTGGAGCAGCCCTGGCACAGGGATGTCTGGAGACTTTTAACCTATATTTCTGTAACGTCTTAGAAAGGCTCTCCACTCATCTTCTTTTACCTTTGGTAAAGGCCAGCATTTTAACAAGCTAACAGTTTCTGGATGGCTAGACTGAAAAATATCCAATGTGCCAGGTGGCCAAGAAGGCCAACAGCATCCTGGTTTGTATCAGAAATAGTGTGGCCAGGAGGATGAAGGATGTTACTGTTGCCCTGTACTCATCACTGTGGAGGCTGCATCTTGAATATTGTGTTCAGTTTTGAGCCCCTCACTACAAGAAAGAAATGAATGTGCTGGAACACATCCAAAGAATGGCAATGAAGCTGTTGAAGTGTCTAGAGAACAAATCTTATGAGGAGCGGCTGAGGGAATTGGGGTTGCTTAGCCTGGAGAAAAGACTGAGGGGGGGAGACCTTATCGGTTCCTTACAACTACCCAAAAAGGGGTCAAAGGGCAGTGGGGATCAGTCCCTTCTCCCAAGTAACAAGTGATGGAATGAGAGGAAATGGCCTCAGGTTGTGCCAGGGGAAGTTTAGATGGGACATTAGGAAAAATTTCTTCACCAAAAAGGTTGTCAAGCTTTGGAACAGGCTGCCCAGGGAAATGGATGAGTCACCAGTCCTGGAGGCATTTAAAAGACATGGTGTGTAGGAACAGGGTTTAGTGGTGGACTTGCTAGTGGCGGGTTAATGATTGGACTTGATGATCTTAAAGGTCTTTTTCAGCCTAGAAGATTCTATAATTCTATTTTTTATCTCTTGAATTAAGAAGTCTTACACACTGACCACAATTCAGTGAAATCTTTGATTTGCCTGCGGTGACCGAGCAATAAAGCCAGGCTACAGTCACAGCCCTTGGGATGTAGAAGTGCTGGCCAGAGAGAAATGGCTGAGTCTTCCCACAGCCTGTCCTGGTGTAACAGAAGGAGGAAAACAAAGCCAGGGTCATTTTGGAAGTAAGGCTGCTTAAGATAAACAGGGTGATATCTGTTCCAGACCACAAATGCACTGATGAAAATGCTGACAAGGGATTCCTTAAGCATCTGTTTTTACTGTGCAGAAGATAAATTTGAATTACCACAGAGGACTTCAATTTCAATAGGATATGCTGGAGGCTTTGTGCTGCCTTGAAATAAATAATAATAAAAAAAATTCTATATGAGGATATTTTTTGAACTCAGTAAGAACTGCATTTAGCTTGCAGGAATTTCATGTTATACGTAATCTTGAAAGATAACATGAAATTTACCACAGAACTAAAATCTAGCTGTTGCTTCTTTATGAATGACACCATTTGCTCATTATGTTTCTTATTCACAAACAGGATAACATAAAAGCAAATATACCTGGTACCTTAAAATTATTCATTTTGCAATCCAAAGAACAAGTAGGAGCAAATTCAGCTGGGAGAAACAGTTTATTTGGGAAAAAAGATGGAAGCTGGGATCTGCTTAAGAATATTTCACCAGAGACTAAAAAAAAGCATTATCAACATAAAAAAAAATAAAAAGGTATAGTGGACTGAATTATCACACTGTCTTACTGAAGTAAAAATAGCTATGAAAAAATAATCTACAGAATGAAATAAAGGGAAATGGACTGCAGTTGGGAAGTGGGGAATAGATCGAAAGGGAAAAAATCAATGATATGCAGAGTAAAGGATAGTAACAACTTTCTAAGAATGGCAAGTTGAGGAGGAATCTCACCAATGACATTGGTGAAAAGAAACTGGTGGACAAGAAAATATAGAAATGCCCATAAACATGCAGGAAAGATAAACAGGCTCAATAAATCGATCGGTTCTGTCATTGAGGGTGAGAAGTTTGTATAAGATTAACTCTTCCTCACCGAATCTGTCTCTGCTAAATGCACTCCTTTATTCCAGTTTTGTGCCAGTACATTTGGATTTTCAAGTGTTGTTTTGGTGATCAGTGCTTCCCTTTTTATTGTCCTGTACAGAGTTTCCTTACAGCTTTTCTTCTTTGTGTTACCATTGGATAAGTGAACCTGAAATGACTCTACAGAGAAGTCATGTAGGTAGCATTCTTAGGAGATGCCTTAAATCTCTCCACTGTTGCCCTTGACCCACCCTTGCAATGATACACAGGTCCAGTTTACTTAGTGCCTCTGATGTTTTAATTCATGCTCAGCTATGATAAATATTTTCTTTGCTGTCAGTAGCTTGGAAGCGTATTAAACAGCAGCTGTATCAGCGCTTTTGTATAAAGAGCTGGCTTAGAAGGTTTTGAACCACCAGCATTGATTTTCCATTAATCTTAGGCTACCAGAGAAATTCTAGAGCAGTGGAAGAAAGCTAAAATTATGTCAGTTTTCGTTAAAAGGTAAATAGGATGACTGAGGTTTGCACAGGCCTATCGGTCCTTCATCAATCCCCAACAAAAACCAGAGTTCTCGCTATCAGATTTCACGCCATAAAGCTATTGTTAATCTTGCCCAAACAAGCCTCACCGATGACGGGGATTTCCTGAACAGGACCACAAAAAAATCTTAATGGATTTGATCAAAGAAAAAAACCATCCAGAGACTCAAACTAATTTGAAAAAAAAAAAAGGAAGAAAATCTTCAGACATTCAAAAAAAATTAAAATCCCAATTAATTGCTTTCTATTGCCCCATCCTCCTATATTATAGTACACTTTTCATCTAGATTTAAGTAGACTAAAGCAATAAAGAAGTTTAACTGAATAATTACATAGCAAAAAGACTCTATATGATGTATTAAGATGTCTTCTAGAACCCTATTTTTATTTTCGAAACATTTCTATATATGTCAGATCCTGTATATACCTTTGGTTTGCCTTTTTTTTTTCAGATCAACAAGTAAAATTTAAATAATGCATGGAAAAAACACATGTTGGGTTTTATTCAACCATAGTTCTTCAAGAAGTCCAGAGCTTTTAGTGTACAGGGGAGAAAGGACATTTTGCATGTTTCCTCTCAGATTGCTTTTATCTGCTTGTACATATTTCACATTCATCTAAGGAGCCAGAAAAAAAAAATAATGAAGGCAAACAAAACCAGTAAACTTTCAAAAAAAGTATTTGGGTGTACAATGTCATTATTTGTTTGGTAAGTTTTTTGGGGGGAAAGGTGAAACAATCACTGTTGCAAGAAAGGAAGCTTCATAAAATCGAATACTTTCTAGAGAGTTGCTCATAGTTGTAATAAGCTTTTGCAGCATATAGCTATATTAAGATAGACCATAACACAGTTTAACATATAAGATGAGTTATATTTTGGCTTTCTAGGTTTTAGTATGCTGAACATTATTTTCTTTCCTAGTTGAAATCATCTGGCTCCTATTTATCAGTCATTCTAAAAGGTGACTCTCAGCATATTCAAAGGCTGTCTTTAGGAAGCATTATTTGCCCATAAGAGTCACAGACAACTAAGCAGATTTACAACTCTGTATGTAAGTTATCCTCACTAATCTTTGCTTAAGCGTAAGTTGAGTCTGATACGACAGCTAAGCAGCTTTCAGTATTGTACTGAGTTACGCTTCATTGCTCATAGTGGTATTTTCTTTTCCGCTAAATGATCAATCTCAATTTAGCTGAGGGGGGGAGAAAGACAAAAGAGGGCAGAGAAAGCAGTCTTACTTGTGTCTCGATACTCTGAAAAGTACAATAATTTCCTGATCCACTGATGGCTTCTGAGTTGAACTGGGCTGCAGAGAAGTTCAAGAGCATGAGGACTTGAATAGGGAGTGATTAACCGTGTACTTCACAGAAAAATTGCTCTTGTGGATAACAGCAAAATGCATTTATAATTCATACACTTCAAAGCATCTAGGCTACTGCCCCACAGCTGTGAAAGTCACTGAAAATTTAGATTATTTATAGTAGAATATTTCACCTTCTTTAATTATTCTTCAAATTTTCTCTCTTAGAGAAAGGAAATACGAAGCATCAAATTCTACACTCCTGTCATGAAGTATTCACGATGTGTAAAATTTTGATCATTGACTGGTCTGTAAATTGAATTACAGCCGGCCTCTCTGCCAGATGAAGAACTCAGAATGCTACTCTTAGCAAGTTATTAAAAAAAGGCAAAAGTGTTAGTTTATAATTTAGAAAAAGAATTCTGCTTCTTCTAGAAGAAAATAAAGAACCTCCCTACCCATAGCTTCTCAGGCAAAAGGCAGATGATATAGTAGAAGCCTTCACACCTGGGGCAAGACTGAGCTCTCTCAGGCCGGTGAAGATGCAACTCTCCAAGCAGAAAGTTCTCTACAGTAACACCCTGTCTCCAGGCATGAGCCATACAGATCTAGAACCAGCTGGTAAGACTGCACTCAGCTGTTCTGGAGTCTATGCTGGCATGCAAAGAAAGAGCAGCTAACTCTAAATAAGCTACGACAGATCTCCATGTATTACTTTCAGCCATGGATTACACCTGGAAGACTGTATAGAGTGTGGGAAGCCAATGTGTGACACTCCCTTCACGTGATATTACCTAAGCACTGAGCCTTGACAGCCATCCCATCTCTGGCTGATGTGAAAAAGAGGCAGGCTATTCCCTCCGACACTCACTGATGGACTGTTCTGGGCAAACACCAAGAGAAAAAATCTTAGTAAAGTTAGTACCACAGGACAAATCCTGACGCTGTCATGCCAGAAATTTTTATAGAATTTTTTTTTTTTATTTTTTTTTCTGATTATATACACTGGAAATTTACTCTGCATGGTACAACCACCATGCATTCAGTCATGTATGTATGTGTATCCCAACAGTCGGCGGTGGACCTGTCAAAGTCCAGCCCACTCAGCTCACTTTTGACACGCTGTGAAGAGACCCTGAAATCAGAGCCGTTGTGCAGCTCAGCTTTGCTGATAGCTGATATATGTGAGATAGATAGCATGACAAAACGTGAACAATAGTGCTTGACATCCCACATGTTATCACATGCCAGAAATGTTTGGAGGGTGGAACAGAATGACATAAAAAGAAATTATGTGGAGCATACTTTTCTTTCCACACTAGGCAAGTGACATTGTTTTGGCAGCTCAGTCTGACACAGTAAGTACAGTATCCTATATATTTTCTAATTGGAAGAGATACATCTAATCTGATGGAGAAAAGTATTGACTTCCTTTTATTTCAGTTGGAGTTGTGTATATTTAAATGCAAAGCACACATAATTTAGGTGTCTTTGCTTATAAAAAAATCTCATAGACTAAACCCCAGACTATCACACTTGTTTCTTCAAACAGGATAGAAGACTTCATTCTCTTCACTTGAACTTTCTCAGTAAATTTAAAATAAACGTGTATTAAATCAAGGATACGGATAATTGTGCTTGTTTTTTTTTTCCATAAAAGCAACAATTCACAAACAGAGCTTTTTCCAAACCAACAATTGATAACACTTTGCAGCCTTTCAGAGAAACAAGTGGCCGAAGCATACACACTGCAAAGCTTCGCTTGGCATTGATCAATAGCTCTGGGATATGCCTTGTGCACAGAAAAAGCTTTGCTTCCCTCTCCATTAGCGACCTGCATACTCTAACAATTAGACCACTGAAAACAGTGGAGGAGAAACAGAAAACAGTCTATCTTTTCCCTAGGGGAAAAAACAAATACAAAAAATTTAGCTCCCCCCCATTTCTCAGTTTTTAATTGTTTGGGATCTGTTTTGTTTAGTTTTTTTCCCCTACTTCTTTTCCAGCTCCAACCTCAGTCTGAGAAAAATCTAGAATTCCACCCAAATGGCTATTTTCCTACTTAGACGTAGTCACGACTGCCTTTCTCACAACTTTTTCCTTCATGTACCCTTCTCCATATTTCCTAAGGAGTCTCTATTCTGCTCTTTTGTAGGAAACAAATACTTCAAGATGAAGAACATAACGAGGGCTTCTTCTCAGCTGATATTGTCAATATACAGACAGTGTGCCACCCCTGACTGAGCTATGACTGTATTCTTTTTCATCAGAAACAACTGCCATTCATCCCCTTGCCATGTATGTGCCTTTTAACCCATGCAATCTTAACGTCCAAACAACATACTAACTACATTGCAATGGATGAGCTGTGTATGCACTAACTCAGGAAGTCATTTGGTAAAATTAACATTTAGAAGCAGGCACCAGTAGTTATTTCACACATTATTAACTTATATTACAATTCAAATAAGCTTACAGCTGGCAAAAAAAGTCTCTTCTGTAAAGTGATCTCAAACATAATAGGCTTAATCAGAGATAAATTAAATTAGTCAGTCATGCATACTACAGCATATTAGCACTGAGTAGTTATTAAATACATTTTCTGTTATCAGTTGTGCAGGCAATATTGTAGGCAAACAAAGTGCATGAGAAACCAGTAAATAAACTTTATGTTTGGGAGGCTACATGTCTGACATTCCCTGGGTTTTATCAAAATGTTACATGATCCTTACTACTATAACTGGCACCAGGTTAAGTTCCCATAAATGATTCAACTTCACTCCCAGGCAATTAGCCAAAAGCAGAGCAGACAGAACTAATGAATACCTAGACAGCAGATGTTCAGCGTGGTTTTGTGTTTTGGAGGGGATTTCTTCCATGGCAATTTTCAGAAAGAAAAAAGCATGCACGAATGAGTCATAGCTGGTACACAATTGATAAAGAGGAGACAGGCAACATTTCTATTTGTTATAAAATTAATCTTTGTGTTTAGGGCTTTTCAGAATTTATTTTCTCCTTTGCTTTCACTGCTACAGTTTGAAAAGGTCTTGTAATTGTGTGCAAATATTGAAAAGCATTGCTCTTGCCTTGCTGCTATCATAACTTCCTTTTGTATTGCTGTTACAGCAGCCAGCAGCATCGCCTTCATCTCCAGCTAAAAATTTGTCTGAAAAGGAATACAACACAAAATCACTCATACTTACTTTACAAGAGGAATCGTTACTTTTGTGATAGGATTCTAAAACCATACCTTGTTCTTTCATCCATCCTTCAGAAACCTATCAGTACATTGCCTGGAAACATCATAACTTGCTGAGCCTGACCCTGAAGACTTGGGAGCACATCTGACATTCTCTTATACTCTGCACATTTAAAACTCAATGTAAGGTGACAAGAACATTAAGCTGCCCACAGAGCAAAATGTGAAACTAATCATTATCTGTTCTGAGCCACAGGTACAATAATTGGAAAATTAAAGTGCCTGTGAACTGCTAGGGCTGGCTACATCAAAAAGCAACACCTTGAAATGATTAATGAAGACAAATGTATGCAACTATTTCTATCGACAACAACTTCAGATAATTGCAGACTAAAAGAATAACACTATACTTCTCGTTTATTTTCTCTAGAGCTCACCCCTTCCAAGAATCTCCTGTTAGGAAACCTGTAAGCGCTCACTGGTTAAAAAGAGTTTTAACTGGAAGCTCCATTAACTCAGAGATGTGGAAAACACAGGTCCTTTGTTGCACCTACTGCAACCATTGCCTATGCCAGCTGCAGTATGGAGGGCATCAATCATGACAGAGGTACTCAATACCAAGCCCTTCACCTGAAAATGCTAAGGTGACCTGTAGAAGTAAAATGACTTAACTAATATGTGACGGCAGCACTGAACGGACCTCTTAAGTCATTCAAGGTGATATCATTTCTAAATGTACCTTTCTTCTTTAGTGCTCCCATCGCATCCATCAGCAGCACGGCCAGTTCACTCACTCGAACAGGCTGTCCTAATGTGCACTGTCACGGACGGGGCTGCTGCAGCTACTTCAGCAACTCTGAGTCGCATGAGGGAGGGGGTCCATTTTTTAGGTAGGAGAGAAGGAGTGGAACTAAATAAACTCTCTTAAAAAGTACATGGTAGATACGTACACACAGGTACACATACATATATCCCAATGCGAATTTTTCAGGGTTCCTCTCCTCCAAAATACCGATTAAAAAAAAATTCTCTGAGTCTTCCGGGGCATCAGAATTGAGTCCTGAGTAGAAAAGATCACACAGAGTCTATTTTTAAAGGAAAATTACTGAATCTTATTGAGAGAATCCTGACTCCCAAGGCAAGAAAGCTTATCACTGTATCTCTTAGGTCAAAGCACATAACACGCTCGAGAGTCATGTTGGAAAGAAAACTAGCACTACGGGCAAGGGGTATCAGTCAGGTTTGGAGGAGAAAAAAGGTTTCACCACTCCGAAGGCAATCGAAAATGCAAGCGACCAGTCCTATATTCAGAGTATGTTCTGACTAAGCAATTACATATGTGTTCAGAAGCCAGAAAATGCAACAAACTGCTGTGTCTTTATTGGGCATGAACACGTGTAGTTGTACTACCCACTTCTACATGGGTATGTCCGCTTCTACACTCTCCCCACACACCTCCCACCACCTTTTCTTAGCAAGGTTGTGCTCAATCTGTTTTCAGCCAAGTCCTCCTCAGGGGAGGCTTTTAACAAAAGCTATATGAATGGTTTGCAGCAGACGAGCAGAATTTCCTCACGTTTGTTTATTTCTATTTCCATTAGAAGGGGCGTTTTGATTGAAAACACACTCGTGATGATGCAGCTGTCCAAAGGCTGGATGTTCTCACGCATTACATTTGCTGTCCTTTTGAATTGCCCACAATGGAAAAACACAAAGTATTATTAAAAAAAAATCATAACACATACTTAAAACACAGATGGGAAAAAGAGACTATCACAAAGAAAAGTCCTGCAGATACAGGTTTACATTATAATTCTGGCAATGAAGGTAGCAGAGACAGGAGGTTTAACACCTAAAACATAAGAAATCTTGTTTTATTCTGTAACTCTACAAGAACTTCTTGTACAACCTTCGACAATTTCTGAGGTAAAACAGGCAAGTTTTTGGATTGTGATTTTGGATACCATCACATATGAGGGGAAAGCTGGAGCCACTGTGAGAAACTTTGTACAGGAGTTCCAAGGATTCTGAGAGTTTAGGAGAATTGGGTGGGTTGAAAACTGGCTGAATGGCTGGGCCTAGAGGGCTGTGAATAGTGGCACAAAATCCAGCTGGAGGTTGGTCACTTGTGGTAAACCCCAGGGGACAAGACGAAGGCCAGTACTGTTCAGCATCTTCATTAATGACCTGGATAATGGGGCAGGGTGCACCCTCAGCAAGTTTGCAGAGGATTCGAAACTGGGAGGAGTGGCTGGTACACTAGACAGTTGCTCTGACAACTTCATGTAGTTCAACTAAGGAAGCTTTGCAGAAAAGGGCATGGGGGACATAAAGGACAGGCTGACTGTGAGCCAGTAATGTCCCCTTGCAGCAAAGGCCAACAGCCTCCTGCACTGCATTAGGCAGAAGGTCACCAGCAGGTTGAGGGAGGTGATTCTTCACCTCTGCCTAGCACTGGTGAGGCACATCTGGAGTGCTGGGTATGATGCTGGGTTCCCCAGCACAATACACCATGGGCACATAGAGTATGCCCAGCAAACGGCCATAAAGATGATGAAAGGATTGGATCACCTTTGATATGAGAAGGTGCTGAGAGAGCTGGGACTGTTCAGCCTGGAGAAAAGAAGGCTCAGGGGATCTTACTGATATGTATAAACACCTGATGGGTGCGAGAGTAAAGAAGATTGAACCAGATGTTCTCAGTGGTGCCCAGTGACAGGACAAGACACAAAAGACACACATTTTCTCCATATAAGTATAAAAAAGATTTATTTATTTACTTATTTATTTTTTACTGTGAGCGTATTCAAACACTGGCACAGGATGTACAGAGGGGTTGTAGCACCTCCACCCTTGGATATATTCAACATCCAACGGGACATGCTCCTGAGTAATGTGTTGTAGCTGACCCTATTCTGAGCAAGGGGTTGGACTAGATAATCTCCAGAGATGTCTGCCAGCCTTACCCTTTCTGTGATTCTGTGAGGATCTACAGACAGCAAACATTTACGAAACGAGGCCCAAGTGATTCCACAAGTACTTAAAAGGGAAGCACTCTCTCTTAGCAAACTTGACTGTAATAGAACCAAAGAATGGTTTAGTTTGCAAAAGATCTTTATGATTATCAAGCCCAATTATTGACCTAGCACTGTCAAGGCCACCGCTAAATCATGTCCCTAATCACCATGTCTACACATCTTTGAAATACCTCCAGGGATGGTAACTCAACCACTTCTCTGGGCAGTCTCTTCCAATATTTAACAAACCTCTTAGGAAAAGAATTTTTCCTAGTGGTCAATCTAAACTTCCCCCAGCACAACCTGAGGTCATTTTCTCTAATCCCATCACTTGTTACTTGGGAGAAGAGACAGACTCCACCTTCCCTACAACCTCCTTTCAGGTGGTTGTAGAGCTCAATGTGATCTCCCTTCAGTCTCCTTTTCTCCAGAATAAACAACCTCAGTTCTCTCAGCTGCTTCTCATAAGACTTGTTCTCTAGACCCTTCACCAGCTTTGTTGCTCTTCTTTGGATGCACTCCAGCACCTCAATGTCTCTCTTGTAATGAAAGGCCCAAAACTGAACATAGTATTGGAGGTGAGGCCTCATCAGTATCGAGTACAGGGAAATGATCTCTTCCCTTATCCTCCTGGCCACACTATTTCTGACCCAAGCCAGGATGCTTGGCCTTCTTGGCCACCTTTGTACACTGCTGTCTCAAATTCAGCTGGCCATTGACCAACAGCCCCAGGTCCTTCTCCACCAGGCAGCTTCCTAGTCACTCAGCCCCAGGCCTGTAGCGTTGCCTGCAGTTGTTTTGATCCATGTGCAAGACCTGGTATTTGGTCTTCTTGAACATTATGCCATTGGCCTTGGTCCATCAACCCAGTCTGCCCAAATTCCTCCGTAGAGCCTTCCTACCCCCAAGCAGATCAATACTCCTACCCAACTTGGTGTCATCTGCAAACTTACTGAGAGTGCACTCAATTCCCTCATCCAGATCATCAATAGAGGTATTAAACAGAACTTGCTCCAATAATGAGCCCTGGGGAACACCATTTATGACCAGTTGTCAACTGGATTTAACTCCATTCACCAATACTGTCAGGGCCCAGCCATGCAGCCAATTTCTTACACAGTAAAGAATATGTCCATCCAAGTCATGAGCAGCCAGGAGGATGCTGTGAGAAAGTGTCAAAAGCTTTACTAAAGTCCAGGTCAACAACATCTACAGCCTTTCCATCATTCACTAAGTGGGTCACCTTGACGTAGAAGATCAGGTTAGTCAAGCAGGACCGATCTTTCATAAACCCATGCTGACCGGACCTGATCACCTGATCGTCCTGTGTATGGTGTGTAATGGCACTCAAGATAATGTGCTCCATAAACTTTCCTGGCACTGGGGTCAGACTGACAGGCTTGTATTTCTCCAGATCCTCCTTACAGCCCTTCTTGTAGATGGGCATCATGACTGCCAAACTACAGTCAAGTAGGACCTCCCCAGCTAGCGATGGAAATTGGGTTGGTGAGCACTTCTGCCATCTCTCAGTACCCTTGGGTGAATCCCATCTGGTGCCATAGACATGTGTGTCTAAGTGGTGTAGTAGGTCACTGAACATTTTCCATTAGATTATGGGGGCTTCATTCTGCTCCCCATCCCTGTCTTCCAGCTCAGTGGGCTGGGTACCCAGAGAACAATTGTTCTTAGTATTAAATACTGAGGCAAAGGCGGCATTAAGTACCGTAGCCTTTTCCTCATCCTTTGTCACTTGTGTTTTCCCTCTGCATCCAATAACGGATGGAGAATCTCCTTAGCCCTCCTTTGCTGCTAATATACTCATAGAAATGTACCCACCAGGCTGCCAAAGATGACACAGTTCTCACCTATATACATCCTCTCCCCACCCTTCATTGTTGTCTCCACCTTGGCTTACACCTTTTCTATGCAGAGAACTAATAATGGCAGAGAACACAGAGATACTCTGGGAGATATTGGTCCTCTAGTTCACAACAGGTGTGAAAGAAGTCATGTTCCCTCTTGTTTTCCTTGCAGTCTTGGTGTAGTTGAAAAGGAACCATAGCGCTTTTTTTTCTTTACATGATAGAAAAAAAGCCTAGCTTCCTCCTTCTCTCTGATGGCTTGAGAGCAGGGAAACTAGTGATTTTTATTGCTTAACTGGCTTATGTTCTCAATGTCTTCTGGCTGGGAATATGAAAGAGAAGCCACAAGGCCTTCCCCTCTGCCCAGTACAGAAAGTAAAAGCAGGGATCAGAGAGCAGTGAGCAGGTATTTCCCTCATGCATTTTGCACAGGCATTTACACAATATAATATATGTGTAAAAAAAAAGGAAATTAAGATTGAGTCAGTCGGAAAGAAGGAGAAAATTATGTGACAGAAGAGGGGTAAAAAGCAAAAATGAGGATGTAGTGAAAGTCATCGCAGAGGCAGCAACATGAAAAAAAGCACGTCTAAAGGTACAACATGCACTTTGACACCTCTTCCACTTAAAGAAAAACACAGAGGAAGGGAAGACCGATTGCCTTTTATCACAGTCTTTTCTGGAGCATTCACATACCAAACAGCTAGGTATTCTGAGGCGCAGTTTCGTAAGGTCTGTCAAATGCACCACATTCACAGAATCGTGATGCACAAAGTTTAAACCATAGAGTGTTGCGTTTCAAAGCTCTGTAAAAAAGGGCACATTCACAAGCACAGAGACACAACCTCTCAGCCATCACTGCTGCATGGTTTCCATTAAGTAGCATGTGAATAAAAATCTAACCACAAAAAAGGAAAACCTCATCCTTCAAAACTCATCCTGAAGCTCACATCATCAGTACAGCCCTAATGTCCTACTCGAAGTTCAATAACAAGTAATAGATTAAAAAGCTCTGAATATGTACTTGATATCCTCCTCTTCCATTATTCTGCTGCACTCACTCTGCTTTCTTGCTATCCTTAGTCACAGGATAAGACTTACAGGAGGACTTTTTTTTTCCCACACAGACACTGCAAACCTGATACTCTGATTTCCATTATTCAGTTTGATTCCTGCCATCTCTCTCTATCCAGCCTCACTGAAACACACGTTTCTTAACAGCCATTCCCCAAATGTAACTCCCTCATTATTCACAAGCATATTACTGGCTTCATTTTGCACATGTTCTGTTTCTCCTATCCCAGCTAAAACCTCTTTTAAAGAATATCTTCACTGCTCGCTCCTTACAATTTTTCTTTACCCTAGAGCAGCATTTCTTGTTATTAGCTATGATATATTTTTCAAAATCACCTGAAATACTCCTCAAACTTCACATTCCATGTTTCCTCTTTTATGTCTGACATGTCTCGACTCTTAGATTCAAGAATTATAGAGTACCCCAGGGTTCAGATAAGAAGTATTCAGTTAAATATTGTATGAACACTACAGGATAAAAACCCCACTATATAAACAGGATCTGGACAGTTCATCAAAACCACAACAATCACACATTCTCTTAGCATAACCAGTAAGTAAGCTGCCCTATGCATACAGGTTTTATTGTCTGCTGCCAACGACTCTATCTTATTTTCACTATCAATAAAAAATATTGATTTGGGGAGGCATAAAGTGAATTTAATGAAGAATTTTTAAAACTCTCATAAAATGATGGATCTACTAAGCAAATATATTGATTCTGAATGCAGTGAAATAGTGAACATCACTACAACGTCCAAGAACATATAGGTAGACAAAGGTAATGCCAGGATTTCCCCTAACAAGCCATTTTTTTCACTGGTTTCAGAATTTGACCTGCAGACTCTCACTGTAGACTGCATTTGGAAAAGACGCTTCAGCCTGGGAGTATTTTCTTGCCACAAATAAATTTTCAAAATGAATTAAATCTGGGTCATTTTTATGTGGTTAACAGTGCAAAGGACATTTTCTATGCTTGTTAGTGGTCTTCAAAAAAAGAGCTTTGATTTTTACAAATATGAAACTTGGCATGTGATAAATCTATAGAACTGCACAGTCAAATCACTTGGGGTGTTCTAAAGGCAAATTGAGTTAAAAATAAACAAAGAGTTTGACTTAACCACCTTCTATTTTTTGTAAGCAATACATACAGCTCTTTTTATAAGTGAGATTTTCCAAATCCCTGTTCTCTAAAAGAGATTTAAAACATGTTTTAGCACACTTTTCAGTACACAGTCCTTTAGCAATGCAGAGGTTGCAAAGGTGCATTGAAGTGATGACACCGGAGAAAAATGACCCACAACATCCCAGCCCATTGCTCTGCTATCCGCATTGACAAACTCCATTTCAACATATTTTGAGTACAAACAAAGAGACACTTTAATGTCTGTGTTTAGGCTCACCCCTGCTGCCCACCAGTGGCTTCAGACAAATCGTCTCAAATGCAAAGAAGTGGTGAGAGGATTAAATCCCAGCTCTGAGTAATCAGACTTGAATCTGAAAACAATATCATAGAATCATAGAATTGTCAGGGTTGGAAGGGACCTTGAAGATCATCGAGTTCCCACCATCCTTCCACAGGCAAGGACACCTCCCACTAGATCAGATTGTTCAGAACCCCATCCAACCTGGCCTTAAAAACTTCC
Source organism: Baryphthengus martii (assembly GCA_013396935.1). Lineage (NCBI taxonomy): Eukaryota > Metazoa > Chordata > Aves > Coraciiformes > Momotidae > Baryphthengus > Baryphthengus martii. The sequence continues at coordinate 57,303 of VWZK01010009.1, read as the reverse complement.
AGGGGTGGGGTTTCCAGCACCTCTCCGGGCTACCTGTTCCAGTGTCTCACCACTCTCATGGTGAAGAACTTCTTCCTAACGTCCAATCTAAATCTACCCTCCTCTAGTTTGAATCCATTCCACCTTCTCCTATCACTACTCGACACCCTAAAAAGTCCCTTCTAAGCATTCCTATAGGCTCCCTTCAGATACTGGAAGGCCACAATAAGATCTCCTCGCAGTGTTCTCTCCTCCAGACTGAATAACCCCAACTCTCTCAGTCTGTCTTCATAGGAGAGGTGCTCCAGCCCTCTGATCATCCTCGTGCCCCTTTTCTGGACACGCACTGGAACGTGTTCAGAGAAGGGCCATGGGGATGATCAGAGGGCTGGAGCACGCGTCCGTATCTTTCTTATAATAGGGACTCCAGAACTGGATGCAGTACCCCGAAGTCCTTTTCTTCAGGGCTGCTCTCAAGCCAGTCACCGCCCAGCCCATATCGGTGCTTGGGATTGCCCTGACCCAGATGCAGGACCTTGCACTTGGTCTCGTTGAATCTTTCTCTTCCTGCATCTTGGCTGGAATCAAAGGACTGGCAAACAAAACCACGCAACTGTTTATACTTTTGCTACCCTGCTATTTCAAAACCTGTAGTCTCTTCAACAGCTGTGTAGACTTTCTGTCTTCAGCATATTTACATACATAAGAATGATTTAAATGCAATAAATTGAAAGAGGGTAGATTTATATTAGATATAAGGAAGAAATTCTTCCTTGTAGTGATGTGGCACTCGAATCAGTTGCCCAGAGAAGCTGTGGATGCCTCATCCCTGTAAGTGTCCAAGGCCAAGTTGGACAGGGCTTTGAGCAACGTGGTTTAGTGCAAGGTGCCCCTGTCTATGGCAGGGAGGTTGGACTAAATGATCTTTTAAAGTCTCTTCCAATTCAAGCCACTCTACGGTTCTATGATGCTATTGCATGAAAGGAAAAACAATCCAGTTCTTGCACTCCTCCTCCTATGCACTCAGCGAGAATAAAAATCCTGAATTTACTATAGACACTGAAGTGGAGCAGACATGACTCTGCAGAAACAAGGAAAAGACCTCTTGTAAGATATATCATTGTATGGGTCGTCATGTAAATCACAAATATATATCCAAATTTCCAGCTCCTGTGTGCAAAAGATTGGTTGATTCCTTTACTACTGTCATTACCGCTCTTTTTTTCTGCCTCACTCTGCAGCAGAGGTAGCAGAAGTAGACATGTGACTAGACCTAATGTCCTCAATACTCATCTTACCAATAACATCACATAATCACCTCCTCTGTTGGCACAAGCTAAAACACTAACCTCTGTGTTGGGGATAATTAGGTGTAAGCACATGATACCTCTTCTGCTGCTCTTCACTTCAAGGACAGTGACCTCAAAGAATTATTATTGAATTACCAAGCAATAACTCAATATCGCAAAGTCTTAAACTGCTGCAAATTAGACCTACCAGAGCTCATCTATCTGCAAGGTCTGAACTCTGGAATCTTTTGTAGGGATGGCTTTTAAGAAAGTATAGTAATTCTGCTGTGATGAAGAGAGTATCCAGGTGCAGTTGTCTTGCATTTAAGTAGATGGATGGGCATGTGTCAAATTGGTTGTCATCAAGAGGAAAACATGATACCAGAGAGTGTTCGAGCAGCTTGAAGGACCTACAATCACCACCAGACACCTGCAATCCTTAAGATCTGTCTATCTGTTTGACTCCTAAGTGCATGTGATGGATGAATGGATGGACGAACGGATGGATGGATGGATGGATGGATGGATGGATGGATGGATGGATGGATTGTGAGATTATGGGACAGCTTTGGGATTCTGTGACAGCCATGATGATTAGGAGGACAGATGCCTGTTGTTGGAGGAAAACATCTTACACAAAAGGCATTTGCAGCTCCAAGTGGTTTCTCTGGTGGTTAGTAGTGGAATATTTAGTTGATGCCTTCAAGAGTAAGAACTGTCTCTCCATACAGAAATGAGGTACTAGAGGAATATTTTAGAAAAGCTAGTTGTCATGCCCCTTGAAAAAGCCAAGGTTGTAAGAGGTTGGCTGTGGCTGACTGCTTTCCAGTGTCACATGTAGGATTAATCTTTCTGGTGAGGTTGGACTGGATTATGTGGTTTGTTCAGGGCTGACAGGAGTGTTTTCATAACCAGTGCCAAGGCTGGAATAAATTGGAGCACAGTTATACTGAAATGAATTAAAATGCCTAGATATTCTGGAGCTCAAACAGCCTTCTGGGGCTTGTGTTCTCACAAAAACAAACAAACAAACAAACAAACAAACAAAAAACACCAAAACAAAACAAAAAACAAAACACCACAACAAAACCAAAACAAAACAAACTGCAGTAACAATTTTTCCAAGCATTAGGAGAAACAGTTTTGAGAAGAGGTATTTCTTAATGTATCTAAAATAACAGCATTTAAAGGTTACACTTCATCTCTAGTCTTTTATTGTAACAGAAAGAGATCATTTAGCAATGTGTCACTTTGTTATCACTAGCGATACAAACATGCAAGGAATCACAGCTAATGCATGGAATGCCCAGCAAGGTGGTAAATGTCCCATCCCTAGAAACACTGGTTAGGTTGGATGGTGCTCTGAGCAACCCAAACTGGTTGAAAATGTCCTTGCTCACTGCAGGGGCATTGGATGAGATGACCTTTAATGGTCCCTTCCAACCCAAGCCATTCTGTGATTGTGTGAATTACAGAAGTCTACATCTAAAGGGTCATACAGCCTTCTGAGACTACAATTATTTCCACAGTTGCTCTTGTTTTTCAAAAAAAAAATAATTCATACTAACATAGTGCTTATACCATTAATGTGTGATTTGGTGCAGAATAGTCACAGATGCATTAATTAGTGGGAATAATTGATCTAAATTTGTAGAATAATTAGTAGCATGATCTTCGAAGGGGTGCCCATTACTTGCAACTCTCATAAACTTGAGTGTTGAGATATGGAAGCTAAACACCTGCAGAAGGCAGGGAATAGTGCCTTGGGCAGTTAGTTTCAGTGTTCGTATATGATATGAACTGCAAAATGAGAATAGACAACTAAAAATATCTCAATACGGCACAATGCCAAAAACAATGAAACAGAAGCATTTTTCTGGTGAGGTTACATTACAGTTATTAAAAAGGAATAGTTTAAAAAGTAGAAAGAAATTCATGATTGTAGTCAAGTTATGTTGCAAATGTGCTTTTCCTTAGCAAGCTGTCACTGTATACAGAGGTGAAATATATATACGCAAGTAAAGAAAATACATGCCTATATTTTAAAATATTATATTTATATTTTATTATGTCCTATTTTTCAAATGCTGTTAAAATTATCTAGCATAAAACTAATATTTATTCCTCCATTATGAGCACCAAGCTACACTGCAAAACCGAGACTTACAGCTCTACAAACACATCTTATTTCATATACACAAGGAGAAATATGCCTTCTCGATACTTGTTGGGAACGCAGTCCAAGTGTGTGGTCATCAAGCTTTAAATCAGAGACTAACATAAGGGTGTATGTACAGTATTTAATCTATTATTATTATTTCTTCAATGATTTGTTAGCAGCATTTTTTTTTCACTCCTGATATTCTGCCACTTGTGGAGGTGCACTGTTTTGTTTTCAGTTATTTTTACAAGTAAATAAATAAGCTAATAAATAAAAGGAAAACTCATTCTAGAAGCGGTGAATTGTTAGGGAGAGACAGAATATACCCAAGAGAACCAGACTAGAGAACATTCGCCTTCTCCGTAATGAATCTCCAGATCCTAGGCAATTGCAATTACACTACCCTTCCACAGCAGGAACTCCTGTCGTTATTGATACCTTTTATAGTCCATGTCATGTAGAGAGACTCCCAGAAGGTTTGATATTGTAAGAGCAAAGCAGGCTGGATTGAAAATAGAGGTAGGTTGAAAAGCCTGACATTTCTGCTTGCCTCCCCTTAGAAACAACTTCCAACACATCAAGATCTGAAGAACGCGGGGAAAGTAAGTTATGACAGTGGGCTGCTTAAACTGGTAAAAACAATCCCATTTGAAAATACAGATTCTATTCTTACATCTTGGGCTGTAGCGAAAGAAAACTATGTGTTGCATATTCTACATACACCATTCTAGTGGCATGCGTATTTAAGCTTGAATAATGCTGTAGAACTGTAATTGTAGTTTGGAGCTCCACCACCTATGAAGATTGAAGTTTTCTGCGTGACGTAACTGCCTGGGGTTATTCTCCCTCGCCTATTCTGTGCTGTCACCCTGCTCCCAGAAGATCAAAAATTATAATCGACTTGTGCTAGTTCATCTAACAACTGGGTTGTTTCTGAGAACAAAGTTGACAGAGATATCTTTTGCTGTGCATTTTCTTTTGCTAAGATATTCCACTGTCTCCAGAAAAATACGCATATTGAGTAGGGTCAAGCAAGGCTGCATTTACTATGTTTCTGAGAGTCTATTCAAATTTGCCTGTATAGAGCTAAGACCTGAGAAACATTCTTTGCCTGTCCTCAGCAGAGAATTCATACATATTCATAGACTTTTGATAGTACCATCTCCATAGATGATATCTGCACTTGAGTGTGTCCCAGCCCGTGAAGTTCCAGTCCTCCAGCTGCATCTCCACGTATTAAATTGGCCTTATTCTAGGACCACTCCTATTGATTGTGGGTACTACCTCTAAGATCACAAAGAATCTTTCACTTTGAGGCCACTCTTTTCCCTGCACTAATGTCCAATTGTTGGAGGATTAAATGAACCTCTTGACAGGATTCATGGGCTCTACTCT
>VWZK01010009.1:11152-52384 GCA_013396935.1 Baryphthengus martii | reverse complement strand
AAAAAAAAAAAAAAAAAAAAAGAGGGTCTTCTTGAGGGCTGTCTGATCTGTCTGATCTCAGCTGTGTGTTTTGTGATGGTATGAGCTGTCCACAGAAAGGCTTATTTCTCTTCAGAGAATACAGAGGAAGCCCTGAGAGGCTAGCTCAAATGTCACTGTCTATGTTTCAGGTGATTAAACAAAGCAACTAAACCTACTCATCCTGATTGTGTGCAAAGAAGTACATAGTGGATGGATGAGGGACCAGGTGCAGAAAGAAAAAAAAATTAAAGAGATGAGAGTTGGGGAGGAAATGTCTGAGTGTTAGAATTACCATCATCTTGAAAGCTATAAAATCCAAATGAGTCTGTAAGTAATGGTTATTTTTTTCCCTTTTGAGTCTGGGATTGATCCTAGAGAGCTTGAGTTCTCGATTCTTTTGTTTTAACAAAATGCTTCTGAAATTCACAAGGAAAATGTCTTAGTCCTTCTTTAATGTCTAGTGTCCACAGAGGACCGACAGCTTATTAGTACTATCAGTTGCTCCACTAACTCAAATGGGCAAGATACAAACTTTGAATCGACATTTCAACCTATACCTAGCCTGTGAGCAGCAGTATGTACCTTTTCTAAGTTTGTATTTTGAAAGAAGATACATGAAAGGATCCTTAAGTCAAGCTCACAGGAGATAAGCAATACCTCAATGTAGGCATTTTTTATTAGATACCCTATAAGTATGGTGGAGATTGTGCATGGGACTGTATGTCAATGTCTGATGCACTCAGCAGTTCGGTAAATATGTTATTTTTATTGACTAGGTTTAGGCTGCAAAGTGAAGACAACTTTATTTCCTGCAGGACTTGCAGCTAGTTAGTTGCAGAAGGCCAGCAGTATTTTAGGAATAGGAGGTAGAACTACAACAAAAAGACTGTATGTAGAGGCAGTGGGATTTTGGCAGGGAGAGACAGTTTCTGCATTTCATAGTTATAAATTCTCTCCAGGGTGCTGGATGAGCTACACAAATTAGATGACTTAATTTTGAGTTGGGGGTGACATGGCAGGAGCACAGCTGTAGATTGAAATCATCATCCATTGTGTTTGGAACATATAAAATGCTATGGAAATGTCCTGTACTCTGAAACATCAAAAATACTCTCAAAAATCAATATTGCAACCTGGAGACCAAAAATAGGTCAATGCATTTGGTAAAGCTCAATTGGGACAGACATATGTTGGGAATTTCCGTGTTTCAGGCCTCCCATTAACCTCAGCGATGGTTAATTTCCAGATGACTGAAACCCGGTTTAACCTCTGTTAACCATGCCTTTATTTCCCATCTGCAAAAGACAGATAAAATCTTGCCTTTGTTCCACTCTTCTTCTGCTGTGTCTGATCTGACAGTGATTTTTTTTAAAGCAGGAACTTTGTATCTCAGCAGCACTTGCCATCTCTCCTATTGCTTAATATGCTTTGCTAATCAGTATCTGTGAGACAGTATGAGTGTGGTTCATCGTGCTGAACGCTGGGTATTTGTAAAATAGATATTTACAATTGGGATACTTGTCTGATGCTTTTTGGTGTTTTTTTACAGGCACAGGAGAGAAGTAAGTGGGTTTTGGCAGTCAATTCATCTGATCTATTTTAGGCATGCCCGTTTTTCTCCTCTAGCTATGCCGAGAACTTCAGGCAAGTACTGCCATTCTAGGCATCTGCATTGGAAAGGTCCAAATGTGGGCAAAATGAAACCCACCTGTGATTCATCCTCTCAAACAGAGAGACCAAAATCACAAAAATTAAATGGGTTTACACAGAAGTAAATTTGTCTCAGTATTTTTAACATTTTCATACACTTTACAATTTTCTACTCCTTTTTCCTTGTTGTCCTTATCTTAGACAGATTTAGGATATTGAGCATGCACAGATAAGCCTTCATGACTACCTACTTTGACAGATACACAGATAAGAATGTACTGTTAAAGTGATTTAGCAAGGCTGAGGTATTTAGGAACAGCTTTAAAGGTGCTTCGAAAGTGGGTTAGTACCACAAAGGCATCATTAAAGCATTTGTATTTTTTTCTGCTTCTTAAGGGGGGGTTGGGGTGGAAAAGAAGAAAGGCAGCAAACAAGAAAGAAAGAGGATTTAAATATAAAACCTCAGAATTAACTCCATGTCAAAAATAAGAAATTAAGCATGGGAGTCTGCCCAGGAAATTTCCAGTGTTGTTACTATTAATACACATCTATAATTTCTATAATTACTTTTTGTACTATAATTGTTTTTTTCTAATTATTCTTCTAAAAACATAATCTCTTAAACTTTGTTATTTTCCGTGTATGATGAAGAGGTTTATGTAATCTAGACAATGAAATGTAGAAAAACACTTTATTTTTTCTCCCTATCTTCCTAATTGAGTGATTGGATTGTCACCACAACTCCTATATTAGCAAAGACTGAGGATCTTGAGATGTTTTTAAGCAATATCTTTAAAGAAACAAAGATTTTCAATGCGCTGGGGCAACTAAGCTGTCCACACACAAAAAAATCCTCCAAAACCAAAACACAAAACAGGACTGCACATTATTAAAAAAGCCCAAAAGTGAGATAGAACTTGGCAGATAACTCTTATCATCTTTCTTTAAGGACCAAGCTGTTCAGATTTTGTAGTATGTCAATTTCAGTAAACTTAGAAGGACGCACAAATTTGAAACATTCTCAGTATTTTATTCTATTTCAACATTATCTGAAGGGGGCATACAAGAACGCTGAGAAGGGACTTTTTAGGATGTTGGGTAGTGATAGGACAAGGCGGAATGGATCCAAACTAGAGGAGGGTAGGTTTAGATTGGACATTAGGAAGAAGTTCTTCACCATAAGGGTGGTGAGACAGTGGAACAGGTAGCCCAGAGAGATGCTGGAAGCCCCATCCCTGGAAGTTTTTAAGGCCAGGTTGGATGGGGCTCTGAGCAATCTGATCTATGGGAGGTGTCCCTGCCTGTGGCAGGGGGGTTGGAACTCGATGATCTTCAAGGTCCCTTCCAACCCTGATGATTCTATGTCCTATGATTCTATGATTCTGTTTCACTTCACCCTCTGAAAGAAGGTCTCTTCCTTCTTTCTTCAGTCACTACTATCTGCTGAGAGACCTTACAGATGGACCACTTGAGGCAAGACTTCGGAAGCAGTTTTTCGTATACCATTTAGTGCACTGTACTTTTTACTGAGCCTTATCATTTCAAACAGAGAACACGGTACAATGCCAAGCTGAAAATAAGTGTTCCTTTGTTTCTTCTGAACAGTACCCTCACGGCTTCCCGTACCGCATCACCTTGGCAAACACCTCCCATAAAGGATAGCCTGAAAAAGTGTCTATGGTTTACCCACAACATGAATATGTTTAGAGAGTGCTGGAATGACCAATGGAAATTTTATTTCATATGCTTATTGTAATTTTTTTTAAGTTCTCTTTATGGCAGAAGTCCTTGCCCAGACAAAAAGTGAAAGAAGTCTAGCAAACTGGAGCTACTCTAAATAATAATAATATCTTTCATTTTAGTCCACAGGAAATCTGCTTCTCAGCGGGAGAAGAGGAATCAGGTACTAAACACAATTACATGCCCAGCAACTGCTTGTGAACACCAAAGGTCTTTATTTTTTAAAGACACCCCCATCAGATTGTAGAAAATAGCTTTTTCCAATTTGATATTTTTTAATTGATACAACTTGTATTCACTTAGAAACTGCTCCTACTTCTGAGAAAAACATGCAGCACTTGAAGCAGTATCTTAAAATAACTGATATTCTGTTATGTGTATATAAATAATTGTTACAAATATGCAGATGTCAAATGTGTACATAAATAATTGTTACAAATATGCAGATGTCAAATTTTTAATCTAACCACTGACAGTGTCTTAACTACGAAAGACACAATGGGAATCTGTAAAATCTTTTGTAATAAAAGCTGAAATCCTTCAAAAACTTAAAAATGTTTGTCCCTGGGATGAGAAATAAATCTGAGTACCATAAGGTTTCACTGTGCTAATTTATGGTTACGCAAACCTGATGTACCTACATATAAGATGCTCATAAGAGAAGGGAGGCTCTTCTGTTATTCCTGAACACGTGACTACAGTCACTGAGTGTGTGATGTGACTGTATGGTCAAGATTTTCACATCTTCTGTGAGACTGACTCATCTTAGGTGATGCAAAAGTCAACATTTATTTTTACAGGCTACCAGGAGTCATATACTGATGCATATATAGGGAACGTAAGAGATACACTTAGAATTTATTTCTTTCACCATGAAAGTAGGGCAATATTCTGGTTGTTTTGTTGTTTTGTTTTTTTTATGGTGGAAGGGAGTTATTAATTTTTTCCTATAGCATTGCAGAAAAAAGGTACAGACAGAGTTCATAAAAGTTTTATGAATACTCTTATTTACGTTGTGCTTAAAAAGAAACAACATCTGTGACTGCTTTATAGTTTCTTTGTTTGCAGACTAAATTTATCTGGTTTATGGGTTCCTTCTGAAAAACAGTTGAAACATAAAATTCATCAGAGCATTGTGTTCAGTATTTGCCCTTTTGCTAATACATACCTGGTCAGGCTAAAGCAATTGAAGAGGATCACAGTTCTTCAAGACAGTAATGGAAAAGCATGGAGGCAAGATTTAAAATTGTGAGAAAATTAATGTCCATGGCAGCTGACAGTAAAAGATAGTTACTTGTGCAGTGGCTGCAGTTCCTAAAGAAATATTGTGTAAGTCCTCGGTTGCTAATGCTGAAGGTTTCAGTACAAAGCCTGGGATGAGAACTGACTACTACGGAGGTCTCCTTCCTGTTCTCATGTTTCTAAACAAGGCTGGCTTAACCAACCATCCACAGAAAATCCTAATGCCATCCAGATCCAGCACAGTGCAGGATTGAACTAAGAAGCCAAAGGAGACCTCTGTGTCCAGCATGGGTCGAGGAATAGCACCTGCTCTGCAAACCAGTCAGTCTTCTGCATGTCTGTGCATGTCTACACATGCATATATACACATACACAAACACATACTAAAGCTTCCCAGCAGTAAATCCTTGCTAAAAACACTACTTAAGTGGTGTCAGCACTGCAGCTGGGCCCCACTTCACTTTTCTCTTTGATGCGGTAACACCGTAATAGGTAAATGAACAATTCCACTACTTCAATAAATTTGTTACCAAGAGGCACATTTCTGGGAGAAATGGCTTAAGCACCTGAAAGCTTATCAAACTTTCTCGTTGATCTGGGATCTTAACAGTCAACTCACAGCACGCTTTGAATCATGAATAAAGCCACTTTGTGTTACATTTCTCAGTTGCAATCAGTACCCATGGATTAAGAAAGTTTTGGGACATGTTGCAAAACATCCAAGTGTCTGGAAAGTCTAAGAACAAGAAGCACCAACGCGCGATGACAGATTTATTTTCAAGAAAGACTTGACATTCCAAGTAAAAGGGCAACAAAAGTTGGGAAAAGGATAAATATAAAATGGCATAGCTCATCTTTGCATTTAGATGAGCAGTCAAATCTGATGCTCTGAAGCCATTGGGGACAGATGACAACATTAGGTCTGCTGCTCTGTAAAAATGATAGTGGGATTTTTGCTCTTGATGAGGTTCTGGCATATATTGTTTCTATAAAGGAGCAAGCATATATACAACCCAAAAAACCTGAAGATTGCACTGAGATGAGAGAGATGTGTTTCAATCACTCACTGACTTATCACTGAACAATCTGGAAGGCCAAAAATCGCCAGCTGTACTTCTTTAGGGGATTCAGAGGAGTAAAGTTGAGATGATCTGTGCTTTGCCATGGATGTCACTCAGGCCTGGGGCTGTGCTCTCCAGGACAGCCACAGGGATGTTCTAGCTACAAAGTGACCCTGTTGACAAGAGACATGAACTCTTTCCTTAGTAATCTGGTAATTTTTCACTGGGTTTTTACACGGAGTCCAAATTAATAAAATAATATTTCATCATTAAGGATTGTTCTCTATCTTTATTTACAGATGCCAGGGCAATTGGTTTTTTCCTATCAATGGGCTTCAACTCAGAAATCCCTTTACTTTTTCTGTTGATCTTTCTTCCTCTTGAAGAATGCCTTTATTTGCCCTCTTTAATGTTGGCTGGGTTAAAAACCTGTTATGCCTCTGATAATAGTGGTAGCATGTACCATATCTTTGTTAGGACAACATCCAGGAATTTGCATAGCTGCATCTTGAGAATGGACTCCTCTCTCTTTATCTGCCCCTTGAAATCTTCTTCAGTTGCCTGGGATGGATGCAACTGAGTCTAGCATAAAGTGTGTTGGACGCTTTTGTTTTGTTTTCTTATCTGATAGTACAAAACCACTCTTTAAATAGTATCAATATGATTACCTTGTGTGGACTTAACTGAACATGTCAATTCAGCTGCTTAGGAAATAACACAAAAACCTTCCTCTCATTCCTTTTTCTCAGTGATAGGGTGCTTCATATTAGCTTGTCAAGTTCTGCATCTTTGTTGTTCCACCCCGAGATAAATCTAAGGCAATGCATCTAGTAAGATTTCTAGAACTACGCTTAATTTACTGAGTGATTCCCATGTCTTGCTCTCAGACATACTCATTGTATGACTCCATTAAACACACTCTTGACTCCAGATCACACACGTGTTCAAAAGCTTTGGAACAAAGTGGATTTTGCTTGGCTTCCATGTCTCTGCAGTGAAGTCAGAAACCATGGCACACTTCTGAGTTCCTTGATTCTGCACTTCTTGGCCAAGAAACGTTGAAATCTTGCTATAGACCATGGTACTATTGCTAGAAATCATGACAAAACTGATGTTCTCAGTTGGGCTGAGGATTGCTGCTCCTAAAGATGACCAAATCCTATGTGTTCCAGGTGAAATATTTCCAGTTCATCAAACTGGTATTTTCTAGATTGGTTGCAAAACTTTTGTCTAGTTTTGATAGTACACAGTAATTATGTGAGTCCAATTTGCCCACTCGTGTCCTTTTGAGCCTTTTGCTCTTCACCCTGCCTTGGGTGTGCAATAGCCTGTGCATCGGCACACATCACAGATGATAATTTTGGCTTTGTGAATAGAACACGCTGAAATACTCTATCGACAGGTGAAAAGGAATGAAGAACTGTTTAGCAATGTTGACTGTGCTGTGCTGACAAAAATAAAATACAAGGGGGAAAAAAGCCTTTATTTTTATTGTTAGCATTTCAAGATAGCATATTGAATACGCTCTGGGATTAGATCTCCTGAGTCAAATAGCACTGTATTTACCAACACTCTTCAGAGAAGAATGGTCTTTTAAGTGATGCTTAGCAACACGCATCCTCCATTCTATTCTGTGTATTCTTCTTAACACTTTTCACATTTACCATTTGTTTGAGTGTAAATACACAGGAGAAAAATTTCATTCATACTCTGAATGCCAGCATGTTCAGATGTATAGAACTAGGCACAGGAAACCCTTCTGCAACTCTGACATTGCTTTCAAAGTCTGAATGGACCAAAACTCCCAAGCCCACAATTGATGTCAGTCACCTTTATACAGATGTGCTTTTCAGTGCTATTAGTTAGCTTACACTTCATCCATAGACTCATAGAATCAAAGAATCACTAAGGTTGGAAATGATCTTCAAGATCACCAAGTCCAACCATCTACTAAACATTATCATGACCACTAAACCACATCCTGAAGTATCACATCCACACATTTTTTGAACGCCTCCAGGGATGGGAATTCCACCATCTCCCTGGGCAGTCTGTTCCAATGCCTAACCACACTCTCAGTAAAAAAAGTTTTCCTAATATCCAACCTAAATCTTCCCTGGTGCAACTTAAGCCAATTTCCTCTCGTCCTATCACTGGTTACCTGGGAGAAGAGACCAACATCCACCTCACTACAATCTCCCTTCAGGTAGCTGTAGAGAGCATTTCTGTCCAGAAACAGATGGCTTTTGGATCGAAGAATGGACAACCAACTTCCAAAGATCAGAGTGAACCGTAGCCTATGAGATGTTATGCATCTACATACCCCATAGAAGAAGAGAGAGTTGTCCTGATCAAAGTTTCTTAGGACTGAATTTGTACTCGTTGGACTTCAGAAACAGAACAAGACACATAAGGCTCAAGCTTACAAAAAGATAATCACATTCAGTTGATGGATTTGTATCTAGAAATGGAGGATGGTCTGTACACCAAAAGGTAGACTTAGAACGAAATAGATTTGGGCGATTAGTAAGTAATACAGCAAATAGTAAGCCACTGCTTCTTCTTCTGAAGCTCTTTGAAATATGAGCTGTCAAAATTCTCATCCCACCCTATTTTCACCTACAATTATTCTGATTTAAGTGTAGGTACAAAATGTTTCTGATTCTATCAGATATTAGATGTATAATGGAAATGAATCAGAGAAGTGGAAGAACAGAAAGCTTTTTCCAGTGTTCAGAGGCTGGTCTACAGGCATAGCGGTAGAGACCACCATGGATCTGAACAGTAAAAAAAAAAATTATTCTTCCATTGAATCTTTAAGTATTTTCATTTTTAGTCCTTACTATGTAACTGGACTTGTGTTATTACACACCACGTTTATTAGGACTGTCATGTGAGTCTGCTGTGTGTTTTAATACAATCCTCTACCAGATAAACTAAAAAACCAACTACTTTGAACAGGATTAAACCATGAAATCAGAGCTCACACATAATACTTAACCTAAATAAAGAATTCATGGGAAACAGAATCTTGCTATCATAATATTTATTGGAAAGGTATACAGGAAGAAAAAATCCATACATGCTTCTCAGGAAAGGATAATTTCCCAATGGATACTGCTCTATTCGACTTGAATCTAAACTAACGCTGTAGATTCTAATAGCACTTGGCAAGCTTGCAGACACATCATTTTTTAACTTAGGCATACGTTTGAATTACCTGGAACTCAAATTTCCAATGTGACCTTTTCAGGGATTTGTTTAGGAACAAAAAGAGTTCTCACTAGAGAGAGAAAATACCTTTTAGAGAACAAGATATATTGTTGAGGGTGGAGGCTCAAATAGTACAGTGCTGCTGCTAGTCGAGAATTAGAGAAAACAATGACGATGTATGTAAGCTTTGTTACTTTCAATTGACAAGGGAATATAATATTTTTGCATTTGAAACCAAATTTCTCATCTTTTCCACTGTGCTTTCAAGTACATATTTATTCCTCCTATGCCTGAAGCTTATGAAATGCAGGAAAGTGTGTTGTTGGGGTTTTTTTCTGCCCACAATGAAGGACATATTAAAGATGCGCATGCCAAAGAGTATGCTTTTATTTGTGTGTTCAATTCCGCAAGGAGTTCTGCACCAAAGAATCAATGAGAGCTAAAGCATTTCTCACCTCTCAAAACAGAAGCTGAAGTCTTTAATGAACATCTAAAATTCCAGCATATTAAGATCTCTGGCCACTAGATTTTATATTCCTCTCTCCCCTGCCAGTTTGCTTATAGGAGAAGTGCAGAAAATCTGACTTGCAAAGTGCAATATCCTGCTCTGCTCTGTAACCACATCTATACTGGAGTTATAGACTGTTCTTGTGCCTCATTTCCTTTATCCTCTGGTAAGCTGCATAGACTGGCCTTTTCACTGCCAAGTTCAGAAATACACTACGGGAAATTTCAACACAGGAAAAGGTGGAAAGCTTGGGAGAGCCAAACACGGCTTTGAGTATTTTTCTAGTGTGCTCAAAGACACAAGTGGGAAAAAAAGCCAAAGCAGATATGGTATCTAATTGCTAAATATTTGCTTAATGCAATCATCATTTATTGGGGAAGATGCAGAAGTGTTCAAATATTTACTACAGATTATAGTATTATTTGCTATAGATGGGGGTTAGCACTGATTTTAGGAAAGAAGACTGCTACGTCAGATAAAGATCAGTTTACGTTATTTGAACTAGTCGTGCCCTTAATTTTCCACAAAGGCACATTTCCAAATACACCAGAGAATTAAACAGCTCTTCCGCTGAGCTAGCCCTTTCCCTTTTGTTCTTCTGCCTGTTTTATTTCTGGATGCAATGCCTGAATTAGTGGTCCACCACTCAACATGTGTCATTCTGGTCTAAACAACAAAAGACAGTCCTTCCTCTACTGTACCAGCAGAGACATGCCAAAGGTGCAGAAAAATGGTTACGTTCAGAATCACTCGTCCTCCCACGTGTAACCCCAAAAACGGCTCTGTACAGGGTTGGATCCAGTAGGAACTGCGATGGAAGGAGATACCTCTCATCTCTGATCACCTGATGGGCTCCGGTTGGAAGTTCACGCAGGCAATAAAAACACTGACCTCAGAAAGAAGCTCAATGATCCTTGAGGTTTTGAAAGGCCATTTTTCCAATTTATGAAAGCTTTGCCTCAGAGGGGAAAATTGGGGTAGGTGTACTATTTATTATACAAGGTATATGACATGGAAAAATCTGGAAAATAAAGAAAAGCTACCAGTATGTGCTCAGAGTGGCTGCAGAAATTAGCGAAAATGCCAATTAGTAGCGGATGCCTACAAAACATCACTTTTGTCCTGTTTAATGGATCTAATTTATATGAAGTGTATTCAAAACATCACTTAAGGTTATTACCACATCTCTGAAATCATTTCATTCAACTGAATAACTGAAACACTTTATGTACCTTTTATTAATGCATAAACATGATTAACTTGCACTTTACCTATCTGAAATATTAAAATGGTAAAAGGAGTATAAAACCAGAAAATTACTGGACATTTCCTGGTTGTTGCTGAGTGAGAGGCAGGTAGAATGAACCATGACCAACCTGTGACCCTTCTCTTCATTACTAATGCTTCTAATGAAAACTGATGTCAATCAGAAACCCTCATCAAAACGTCCTGATCATTTGCCATCAGTCCCTTAGAACAACATAACAATCTGAAAATCGAATTGGAAAAACATGTTTTGTTAAAGATTGTTCCAGAAAAGTGGCTGCCTTTATTATCTATATCACACTTACATGGCTAATGCTGCATCTGCTTTTTGTTGACTACAGTCAGATTAAATTTAGATCTAACATGAGGTACATACTGTTATACAGTCAACTTCAGCTGATATTCCATGCAGCGTTGCTATAAATACATTATTTTTCAAAAGATGCAGTGTAAAGGCAATGTTATAATGCTCTAATACAATTGAAACTTCTCTTTCCCTTCCCAATATTTTCAAACACTGTGGTAACTTGAATTGCACTAATTCTCTATGGGCCAGAACAGAGTACTTGAAGAATGAGCAGTATGAATTCAAGAATTCTGCTCCATCATTAAAAGGAACATAAAGCTGGTTTGTTGTTTTGTTTTGTTTTGTTTTTTTCTGAAGTGCTTAACTACGTAAGGACAGATAAATGATACAGCAGGAGAGAGGAAAACATTTGGGGACGGAAAAAATTCTTTCAAACAATCTGGAAAAAAAAATTAAAGTAACTAAATTAAAGTAAAGTATTGATGAGGCCAGGATATGGCTAAAAGCAGGTCTGCACTGTCCCATCTGGAGGGTCTGGGATTACATCGTCTCCATTTCTGCAAGCTTTTAACTGGACCCTTGTCTGAACGCAGGTAAATAATCCTTTACTTACTGTTGCTTCAATTCTTACATGCTTTAATACATGATACACAACTATAAGCAAACTGTTCATCAGGAGATCACATATATTTGTTATTTGGCCACATCAGTTCTTTTTTAATAATAACATAAATACGTTTAAATGATATATGCTGCTCTATGGCAGTAAAAGTGTTCAGACAGGACACTCTCAGATCCTTTCAAGTTACTGAACAGAGAAACTTTAGATTCATTCTGATCACAGAAAACATCAACTGATATGCCAAGAGAATCCAGAGGCTGAAGGTAAAGTTTCCTGGGAAAGAAAGTTAAGTTCTTAATGTGTGAAAAAATATATGCACTCATTTAGAGACTTTTGTACCGCTAAAATCTTAATTTCACATCTGTTATTTTACTGGTTCCTAGCCTTTCTCTGCTCTAATGCTTTGGGCAGTGCCAGACCAAGAGTCTCTGTCATTCCAGGCTTGTTTCTGCAGAAAAACAGCATCAGCTGATTTCAGGTTGAGTAACACTCCCACAGATTTGCCTTCTTAAAAGAATAGGAAAAACACGGACATTTAATCTCAGGAGAGTGTTTATTGAACAGTACTTGAGCTTTAACAACTGCTGTCTGAGAAGGCACTGTGGGCTCCTGAATGCTATCAGTGGAAAGTAACCACCATTCTGCAAATAGATTTTGAAGTGTAGTTGTCTCTAGACTGCTCCTGGGCATCTGTGTCAGGAACCACTAAAGCAGTGGACAAACTCTGCCCCGCGCTAACCGCAGATGGGACCAGTGTGCCTCGAAGGCGATGTCTGAACACCTTGTGGTGACCTCAGAGGGGAGAACAGCAGACACAAAGAGTCAGCTTCCCCGATCTATACTGAGCTAGACGTATCCCTAATGCAAACAGGAAGTAAGCAGACAAGGCCTTTTTCATCGACACCCCTCGAGTGGTAGTTACTTGACAAGGCTGGTGACTCAACGGAGCCCTGCCTCAACCACTCTGTTAATATCTACAAGAAGAGCACAGAGAATAGCAGGTGCCTAAGCCTGTTTGTACTGCAAGAGAGGTACAGGGGAAGTATGCCTCCTGCCTGCTGACAGCACGGCTGCGGTCCCCTTGCAGTGCACATCCTCTGAATTCTGTCCAAGAGTTGCAGCATTGTCTTTGCAGCACAGACTGGTTGAAAAGACATCTTCCGGCACTCAATTTGCAGAATAGCTGGCTCTCTGGCACTCTCTGCGCCAGATGTTATCTTGTAAACTAAATGCACAATAATAGAATAATCAGGGTTAGCACTTAATTCTGTGATTCAAAGTTAATAATATTTAATGTTTATAAATATGTAACAGAAGTACATTAATTCCATAAAAGGCACGCAGCTCAGGAATGAATCAAAATGTGTCCTAAATATGCCTAACTATAAAAATTTAATTTATTAGCGGTTTTGGCAGAACAACTCCAAAGATGATTGTGGTTGAGGAGCACGTTTGTCATTTGACAAAGGAGAGGTTGTTAATATAATAACAATGCTAGGTTTGATTTCTTTTAAGTATTCAAAAAAAAAGTCTGCTTGGGAGATTCTCCAGATTAAATTGTTTGTCTCTAACCTTAAGGTAGACTTCACATCACAACTCAGAAGAGCTGAACAGACCAGACACCAAGGAGCACTGCAACGCAGATCCTGCTATATTTATGAGGCCAGTTATGGCTCTGGCAGCAATCAGAAGTTTCATGAAAGAAGGAAGAGTTCTCAGACCCCTATCTGACGGAAGAATGACCAGAGCACTTTAATTTCCATCTTTTACTCCTTCACCATGATTACTTCTATCCTAAGTTTGATAGATGTGAATAACCAGACATCAAAATAGCAAAAGGTAAATTAATTGTATACCATCACACATCATCAGTTTATGTATTTATCCTACTCTGCATATCTAAAGTTGAATAAAGTGTCTGAGGGTTTTTTGGCTGAGCAGACTGGTGAAAACAATTTACTACAATAAAACATAAGCATTGTCAAGAGTTCTTAAATAGAGGTCCAGCAAGATTAGTTTCCATCTCAAAAAGAGCATAAAATTGGTTCCTTCAGATCCCAAATCAAATGCGCCAATAAGTGAAATTTTGCCTGTTGAAATGGAAAAACAAAGTACTGAGAAATGTGATAATCCTCCAACTTAAAAAGGTTTTATATCATAATCACTGCTGTCACCACAAGGTTAGTGAGACAATTTATATTAACTACACCAGCTTGTTCTTCACTCCTCAGCATCGTATTCATTCATCGTACTCATTCAAGACCAATCCCTGTTTTTCTTTCCTGCCTTTTTCAGAAGGTACATATCAATTTTCACAATGAAGAGAGGTCACCAATGGTGCTAGGAGGGCAGTGGTGTGATGACTCCAGATATCATACATATTTATTAGTGAAGTTGAAAAGCAGTAATCAGTATGGTAACAAAGCTTGTAGATGATGTGACTTTGCTCTGGATAGTAAAGATGAGGGCAACTGGTGAAGTACTGTAGTTAAACAGGACTTGAAGCCATGTCAAAACTAAGAAGAAATGAGGATGAACAGGAGCAGATCTGTACAGAGAAACGGTTGCTGCTGAAGACCACACGTGATCCACATTTCAGGACTGTATTGGTTGCTTTTTATTAATTTAATTTGGACTTGTTTTAGTCTGTTCCATAGATAGAATATCTGAGGACAGAGCACTCAAGTTGAACTTCCGGACCTTATCTTTTGGTTTAATTACATCTGAAAGGAGTCGAGTTCATGGGCTCTCAGATCATCTTCAGTGGGTACAAATGCACAGTAAGAGGAGATGGTCAGGAGATTTGCTTCAAAAGCACCCTCCTGCTCCTATGCCACCGATACAGGTGCATGCTAGGAGACTCTGGGACAAAATGATAAAATAGCAGGTAAAAATGAGGATAGAGTGCTGGGTATGTGGAAAAAGCCGACAATCATGACTTTCTACACAGGGTGATGAAGTCTAGGTAGACTATTATTGGGCACAAATTAGATCTCAGAGTCACAATAGTCAACCCTATGAACAGCTTGGCTCCATGCTCTTGAAGGTACATTCAATTACCCAGAAAGGAGAAGGAAACAAACAAAAACATCATTCTCTCATTGTAAAAATTCCAGCCTCATCTCCTGGTTTCTCCACTCTAAAAAGCCATGGCAAAATTGAATAGACCGATAGGAGGGCAGCAAGTACACTCAATGGCATGGAGCGGCTTCCAGGTGAAAATACGTGTGGAGAAAGTGGCTTTTCAGCCTGGGAAAGAGATGGCCGAGGATGGGATGTGACAGACATGGACAGAATCATTAGAGGAAAGAAGGGAGTGGAAAGGAACAACCACCTCTTCGGTCCCTCTGAAGATACAGAGGAAAAACTGGGACTTATCACATGAAAATTGCATGTGGCGGATTCAGAACTAGTAAAAAGATGTGGCTCTTCATACAGCATATTGTTAAATGGTGTGCAAGTCCTTGCCATGGGAAGCTGTAGCAGCTAGAAGTTTAAGTGCGCTGAAAAGCTGACTACACCAATTCATAGGAATGATAACCTGTCAAGGGCTATCACTTTTGGCTAGGCTAGACTTTGAGCAACAACGTCTGGCAATACAAAGTACTTTTTTTGAAATTACCATACCTTCCTGCCCTCTTCTTGCACTCTTTCCTAGGCATTCATTTCAGAGATGAAGGTTGAGTATTGGATTAGACCGACTTTTGCTCTGACCCAGTGTGGCTGTCCCTGCATTTCTATTAGCCTTTCAGTCACTAGTTGATGGTACTAGTCCACTAAATAAAAAATCAGAACTTGACTCTGAACAGTAAAAAAAAGAAGTTGACTCAACAGAAATTTGATTTTTTTTTTATTTACTCTGGAACATGATATTGGAGACTCAGATTTATAATCCAAATTTGTGCTGGGAAAAGAGTTTAAACATCACAGTCCTACATGAAGATGATGAAAAACTGTAAATGTCACAGAAAATACATTTCTGGAGGTCTAAAGTTGCCTTTCAGCCTTTAGAATTTGAATTTTCAATGTATTTACTCCTTCCAAATAAAATTTCCTAGCAAATGATCATGTTTTCAGTATGCTAAGATACATTTGTTTAAAATTTCATATACATGATGGGAAAAGAAATATGTCAGTAAAGTGTATCAGTTATTAATGACAAACTCTAAATAACGGTAGGCTGAACATTCTCATCAGGCTGGAGGATTTGATTGTAGTGTTTTGAATTTGTCTTACAGAATTGCACATTCTGTCTTTTGGACAATATTTATTATGCCTCAGAGAGCAAAACTGAATCCTTTTATAAAAACAATCATTTAATAGTAGTTACTCCTTTTTTTTTTTTCTTTTTCCTTTTTTGTTTATTTTTTTCCTTTACAAATGTGCCCCTATTTCGGGTCTTCCCCTATTCCTTTCTCCTATCAAAGGGGAATCTGAGGACAGTTTGTAGAAGTCCTGCTTTTCTCCCACCCCTTGAAACCCACACGGTAACTATCCCAATCTAAAATTACCCAGTTTTCTGATGCGATCATTTACTGCTCCAGATAAAATATTGGTATTTAGTGCCAGGGATGAAATATTATAAAAAACATTTGGTCCATGTATTTTGCAAACTGTGATTTTTTTCTCATTTATAATGGAGTCCAAAAGACTGCATATGTTGGCTGGGTGTCACTGATGATAATAACTATTGCTCCCAGCTGTTTTTTCTTTAAATGCAGGACACAGCTGAAATAAGATCTGCATCTGCCACCATTTGGCTTCCCTGCTTTTGAGGGGAAATCACATACAACCTGATTTACTGTGAACATGATTACTTTATTCAACAAGTCCCATACATAAACAAGCAAAACATAATTAAAAAATGATGACCGCATCTTGATGAAAGCGGTTATTTCAAGTAAACTGAGGCCTCCTGGGTTTGGTTTTTTTCCACCTTATTAACCATTACCACTAACTAAAATTCTTGTTTCATAGAGTGGCTATGAACAAGCAGTTAATAAGGCAGCTGTCTACAGCTTCAGCTGATCTATGTAAACTAAGCTATTATTTTGGAAGTGATGACATAACTTAAAAGGAAAAGGTGATTAATCTGTCACATAAACTAGGATGCTTCAGAATATAAGCGTGCATTATTCATTTGATCCAATTATCGTTCCAGGTATTGCTACAGCAATATTTTTTTCAAATATTTTTTTCAATCTGGAAATTAAAGCTTTGCAAGAGGAAAAAAAAAAAGAGGAAAAGATGAAAAAAAAACCCACACAAATTAGAGGTGCGGTTAGATTATAGAAAAGTAACTCTGAAATGGCACTATGGATGTCATATGTTGTTTTGTCAGCTTTGCCAGCTGTGGAAGATACATGTACCATCAAAAAAAAAAGTGACCTTTACAACAATTAGAGCTTAAATCTTGCTCAGCCACAAGCATAGGAAAGACTAGTTCCCAAGAACAGGATTTGTATCTACCTCTGGGATGTCCCAATCCCTCACTCAGTTGATACCCTGTCCTGACTTGGGTCTTGGACTACCACTGGGTTATAAATGCTGCTGTGGCACCGGTATTGGGTCCCAAAGATGTCTCGTGCCACAGTGAAGTCCTTTTCTTACTCCCTGATGCATTCCTTGGGCACAGCCTCTGCAGGGGATGGCACCTGCCCTGCTCGTTGTAGCCTGTGTAAGAAAATTATCATTATCTTACCTTCAGCATCCATCCTACTACTGACTAGGTGAAAAGAAATGGTTTGAGTCCAAACAAATGCTTGCAGTGACACTGTGTCAGTGATCTAATTGCTTTGCATCCTAAAGCAAGAGTCGAGGCAAAGTAACACTTCTATACTCAGTCTATAGGTGCAAGTATCTCACTGCTCTCTGGACAAGAAGCAGCCAGCCATTCATAGCCATGAGGGTAGTCAGCATGGCATAAAGAGTTTAAATGGTGGTAAATTAAACCCAGGTTAGTTTAGAAACTAATTGGATGGGAGCAAGCTGCAATCGAGTCTGGAAATTTGGGCTGAGAAAGCCTCAGGAATGTGCAGTGCTGCACATATAGCACATATATAGATGCAGATAAAGTGATAGCTGTGTGTTGAGTGCTTAGAGATTTGCTGCAGCCCTCGCATTATAGGATGGATAAACCTTATACAGAAGTTTTACTCTTCATTGCCATGACTTGATGTACTCTTCAGCAAGACAGATTTAGATCCTAAACTCTGGCAAAATCCAACATACTCCAGCAAAATGGAAATCCTATGTCATCCAGCTCCCTGTCTCTTTGCCAGAGTTAGACTTTTCTATCAGACATTAAAAAGAGGTCCCTGAAGAAAGTAAACAAGAAGTCTGAATAGATCACTTTACCACTTTGAAACAGCAAATCCTGTAGTTATTTTGAGTCTGGAAATTATATCTTAGGCACTATCAAAAGTAAAGTATGAAAAATGAAAGAACTCTTTAAACAGAGATGTTGCCCCAGCTTTTACTAAGCATCCATTTGCAGAGAACTCATTGTTAACACATATGCAGTTCTTAAATATACTTGCTATTTAAATCTCACAAAAACAGGATTTGGAGTTTTGTTCACATCAAAAGAATTATAACAAAGAAACAGGAGATTGAATTTATGAAAAAAGCAGACACATTAATTTTCTTTTCCGAAGCAAAGCACCATAAGAAAACCACACTACGGCTGCTGAAGTTATTCAGTGATGAAGAGTTCAGATTAGCATGCAAACAAGAAAATGTGTGACTACATAAAAGATAACCTGAGTACCAGGACTATATTTTATGCAGAAACTAGTTATAAAACTACTGCATAAATGATTCCCATAGGGATAATTTAAGGAAAATAATCTGAGACATTTACGTACCTGACAAACACTCAAGACTCCAGGAGATTTTTCTGCTGTTTATATGCCCATCGCCTAAGCCTACAATGCTCGTCATGATATCCAAGGTCAGGCTGACCATAGCAGTCGGCCTTGGCACTGGGAGCAGCCTGGTTATGTGAGAAGGACTAATCAGCCCAGGTGAAATATCACACCAAAACAGCCTCCCAGCACCATGGTTAGCGTGTTCACACAGCTCAGGTGCTACTGCAGTCTGCCATAGAGATGCATCCTAGGGTGCTAAAGACACCAGAGGGACAGTTGGCCTCTAGGTACAGATATTAATACTTTGTCTGAGCAACAGTCCATACGTTCATTTCAAAATGTTCACAGCTCAAAGGATGTATCATCACCCTCACCTTCATATTTTGTCCCCTACATCACTCCAAAATATTGCTTCAACCTTATCGGCCTCCCTCCCCTCCTATTGCACATCTCCCTGCTGAAATACCATGTCCTACCTTGTTCCTGCATCCTCAGGCCAGAGGAATACGCAGCAGACCTGAATGCTGCTGCTTCATATGAGAAGCATCAAACATATCAGAGCATTGATCCTGTGCCCATTTATTCTATTTTCTTACCTTGTTGTGCTGGGAAGACATTTCTCTTGCATTTTGGGTAGCAGCAGTGGCACTGGATAATCAGCAAAAGAGACGTATTTCAAGAGTTTATGAGCCATATACAGTTTTCAAGCTGGAGTTCGGCCATCGTCATCATAAAATGAAAATGGACCAGGTGTAGAAAAGGCTGTAAAAATCCGTTTGGAGAAAGATACTATTTTTTTTCTTGAAGGAAGATTATAAGACCTTAGATTGCTTAGACTAGCAAAATGAAGAGAACAGCTAAGGGGAAAGGTGAGGGAGGATATGTTTGCTCTCCATTAAATATTAATTAATACTATATTAATTATTAATATAGAACTATTAAACATAAAAGGTAATGGTGTCACAAAACAAATGGATAAAGGTTGTTCATGAATATATTTAGGCTAGGAATGCAAATAAAATTCCCAGCCACTAGCTGGGTTTGGAATCAGCCTTCCAATGAGAAAAGTGGAAGGAAAAGGCCTCAAACACTTTTAAAATGAAGCTTTATGAAGAAACTGTCTGTTCCTGAACTCCATGCACCAAGAGATGGTTCAGGTCTTATATCCCAAATCTGTTCTTTCATCTCTCCGCTAAAAGAAGATGCTAAGCCCTAGTTTTTAATGTTCTTTCCTAAATCTTGGGCAAAGAAAAGTCAGAGTATTTCATTTTTTTAAAATACAGGGAGAAAAAAACCCATAGTCTCAGAGGATTTTGATAACTACTATTTCTGTTTTATATGATGAAGTCCATTTTCAGGATGAGCTGGAATGAGATCTCTACTTGGTCACCTGACCTGCTGTCAGGTGTTTATGGCATTTCACAGCTAACACCCTGGCTTGACTTTGAACTAGTACACTCTGAAGCTTATTTTCAATCCCTGCAACTGCACAGTTGTCCTAAGATGCACCTCAAATACATGGATCCACCACCAGAAGCAGAAAATGAGATATGCGATTACAATGGCAGTGAGGGATGCTCCAAAGTTTTCAAGAAGAAATTGCTTAAATCTGAACTGCAGAACCACACTGACAACCTTGCCTATTGAACGATATTGTGGTCAGTACTCTGGCATAAACACGCAAGTGACATCTATATATCACACAGACACGACATTTAATATTTATATAAAAACATATGTTACAAAAAGTTGTTTCCTGATGTGAGTCATCTAGCATAAAGTAAGGATTTATTCTGAATGTTGGGTGAAATGCACTGGGATATATCATCACATCAAAATACGTAGTTTTCACTTCTGCTGTGCTCTGTTGGAAGAGTATTTAATATCTGTGTGAGAAGTAAGAGAAAGTAGAGAAGCCAAAGACATTTGGAACAGAAGGGCGAAGTACACCGGAAAGATCAAATAAGAGATCAAAAAGAGAAGTCAAGTTTTCACCAATTTTAAAGAAGAATGTTAAGAAAATAAATGTGGGTATATACACATAGCAAATGGACTATGGAATGTTGGGAATCTTTAAAGACCGAATCTTGGACTTAATCCCATGCAGAAAAAATATTTCTGTCTAATAGCAGTTTCATAAACCTCTTAGAAGTTTTAGTACAGTTCCCAGTGAGAAAAGAATCCACAGAATGAGCCAATATGTGCCATTTATGTGACAGTATTATCAAAGGGCTCATATACTTGGAGAGAGCTTTGCAATTGCAGTTACTCTACCCCCACAAGTGTTTCTTTCAAAACAGGGTCGAAGTGCACCATTTCACGGTCAAGAATAATTTGCCCATATCCTCTCTCCCCTTCAGTTGCATCTGCTTTCTGATTCAGCAACTGACTGCAAATCATACATAGAATTTAAATGTACTACAGAAACCCACAAACAAATCCCAGCTTTCCAGGTTAGTCGTGCTGATCCCTTGCTCTTCAGTTGCTGTGACTTAAATTCAGTTCAGTCACCCCATTTTCAAGGCAGTCAAAAGAATTTCCATTTTTTTTTTTCTTCCCACTGAAACAGGTCCTTCCATATTTTCCTTGCTCTACACACATATACAAATAGTTACACGAGGTCATCAGCCCGGATTAGTGAGATATTAGTCTTGTCTGTGGAAGCAGAACGGCCAGTCTTTCCACGTCCTGGTACTGTGCCAGGTGTTCAGCAATTTCAACAGCTGTAGCAGGAAGTTTTATGGGGTAACTGATGAACACTAGGTAAGAAAAACAAATTGAAAAAAAAAGAGAAAACCAAAAATCTGCAATACTAGAAAATGCACAAACTATTCTAGTTTCATAAGTTTTAAGGTTCTTTTTCTTTATTTGATTTACATTTATTCTGTGTAGGTCCTACAGCAATATTACTCACCACAAAGAACAAAAAACTAACCCCTGCTTCTAAACCAGCATTTCTGTACTGGGATTTCTGACTGGAAAAGCTGATGTGTGTACAGAATGAATGTAGCAAATTGCTGAACTCTCCTTACAAACCTGTTCCCCACAGAAACCACAGATGTGTATTGAGATGGGCAGATTCAACAGCCTGTTAAGCCTTCATACACTCTACCAATCATAGTTAAGTACAACCATCTAGTGAAGTTAATGAGACTAAATGTCTTAACCCTTTCAACACTTGACCTTGTTGAAGTCCAATTTCTTGCTATACAGAACAGGGTTGGGAAGGATTTTTCACCTTGTGAAGAAAACTGATGTGATGACAACTCCACTCCACTACCAGGGAGCACGTAAGTGATTGCTGGCACCATCAATTGATTTTCTTTGTTTGTTTTAGTTATCCTCCTTTGGATGACTGTGATTTGCTGTCAAGGTACTCAAAAATTAATGTGATGATCATACACTGCCCTCACTTACTGAGAGATCAGCACTGGGAATGAATTGAGAAATGGCAGAGAAAAGGGTAAAAGAAAGAGCAGCTGCAATGAGACAAATGGAGCAGGTCCTGATCCTCCAAGGAGCTGGGCACCTCATGTTACAAACTGGGAGAAGAGGCAGCTCACCAGATCAGCATCTACTTGAAAATTAAAAGAACAACAACTTAGCCACCTGCCAGATATTCTTGACAGCCTATGGAAGGAACACTGCTCTCCTTCATTTACAAACCACCAGTTAAACTGTAATACTGTACCCAGAAGTTTCCAGTCAGGAATGACTGTAGTTGAAGACTGGCTACTGTTTATTTTTAAATGACTAAAATACCAAAGTAATCTCAGGAAGTCCTTTGGAAAATGGGATTTATAATGAAAAATACTTGCTGACCCATAGAAAAATGACAGTACACTTTGTGTTCTCATTTGTCTTTTACAGTACTTGACAAATTGATAAACAATTATTAATTGTGGGCACTGAGGACCACATGATTATGCATAAAATATTCCAGCTGATTAGAACATAAGTCCAGTAGCACTTGCAGGAAATTAAGCAGCATTCTTACATATACTGAAGCCTGTTAATTTTGAATCATGATAGAATTAAATTTCTGAAGCATATATTCAAATTATTCTTAATTTTTAGTTAGAATGTAACAATATCACAACCTGAGAGTGCTCTCTGGAGAAATATTTTGAATGCAGACTTTAACAGCCACTGCATGACACAAATCTCCACATTACTGAAAATGATTCAAGAGAGTTTATTCTTTGAAGTGTATTTGTGTATAGTTTTTCTGAATTTTTCTCTAAAATGGAGAAAAAAGTCAGTTTTCACTTTAGAAGTGTCAAAAAAACAGGAAAATACCCAGTATGTTTGGGATGAAACTGCTGCAACAATACAGCCGGAAGTGGAGAAGGCAAATAATCACTTTTTTCCTTACTAAAACTGGTGGGAATGTGTCCCTGACCTCCTCTTCCTCACCAGAGCCATGATAGACTACTGTCCTTTCCCTGGGCAAGTGCAGTCCCTGTGCTGGCACCGTCTACTCCCAGGCAAGATAAGGATGGAGAGGGTCACCTACAGGTGTGATGCTTAGTGGAGAGGAAGCTCATTGACACTGAGCTTTCCACCTTCATCTCCTCTGCGGTGCTGCTCTACGTGTCAGAAGCACCACAATTTAACAGAGAGATAGTTTAAAATCCATTATATACAAAGACACAAAAACCTCCACGTTTGGGGACAAGATTCAGAAGACAAATACTATGATATAATTGAGAGAGAGCAAGAGGCAAAATGTGTTAAAAAGGAAAACAATGATTGAATCCAAAGATAGATCAAAAAATAAAATGTGTATTGTAACCTTACAGGAAAAGTTTCTTCTGAAATGAAAATCCAAAACAAAAAAAACCAGAAGTGTATACTTGTCAGAGATTTGTTTCCTCCACATGGCATTTCATTTGTGTAAAGTAACAGGAATACACACTATGTATTCATGTATTAATTGTAAACTAAATATATTGTGAATCTATATAATTTTCTCAGCACTGGAAGGCCTTAGTTGTTCCTTCAACTTTGGCATGCCGGTTCCAACACGTCAATTCAAAAGGTAAGCCAGACACTACAGAGCAGAAAAAATGGTGGCCTCGAAAGTCTAGGCCTTGGAAAGTCACTTGAAATCCACAATTTTTCTAGTTCCTTACTTAAGAAACAGAGATAACCACATCCACCCATTCCAGAAGGCTGTTGCAGAAATTTGTCAGTGGCCGGTTAGGTCTAAGAAGCACAAATGAGGTTCGCTATTCGTGCAGAAATGTGCACACCGCCTTGTTTGTCTAGTATTGCTCAGCTCTGAGAAGTAACTGCTAGCAACACATTTTCAAAGAGGACAAACAGAGATAAGCTGCTCAACACAGTCAAGGGCCTTACATTCAGTGCAGTAGGTGCTTCTAGTTTAGGCTAAATATATAATTCAACAGTGTTAAGATAAAATCTCGCATGAACACAAATATTTTAATATTCAGCTGTAGGTAATGCTTCTTGTGGGTCCTGAACTCACTCTGCCTCGAGACAGCTGCAAAGGATCCTTGCCAGGTTCCTTTCGCACTGAGTGCTGTCTACGCTACTGATCAGCTATGTTCCAGTGACTTGATCTTGGTGAAGCATGTAGCTTGTCAGTGCACACCAAGAGAGGCTGGCAGCTGGTGAGCTTGTTAGAATGACTGGAAAACCTTCAAAATAAAGCATAGAGGCACAAAAGTTCCACCACTCTATACTTATTCCCTTCCATGGAAGCTTCATTCCCATCACAATATTGATAAAGCATTTTACTGCTCAGCATCATGTTGTCAGGTGCTCATCACCCACAAACACGGGCTTTCAGAAGAACTCAGTTCTTTCCTTATAGCATTTTCCAAATTAAAGTATCATCTTTCAACACAGCAGAGCTTCCCACAGCTCCTTCATCAATATTTATAGAAAGGATTTCTGGATAGCTTAACCTTCTCCATCTTATCCTTTTGAAATCCCCGGGGTGTGTACTCGGGGCTTGGGCTGGAATCTGAACCTTTCTGAAAAATGCCTCCTGCTGTGACCTCTGGGCATATTAGAAAACAGGCAGGTAATCAGATAGCTCCTCGTCGAAGCCAGTGAAAGCACCGTCATCTATTTCAGTGGAGGTAAGATATGGAAAGCAATGAGTGTTTGAGATGGAAATAAAAAATACTCTACTTTCCAATGAGTTTGGTTTTAGGAGATAACTGTAGGGCTTAATAGCTACTTGCAACCACTTTTGACATAGAATGTAAAGCACTGGATGTATTATAGTCCATATTGCTTAGTATCTGTAACATCCTACTAACAAAACTTGAGCAGATAATTAATGTTTAGGGGAACATCAGATGGAGATTGTGCAACATGGACACAAGCTGGCAGGAGAAGGGAGAAGGAAGAAGACCCTCCAAGACTGGGGAGGGCTTGGCAGGAAAAGGGGAGAAGGATGAAGGAAAGAGGGAGGATGCATGAAAAGTGGATGAAGACACATAATTGAAGATCAGGACATAGGTTTTGGTTAATAGTTCAGAAAAATTATATAGTGCTAATGCTCTCTCTTTTGTGTGTGTGGTTTTTTTTGTTTGTTTGTTTCCTTCTTTCCCTGTTTTATTTGAGAACACTGAATTACTAAAATAATAGGCTTGTAAAAATGGTTGTTTAGCCTGCAGCCAGTTTAGATCACTGGATGGCTCACCCATCCAGGGTGACACAGGCAAGTGTTAATGAGTGGTTTGCAAAATAGAGTGTCAACTTGTGAGCACAGGTTCAGAGAGAATCGGGCTCAAGAACAACACGGACACCGTGAGTGAACAGCTGCCCAGCAGGCACTTCCACACTGTCCTGCATCAAGAAGAATTAAACTCTGGTAACATTTAATCCATCAAATTTATTAGGTCAGAGTCAGATTTTTTAATCTTCAGGTATTTTTAAAGGCATGCACACAGCTGAGGGAATTCTCATCATGAAATACAAATATTTATAAACAAAAGTCATGCTGTCTCCATGCCTCAGTTCATTTTTCACTGCAGTTTTTAAAACCTGTGAGAAACATTTTATCTATTTGTAACAAACTCAGAAGCTTTTTTTTTTTTCTGTAGAGAGTTCAACATAGCTTCATTTTCTCTCATCCTACAGGGCTGGATTAAAACAAAATCCATCATTCCTCCACTTGCTGCAAAAGTAAAGGAAAAAAACCAAAGCCTCCAAAAATCCATCAATCCTCAGCCCATTTCCAAGGACAGAGTTCTGTGATTCCTGTTCAGTATGAGTGATCTCTTGATTTGAAGCTTGCAGATCCCTTCTTCCCCCAGCTGACAAGCAGAGCTTTTCAGCACTAGCTTGCACAGCAGAGCCTCAGGATCTGAAGCCAAGGAGAAGACTCATTTTTAGCTAAGCCCTTCCTGGTCAATCATGTGGACACGAGAGAAATAATTGCTCTGTGTGCAGAGGAATACTTAGCAAATTGAAAGTGAAATAGGTGAAGCGTGGGGTAAAAAAAAAAAAAGACCTTTGCAGAAGAGAATTTCCCTCTGCTCTCCAACCTACTGGGTAACATATCTCCTAATAAATTTGTTTTCACATTTTAGTCTGTTTCCTCTTCAGGTTAACTACGTTCTTCCCACATGAGGCACTACCTCAGCATCTCATGTATTTATTTCCTCCTGTTGCTGCCCAGACTGTCTCAGATGAACATCTATCACCGTGGGATCTGCACGCACTTTGGTCCATCATGGGAAACAGCATTTATGAAAGACACTGCGGCTTTCTACCATGAAAATGTCTACAGCACTACATACAGTAGAATTACGACTTCTATAAAGAAAGGGAAAAAAATAACCCGGACAGGATATGAGGAACATCTGTTTATATGAACACCCTTAGGATCTGCAGCCTGAGGATGAAAACCCACAATATATAGCAGACAAAAGGATAGGCACTCAGAGAGCAGATGAAGAAACGAGACCTGAAAGATAACATTTTAAAATAAATTGTTTCTTCTTAGATCTAAATTAAACCCAGATGATCACTTTAAGTTAATACAGCAACATCATGCAAAAATGATTCATCCTTTAATTGACATAATATTATCATTTACAAAAACTACAAATGATTGGTAAATCAGATTTTGTGTACGTCCTGAACAAACCAATTAGTATAGAGACTATCTCCTGCAATCACTCTCTAGCCAATTGCTTCCCATGATTTTTTTTCATAAAAATCATCTGTACTCATGCTTCTTAATGAAGCAGGTAACTAGTTTCGCATTTTGGTAATTTGCTTCCTTCATCTAGAAAAGTTTACACATTTCAGTTCACCCAGTCTTCTGCTGATTTACTTCCACACAGATCAAAATATAAATTCTACTAGACCATGTTTAGAGAATAGGCATTTCATATGCACATGGCATTTAGTCATGAGTGAAAAGTATAACACTATTTACAAACAGTATCAATAAAATCCTCTTGTTTTTAACTTTTAAAATGCTGTAAAGCACGATCATTACACTTGTGATCACATGTGCTGACTAAGATGGCTGAGTCCCTAACAGAAATTGTCAGAATAACCAACTTTTTCCATGCTTTTGTCTGAAAGTGGAGGAATAGATTTATTTGGACTGTTTTGCTAATTTCTTTCCCGTCTGCTTCCCATTCCCCAAATCTTAAAAAAAAATAATTTTGTGGCTGGAATTCTAAAATGATTCTGCAGAAGTCTCATGGAAAATACATTCTGATTTTTGCACATTAATTTATCCCAGGTGTCACTAAATCCTGTTGAGCTAGGAGACTAAACCCAGTACCGTATATGCAATTAAAAGAGCAAAACCAGTATGCTTTGAATAGCTTGTTGTATAAGTGATTAAAGTTCATGAGAAATTCAGCAGTCACATTTGTTTATTTATGTATTCGTGTGTCAAATTCTGAAAAACAAACAACACTGCTGAAATTGCGATCTGTTCACAGATAAATGACAAAGAAGAAATGGGGCCAATCTAATAAATTATTTGTTCACTGCATACAATTCACCCTCTCCTGCCGTGTCCTCAAGCAAATATCCCATCACTTTCAGTCCACGGAACAGCTGTTGAACTGCCTCCTGGCTGTTTGCAGGAAGTTTGCTTGAATAAGGAGCAAGAATTAAGGACAAATTTCAAAACAAGAGGAAAAAAAGTAACCACTCCACTATTTAAAGAATCCCGGACTCATTTTAATAAACTACAATAAATCACTTTTTCTTTACACAGTGGATCTTCAATTTATGAACTGCCCCATTTAGCATTATTATGAAAAGAGACTTCATGGCTTTTAATTGGTTTCCTTATCAGTCCCAGAAAAACAGTTTTTAATAAAGTGGGAATGGACTAACTCGTTCTGCTAATTTCAAATCCACGCTTTGCAGAGTAGAACTCAGATATAAATGTGGCTTCCTTCAGCTTAGGCATAAATGAGGGAGACAGAAGAGAGGGAAAATAAATTAAAAAAAAAAAAGATTAAAAGACACTAAAAGAAAAGGATTCTTGCTAAAAATACAAAATGCCTGTAAAGGAGACAAAATTGTACCACCTTCCTCATCCAGAATAATGTTTCAGGGACATTTGGGATTGTGGCTGGATTCCTAGAAGATGCAAGACCAGAAGCAGAGCTGGGTGTTTCTGGGCAGCTCCTCAGCTCTACTGAGGTGCATGGTGAAACACAGATGAAACCTGACTGAGGATGAACAGCAGAGAGAGGAGAGATGATACAATTAGATCAATCTCTCCCATTGTGCTCCTTGTGCCACGGTGCAGCGGTGATGCCTCAGCTTTGGGACGTGCTAGAGAGAGAACTGCGATCGTTCACTCACGCTGGGGCAATTTTGGGAAGGGATGATACTTTGCTCCTTGTAATCATTGTAACATTCACCTCCTGTGCCATCCATGCTCTGCCGTATCTGTGAGGAGGTGAACGCAGCTCTTCGCTGTTTTTCCTTGCCTGACACAAGTGATTTCTAGAGACTAGGACTTCTGTACTCACTACACTAAGTCGTGTCTCTTCAATCACGTGCCTGTTCTCTGCATTTTAGGGAAAACCAGTAGTAAAACCACAAAGATCCAGGCTTTGCTAAGTCTTACCTCATGTTATTCAAGCCTGTCAGCAGGATCCATGTCTGCATTCACGTTCAGGCTCCATGCAATCAAGCTGTATAATGGTCAATTCCTGTTTCAAAAGTCTCACTGATTGACACATTATCTGTGCCCAAGCCGAAAGGATTTTGTTAGGAGAGGAGATGGCAGTGGGGAGCAGAGCTTGCTGAATGCAATTTTTAAAAGCCACTACAAGAACCAGAGCACAGCAGCGTGGTCCTGGCTCCAAGTATGCAGCAAGCATAGCCTGAATGGGTCTGGCATGTAGCAGCTGCAATTCTGCAAACCTGTACCCTCAAGGTACACCTTGTACTGCCCAGGCATGATGAAAAATGGCTTTTTCTGCAACAATTAACCTCGATCTTTTTATTTATAAAAAAAAAAAAAGAAAAGAAAAAAAGCATCAAAATATAACAGATTTCTAAATACACAGGAAGGGTCCCACTCTGCCAGCCCTATTCCCTTGCATCGTAGGGTTTTAATGTGCCTACTTGGGACTAGATGGTCTTTGTTAATACAGTTTAGGGCCATTGTTAACACAATTTCACCCTCTAATTTCAACTCTGTTTTGCAAGTCTGGAGTACAGCTCTAGCCTTTGCTTACCAAGGTATTAAACCAGTTGAAGATCAGAGACTACAGAGTTCTTTGGATATTTAAGAAATCTGTGATGCTTCTGCCTTTTCCAGTAGATTATAAATGAATATAGAAAGCCTAAGGTTATTATTAATGAGAAGTTTCTGGGCTCTATATTCTTTAATATAATTTATCATACTTTGCTGGGTCATGAGGGTGGACTCAAAAGATAAGGACCGTGTAATCTGTCAGTGTTCTGGGTTTTGCAGGTGTTTTTTGTTTTGGTTTGCTTTAAGTCATGCTTGGCTTTTAATGTTTATACTTGTTTCCTCCAGCTTGGAAAACAGCCCTCAGCTAGGGACATACTATCACCTTTATACAGAGTATCTGCACTGAGGTCACTTTTTTGAAGAGAGTTCAACCCTGAGAAGTCAGTTTTCTATCCTTACCCAAAAACAGAGGTGGACAGAGCAGGAAGAGGTGTGAAAAAATTGGTTTTCTCAGAAGAGACCTATACCAGATTCCTGCTTCACTTCTTTACACTAACTAAAGGCACATGGGTAATGGAACAGGGATCAGTTACCTTCAGGAGGTACTGCCCTGCAACGAGGCAGTGGGAAGATTCCCACAGCACTGGTGGTTGAGGTAAGGTGGGATGGACCCACTATGCCAAGTCCTTGCTGGGACTCCAGCTAGCAGAGGACAGGCAACGCACTGGTGTAATTTAAAAGATACTATTTAAAAGAACCAGCTCGGTTCCAGTAGACACCAATTAATTCCCCCAGAGCAAATCAAAACTGAGACAGCACATTGGTTCCCAAACGGACTGAGGACGTTGTGCTTTACCCAAGAGCTTTACCCACTCTTTCTATTCTTTCTTGTTAACAAAATATCTAATCAAACCAAAATATCAAAAGCAGTACAACAAATACACATTTTACCAAGAGCAGCATAGCAAATAAATGACATAACCCAGTTATCAAAATGTGTGCATGTGTAGGCCAAACATGCACATTTGTTTTTGCTAGCTTTCTAAATGCAATGGCATAGGACAAGTCTAGCAGAATGAAATTTAATTTTTCCCTGACATGTAAAGCTGCCAGAGTTTAAGACAAATAATCCCACTTGGTGACAACTGACTCTTACATTTGGAATGATATATCACAAAGAATTTATCAGACGTCATCCTGTATTTGGTTTGGCTTCCTTTTTTTTTTTTTTTTTTTAAGACTCTAGGGCAAAATCAACTCAGTGCTGCTGAGTCTTAGGTTTAAAAACGTCAAGGTTGAGAGTGAAGTCCACATCTATTGCCAAAGTTTCAGAACTGTTGAGCAAGAGAGAAATGTAAAAAAGAAATGTAGAAACATTATCCTGAAGCAGAAACGCCAAATATCTCCCCCCTAAAACACTACCCCCAAAAAGAGCTGGGGTCTCTTTGCTTTTAAAACAGAAAGTCCTGCTCTGGCTACATGCAAATTTCATTACAAGTCACTTATGTTATCAGGTGGAATTGCATCACCCCTGTGGAATGCATAGCTTGGAGATCAGAAATAGCTTTAATTGTGTGTTTCTTATAAGACAGACACTCTGGTAAGTATTAATGAGAAAAATTATTTGGTGGCCTCTATCTAGTTTTGACTTATGTGTACTTGTACCACAGGAACAGATCATGGCTAAAGAACTGAACCACCAAGGAATCTGGTTGTCGCCTCGTATTAGAAGGAATTTCCTTACATGAGATTTTAACATGTTACTGAGCAGCAATGCAAAACTTGTACTGATCGCATCACCCATGCTAGACTAAAGCATATATTCAGATGAACTATCCATTACTAGAATTTCTCTGTTTCACTAAAATGCTCCCTGTCAACATCATGAAAAGTGGGAAACTGGTTCGTCCAAGGCACTAGCCTTAAAACCAGACATCCGTGATCCTACCCACCACTGCAAACATCCTCTCCCTAAGTCACCAACAAATGTTACTAGTGTCACAGCAGATTAATTCAAGTTTAAATGTCATGGGTGACATTTCTCATGCTGCTACATCCCTCGGCTCCCACTGATTTTTTTTCTACTTGCTCACTTTGAAAGGTATTAGAGCATAAGCTTTATTATGGCTCCCTAGAAACTGTACTTAAAGTACCAAGGTTAATTCAAAGTTTCAGACTTCTCTGAAAAATAATCCATAGCAGAGTTAATAAAGAATTTCTGAATAGTGATTTTTCCCTACGAGAAATCCACTGTCTTAGTCACAGGTCTAACGTTTCTACCTTTGTACAAATCCTCATATTTAGCAAGTGTGTCAAATATGTGCAGATGAATGTAAAATAATTCCTGTGTCACTATAAACAAAGCCAAATATTAATCCTATGGTCATATTTATGATCTGTCATTGTAAGGCAGCACTCATTCCTTAACAGATGCAGCTTTTCCGTGTTTGTTAGAGGAGGATGATGATTTCAGCTGGCGTGGTGGGTAAAGCTCAGCCCTGTGCACCTTGAAGCCAAATGACTTAAAAGTCATTTGCAGAACTCCCACTTCCAATGAGAGTAGGCTTGTGCCTTTCTCTCCCCCCAAAGCATTGTGCTGCTCACATGAAAATGCAACAAATTAGCCTCAGGAAAGGGCATGTGACAAATTTTAATAAGTGACTTGGAAAGAAGACTTGAAGCTAAATTACAGCTACTGGGAAATAGAGACTATGTTATACTGTACTGCTTCCCCTTTGCCTCTCAGTCTAACGTCCTACAGGACTGTGATCAGTTTTTCCACCTTTGGCAGTATTTTTGTTTGATTTTACTGTTTGCCTTGGGGAGATGAGGTTGTTTGGGTCTTGTTTTTTAATTTCCTGCACATAGTTCTTCAATGGGCCAAATGCTGTCTTCTTCCAGAATTTGAAAGCATCCTTAGTTTTTTGGTTTTCTTCAGGATTTACCAGTGCTACATTAGTGACTTCAGTATCAAGAGAAAGAAAGGGAATGTGCAAGAAACAATGAGATCTGAGATGTTGCCAAACCCTAGTAATTGGAAACTCTGACTATTCCTGTGCACACAGTCCAAAGAGCCTGGGAAAAAAAAATAAAACAAACAAACAAACAATTTCTTAGAGCTTTAGAAACATTTTTTTAAAAACCCCCAAAGAGATGTGGAGCACACAAGCAAAAGGAGTTGTGAGATCCAGTGGTAGCAGCATCTGAACTCGTAATAGCCTGTTCAAGCAGAACTAGCCCACACCAAAGCCAGCATCACCGCACCTTCTCTGCTTCTGGTTGGTGAGTTATTTGAAGTAAACATTCTGCAAGATGATCCCCACAAGCTGCAGTCAGAGCCCTGTCTGCTCTGTGGACATACCCAGGGTTTTGGAGATTCTTTCCAATTAACATCTCTCAACAGCCACACTTCTCACTCCCAACCGGGCTGTTAAATTCTTATCTAGGCTCTCATCACTTCTTGTCTCAATTACTGCAACATCCTTTTCCCGGCCACTGACAAACTCAGCCGTGCCCTGACGGTGTATCGATCTACAGTGCTGCTGCAGAGATCATTCCCTAGTCTC
Source organism: Baryphthengus martii (assembly GCA_013396935.1). Classification (NCBI taxonomy): domain Eukaryota; kingdom Metazoa; phylum Chordata; class Aves; order Coraciiformes; family Momotidae; genus Baryphthengus; species Baryphthengus martii. The sequence continues at coordinate 19,650 of VWZK01010009.1, read as the reverse complement.
CCACTTGGCTTTATTTTTGTTCATCTTCCTAGCTCCTTTTCCCTGTCATATCAAACAATCAACTGGCCTTCACTTTCAAGGACTCTTCCACCTTATTGCTCATTTTATTCAGCATCAAAAGGTCAACTCGCACACCTGAACAGTCCATAGTCCCTGCTTCCACTCATCACTTGCCAGCTTTGCAATTTGGTGTCTTTGTAGTGTCTCTTGAGACTCTTTGCTACATTTGTGAGAAAGTCTGTATAAAACTGTAACACTACTTTGCTGCAGCCCCTCAACCTCTCTTCAGAAGCACCTTCTGGCCCCATAAAAGTCTTGCCAACAGTTATGCTGCAGATGGGTTCAAGTGGCTGTATGTGATGTCCTTTTGTTAGGGCTAATTTTACAAGAAAGGAGATGACATAACATCAGAAACTTCCAGGGACACCACATGAAGTCTCTTCTCAAAGGAACAAAGAAAAGGTAGAGGGATGCCAACCTACAACACGTAGTCTCAAAATGGAGCTTTTTGCAAGGTCTTTCAGGTGGTTACCAACTCTTCACTCCCTGTTTGTGCAGCATCTACCAGCATCTTTTCCTTGTCTATGACTAGGATCCTACAATAATACAGCAGACAACCTCCAACAGGTCTCAAGAAGCTAATACAAAAGCTCACCAGCCATGGATGAGTGAAATACAATGTCATAAATGAAAAATGGGCAGGAGCCAGAAAGAAAGGACTAATGTTCAATTGCTAGCCTCCATCTTGAAAAAAAAACAAAAATTAACGGTTCTTTTGAGATTTCCTCTTGTGTTTTGACATTCCATAAATACATGACAGAACAGGAAAGCATATATGTGATGAGCTCTGCAAGATAATAAAAGCTGCAGGTAACTTAACATTTATCATCTGAGAGACTCATGAGAAACTTTAGAGAGAACTAAACTAAGGTATCATGTCTATTTTAGTAAATACCAAGCAATACATACTGGAGGACACAGTGGAAGTGCTAACATATATTATGTGGTTCAGTATTAAGTGTGTTAGCTCTCAGACCAAGAGGATATTCTCTTCTATTCAGCCCTCATGAGGATTGTGTGCCCAGCTCTGAGCTTCCCAGTACCAGAAAGATATTGGCAAACTAGAGTGGGTCCAGTAGAAAGCAACAGTGACAGTAGGAGGTGGAGCACATGGCACATGAGGAGAGGCTGAAGGAGCCGGCTTTGAGGAACGGTAAAGCCAGATATTTATTGGGATCCACAGTGAAAGGACAAAAGCCAGCAATCACAAGTTCTGCCAAGGAAACTCCAGCTGGACACAGAAAATTTTGTCTCTGATGAGAGTGATGCAGCACTGGTACAAGGACCCAGAGGGATGAAGAATCACCATCTTTGGAGAGTTTCAGAATTCAATGGGACATCACTCTAAGGGACTTGAACTAACTTAGAGGGTGGATCTGCTTTGATTGAAGCACTGGATTAGATCCTCAAGAGATCCCTTCCCATGTAAATTATTATGAGTCTTTGAGCTCTCCATGCTAGTCTGGAGGTCAGTGTAAACGTCCATGATAAAGAACTAAGATGAAAAGCTTAAAGAAGTGCTTTAGATAAGCCTTAAGTGTCGAACTGTTAAGTGTCTAGTGTATCTGATCAGGTCCATTTCTGGGCTTCCCAGCACAAAAGCCACACAGACATACTGGAGCGAGTCCAAAGGAGGGCATCAAAGACGATGAAGGGACTGGAGCATCTAGCTTGTGCAGAGACGCTGAGAGAGCTGGGACTTTTCAGCCTGGAGAAGAGTAGGCTCAGGGGGATCCTATCCATGTCTATAAATGTCTAAGGCAGGTAAAGAAAATGAAGCCACACTGTTCTCAGTGGCACCCAGGAACAGGACAAGAGGCAAAGAGCACAGACTGAAATACAGGAAGTTCCACCTGAAAAAAAACGACCCAAACTGTACACTGTACAAGTGGTTGAACACTGGCACAGGTTGCCTGGAGAGGTTATGGAGTCTCCATCCTTGAAGATACTCAAAATCTAATTGTATGTGGCCCTGCTTTGAGTGAGGGGGCTGGACTAGATGATCTCCAGAGGTATTTCCAGCCTCCACCTTCTGTGATTCTGTGATTTTGCAACTCCGTATATATTAGAGAATGAGATGGTGAAGATTATATGATTACAACAAATTTAAAAAAAAAAATAAAATAAAACTTCATTTTTTGAGGATTTACGATAAAATCTAACAGGAAATTCCTGACTTGCTTCATCTTTTTTTTTTTTTTCAGTCACTTTTACAGTCAGTACAGAACTCAAGGATACCAAGTTATAGGTCAGTTCCTGTGATTCTACAAAAATCCCTTCCTTTTCTCCTCTCCAGATAGTTGTGTGAGGTTCATCCTGGGCAGGCAGACATCTGGGATCCAGCGAGATTTCCCACCAGCAGGATTCCCAATGATGTGGACAACATAATAAAAAAGAACCCTTCACGGCCCTTCACAGTCACACAGCTTTCTGCCTCCCCCTCCCCGTCGCAGCAACTGCTCACATGGAAAAACAGCATTCAAAGAAGAACGCAAGTTAAAATAAATACATAGCTACAAATTCAAGGTCACAGCTGTGTTCTCAGTCATCTTCCCATCCTCTCCCACAAAGTTCGTGTACCAGGAAGAAACACGGCAAGATTGGACATGTCTGAGCTAGTAGATTCTGATAGGAAATGCCATCTTACCTTCTGCTTTACAGCAACACACATTACAAATTGTCTGGCAGCTATTCACTCATCCACTCTCTTTGTAAATAACTATTCGGTGACATCTGATGGAACTGTGTAAGGTACCCAAGCCTCACTGAGATTTTCCTACACACAACTGCCAGGCTGGAAATCCGACGAATCTCAAGGGCATATTGCAGGCAGATAGGGAGAGGCTGGTGGGTCCTCCTAAAGGTCTGCTGAGTTTTGGTGAAGCAAAATTTGCCTGCATGCTTGGTTCATGTGCTTTCGTTATTATTATGTCCCCTTAGATGACTGGTGCATCTGTGTTGCTGACATAGAAACCAGCTCTGCATTTCCTGGATCTCTGTGAGGTAGAAGAACGGGTCAGGACTGCATCGAGGGAGGGATGTACAGCTCCTCTCATAAAACCTTGGCTCCACTCCAGACCTGCAAGAGCTCCTCACCCGGTTGCTGGGAATGCTGATGCCCTTGAGATTGCAAGAGAAACCTCTGCCTTTTTGCTAGCTTTCATACAGAGAAGTCATTTGTCCCAAAGCCCAGAACCTGGGAAAATCTCTGGTGTATTTGGTTCTATTAGAGAATGTGTTAATTACGGTAATAACGCGACTAATATGGCTTAGAGAAGCGAGTCTCAAATGGTGCTTATTGCTTTCCTGCTTTTCCTTTGTATGCTGCCTAAACAGATGGTTGATTAGAAATCAGCAGAAATTTAGATATTTATGTATTTAATTTTTGTTAAGTAGCCATTTACATTTCATGTGTCTGCAATTTTTCTTTCGCGCAGATCTACTTTTTCTACCTGGGAAAGGGAATAAGGTAATCTGACATGTGCAATGTTCTGTGCTTACTGAAGCTTTTCAGATTATGTCATAATTACATATATTTTCTAATTACTAAATCGAAAATTGGGAAAAGACCTCTTATGATAGGGTAGAAGAACAACTGGGTGTCCAAAGTTGTCTGACAGTTTTTAAAACTTTAATAGAGTTGTTCCCTCTTTCTTCAATCACTGTTCTGTGCTGCTGACCTGAAGGTGACATCTACTGCCTTTTCTGCCTGCAAATCTCACCTTCAAGAAACAATTTTTTTGTCAAGATTTTTCTCACTTTTCCACTCTCATCTGCTTTTCTACATAGCCAGAGGAAGAGGCAGAAGACAGTTATTATAGTTATAGCAATGAGAAAGCAATTGTGCCTGTAGTCACTGCCGGCAAACACAAAGCCCCACTGCTATAGACAAAACAGGACTAAGTATAGATCTCATCCTGGAAAACTGAGCACTGCCATCATGATCTCTTACGCTTCCCTGTCTGAGGCAGGGACTTGGAAAGCATGCACTTGACACAATGTTTCTTGGTGGTTGAAAGGGTAAGAACTGACAAGAAACTACAGGAGTTTAGAATTAATGTCCATGAAGTGCAAGGGTGTGAAGAGATGCTAAGAATGAGAAAAAGAGCAATTCAGACTCTTAGGAAAGGATAACTCCCCCTGCAGAACAATATATTTCTTAACCACTGACATCCATTGACCTCCTCCTTTTTAGCCTATAAATCTTGCCAACTACCCTGACCCACTGAGACCTTTGATGGAAATACAGTAATTTAATTCAGACGTAATCCATTCTTTAATGATACAGCATGCTGGAAAAGCTTACATGGGCTTGCCTGTACATGTAATTAGTAGATCAGAAGAATAAAACAATTAATTTGTCTCTGACCAGTTTGAGAAGATAAATGTTTATTTAATCCAATTTAAAATGCTCCCTTTATTTATTTATTTTTTTTTGTTCCTTCTTCTAGCCCAAACACTGGCATATGATTACAGCTGGGCAAGAAGCAGTATTTGTCTACTACAAAAGCTTGTTAATTAGAAGAGAACCAAAGGAATATCCAGTGAGGTGAAATTACTGATTTAAATTGTCAAAGATTTTTGTGAAGAGGTTTTTGTTGAAGGCTGAAACCCGCCAGTTACCGTCACACATCTCAGGTGAGTGGTGCATACCTAACGACAAATTAGCGGGAGTTCCCAGGGCAGGCATTTGCTTATATGTTGTGACCACAAATTCCACCCTAGTTTAGACAGATCTTTCCACAGTGGAAATTTCACAGCAGCTGCTAAGTTTTTCCATCTCTTTTTCCTTTCCTCTGAGGAAAACACCTGCTTTAACAAATTGAGAGGTGAATGAAGCTCCCATCTGGCCAAGAGGACTGGGCAGCTGTGATTATGTCAGGTAGTACAACACCACCCCCCTCACTGGACAGAGCTGAACAGGCATGCAGGAGGAGACAAAGTCCTTCTGGAACGTGGTAAATACATGTCAAAACTGATGGCAACAAGAATTTTCTCTGATGATCATTCCTCACACTGGCCAGCTCTAAAAGTCACCTCTAAAACGCTAAGAGATAAAACAATGCCGTCGTGCCTTCACTGCGCACGAACCTTAACTTTGTTCTTTTTCCAGGGAAAAGAGGGGGAAAATAACCAACCCACATCAGTAACTGAAGCATTATGTTGGGAATCTGTGTCATGCAGTCCAAGGATTTTGGAAGTGGTGTGAAAATGACAGGGAAGGAACTAGAAAGATGATGACTTTAAAGGCAGAACAGTTTAAAAAGAAAAAAACAAAACCGAAAAAAAACCACAAAGTACTTTTGAATGCAAAAAAGCTTAGCTGGTGCTGCGCATGGAAAGCCCCACTGCAAGTGAAATGCAAAGAAATATTTTCCAGCCATTTTGGGCAGCAGTTGACAGGTAAGGTTTCTTGTAAAAGGGATGACAACATTGACCTTTAGAAAATTATCACCAGATAGCAGAGAAAAGCTTTCCTCTGTTTATCCTTGGGGGACTAGGAGCTGCACACAGAGAAGATGCCAAAACAAGACAAAAACCTTTTGGTATTTTTGAGTGTGCTGGGGAGCTGCATGTACCATGAGACGATCAGCTTTGCAATAAAGCTCTAGGAACACAGAAATAACGTGCTTGTGAAATGTCCTGATTATTACAAACACCAGCACCCTGTGAAGAACTCTGCCCAGAGAAAGGGCTCCATTAATTCCTGTTAATGGAGTTGCCTCTCTCCAAAGGTGATTTTCAGGCAGACAGAAAAATTAAAAGGGAGGTTTGTCCCCTGACACCAGGAACCTTTGCTGCCTGCACACAAAGAAACCAGAAGAGAAGTGTCCTAAAATTACACCCTGTGGCAACCTCTTTTAACAATAGGCAGGCAAGCATATGGATTTCAGGAGAAATTATATTAATTATTCACACAGATTCTACTGTACAGACGAATTAACAATTTCCTGGTATTCTATCTGTAGCTCCAGCAACCCTGCAAATTAAAATGCAGACTCTGAAGTGACATCAGCCAAGCATCCCACACCTACAGAAAACAGTGAAGTGGCAATTCAGGCAGGGATTCTAACTTCTGACATCTAGCTATCTGACTATTGAAAGAAAAGAAGTTCTTAAAAGTATTCTTATTTATCTGTTTTGCCCCTTTTCTTTGTAGGTAACTTCTAAAGAGTAAGAACTCCTTTTTCTTTTTTATTCCTTTTGATGAGAGGCTTGTCTACAGCTGCCCTTTACAGAAGCATGGCAGAAACTAGTTGCTGTGTGCACTGGTACCAGTGACCCCTTGTGGAAGCAGATTATCTTCTCCTGGTTCATAAATCTACCTGTCAACCCTACCAGGAGAGCGGACAACTCATCAGTATGGATTACTGAAACCACTTGCTGCAGAAATAAAGCTACAGCAAGATAGATTAAAAAATAAAACAAAGATTCCCCTTGGGATATGACAATTCCTTAAGCCTAGCCTCAGAAAAAAATACAACCTTGAAATGGAGAAAAGTGATCTGTAGAACCAGATGATGAGAACAGAAACACAGAAAAATGGCAAAGGAGCTTCAGCGACGATGCTTGATCCAATCTGGTTGAGAGCACAAGTTTACCTTATGGCTCATATTTATCACAGCCAACAATGCTGAAACTATACATTTCAAGGTTGCATCTATATTTCAATTTACAAATCCCTAGAGTTAGTAGATTTAGAATTCCACCATAAAATCTTAGTCAATGTGACCATAGGCCAAAGGTGCTTTACTCCCTTTAATGTAATAATGAAATATTTTGCTTATGACACTAGTGATTTATAAGCGGATTCAAAATAAGAACCTCAGAAAGAAGAAAAAAAACCCGAACAAACCACACAGAAGTGGTTTCCAATGTCATCCACAAATTTGAAACTGTTTGCTCAAATGTCTGTTCGTAAGAAAAAACTGTTCCATGATATGGTGCCGTGTCTGGCAACAGAGGCTCTTTGTGTCAGGTTAGAAGCACCTTCAATTTAGCACTTTTTTTTTTTTTTTTTTTTGTTCTTGCACAGTAAGTTTTTCACATTACAACTCATAGCACATATTTCTATGATCCTCTAACACAGAAATTAATCTAGTCCTGGTCAGCTAAAAGTACAATGGTCAATTAAAGAGTCAGCTCTTCGGGAAGGATGGCAGATTTATGATGACAAAGGCTGGTCCAGGTATGTGGTCTAAGCATGTCTAGTTGGTCCTATCTGTCCACCTAAAGCAGGCAAGCAGATAGGCTCAGCTTGTATACAAATTTCCAAGTCGCTAGGAAGACTGCAGTCTCCCCCTATGCTCAAGTTGACATTTCCTCAGCAGTACATGACCAAAGACACATAAAAATTAAACTTTAGAGTATTAATTAACCAAGAATGGTTAAATATATAGCTTCAAGGCTGTACATGCTAAGTCAGCACAAGTCCACCACCTTCCATAAGCTGGTTAACTCACCTGAGCCAGCATTACAGCCTGTAACATTACAGACAATCTCAAATTTCCTGACCTTTTCAGTCTGTGTAATAATGTTAACATAAACTTAAAGGAACTGCCATTTCTCTTTCTGAAAACCCTTTTTCTCCTTGGATCGTGAGATCCTGAATCACAGGGAAAAGAAGACAGATTTCTCAATTGCCTATAAGAAAATGACACCTGAGGCCAGCCTGATGTATGCAGGGACATCTTCTATTATATTCAAAGGTAAGTACATTACTCCAAGGGCTGATAAATTACAAGTTTAGCTTAATAGAACTAAAACAATACTTGTACTCTTCTTCTTAACATCAAAATAAAAGCTTTGGAGAGGGTTTCTCTTCTAAATAAATATTGGTATCATCAAGACTGTTTCAACACCTTCAGTGTCATTGTCCATGATTCTCAAGGAACTCCCAAATACCAAAAAAAGTCATGTCTGGGTTAAGTCTGTTTGGTGGACAGTAATTGTCTTGCCTCATTTTGCAGAACTGGAACACACCAGGGGTTAAATCCCTTGCAAGGGAACACATGTCAAAACAATGAACTGAAAAATGCAACCAAATGCCGCTGAGCTCCACTAACCCCTGTTTACACGGTACCAGCTTCTCTGCAAAAACCTTAAATACACATACTTTTGAATGACAGTATTAAACGACTGGTGATCATGCAGAGAGCGTTAAGGAAAGTTAGGGTGAGAATCAGGGTGTCCATCAGCTGATGTAGTACCAGCCCAAAGAATGTTCTTGTGCTGCAGTAAAGAAAACCCAAAGCACTTTTCTGTTCCGCTGAAGAATCAACTACATCAAACTGCTTTCACTTGGTGGGGGTGATGCTGTGCATAGATCATATCTTGCCCTGTGGACATGTGTTTGCTGAAATACATTCAGCAATGGTAGCTTTTTGCCGCTACAACAACTCCATAAGTGTCACCCCATAGGTTTATTCCTTAAAAAA
>VWZK01010009.1:0-11114 GCA_013396935.1 Baryphthengus martii | reverse complement strand
AAAAAAAAAAAAAAGATAAATTTAACTGAAACAGCTCACTTAGTATAATTTCATCACCTTTGTTTAATCTCATTTTAAAGCAGTTGACCTTAAATTAAGATCAACCCCTAAACAAAAGGCCTCTGGCAGAGAGACATTTGTACTGCATTTTACACAAAAGAAGTAATGTATAACCCAACAATGGCAAAGCAGAGCTCAACAGGATGTCCTTGCTTTGAAAATTTCATCCCTAATGTGCACTGATGCACTTTTATCTCCAGTCATCTTTTTTAAGGAATCCAATTTTAAAAAAGCCTTCCTCTTAGAAGCAGTCTGACAAGCTCATTGGAAAAGCACGTGAATATAAAAATATCTTATGAGCAGTGCACATCTGATTTATCTGAACCTCTATGCTAATCCTAATCAAATAACATGACTAGGTAGATGAAGGGATTGATACCCACGCACTAGCACATCTCAAGTCCAGAATTCCTCCTGCAGGGGCCACTCCTAGACAACTTTATTTGCATGTGGCGGTACTTTGTGCCAAGGTGAACAGAGCACTGCGTGAATCAAGACACACCACCACATGAGCATGGCTATCAGAAACCAGCTCCACATGGGAGGGCTGAGCACCCTAACTGAGAGCCACACTACCAAGGATTAGGGCCAGCAAGAAAGACATTAAAGCCAGCACTGTCAGTCCCTTGTGCCAAATGTGCTGCGTCCTGCCTAAAAGCCTTCATGGCTGCCTGAGTCCATTTAAAATAAAAAAAGCAAGCGTAACAACCACTTTTTCCTTTACAAGGGAAACCAAGTAATTTCTCCAGGTCACTTCTGAATGATGGAGAACAATCTCATTTTACGCAAATGCGAGCAGCACCTCCAGACTCCCCTACGGTTCTCTCCCCATTACTTACCGCACATAAAAAGGGCAATTTAACTGAAGGAGTTTATTTTTGGGGCTTTTTTCAGCACTGTTTCCAGAAAATAGCAGATGTTGGTTAATGATCTTTAGATGCTAGATCATAAACCACACTCATTTTGAACACTGCCATCGGAGTGATTATTTGTATATCATTAAGCAACATCCTCATAGCAAGCTCAGTATATTTCATTTAAATATTCCTTATTGCTTCATTTAAATAAAAAAATATCAGACAACTTTTTATTTTCTATTTTAAATGTGCAGCGTATCATCACATGGTTCTTACCTTCCCTTCATTCCGTCTACTCAGCAAAGCAATATATAAGCCCAGTGTCATTACAAAGTGCAACATTCCTTCAGCTTCGTAACACACAGACACAAAGCAGATGACATTTGTCCGCACTAAGACACCGGATGAGCATTAAAACTGAATCTTCTGAGTTTCCTTTTTTACAGTTACACAGCACTCTGGTCTCCACAAGGGAAATGATCTATTTTAAACTCCACAAATAGAATCAGATTGTTTATTTGAAAGTGAAGATAGATGGGTCTGAGTTAGAGTAGCGTGGGTGTACTTGTATTTACATATATTTATTAAGAAAGCGACTGTCCGTATTTTCAAATGCATAGAACGTGCATATCTATATATGCAATATATATGTATGAAGAGAGTGCATCATCTTACATACAGCTTCAAACATATATGCACACATATCTATCTGTATATGTCCATCTATGCATAGATATCCGTAATTGCTTACATACAACGCAGTTTGTGTTAAATAATATAATATATGTTAACACATAGATATACATAAAGCAAGATTCTACCTCATAACATGAACTCAAATTCAGTTTTATCTAAATATCTGCTGGAAATATTAGCTGTCTGATTCACTAGGATCATACTTTTAAAAAATGATTATATTATATATGCTGAGAAATGCTTAGATACATGACAGATAAATTAGTTTCATTTGAACACATGTAGTGTATGAAAGAAATTAATTCAATAAACATTGTGGCTCATCCTGCAAAAGCATATGTGAGTCTCAGTGAGTTCAGCTGTACTAACTAAAATTATTCATGGGCAAAAGTGTTTGCAGATCAAGGCTATATATGCAATTTGGTTGCTACATTATGCTAATTTTGGATCTACTATTTCACCATAAAATCTGACAAGGCAGAGTCATTTATAAGACATAAATATAGAGAATTGAATTATAGAGTCCTCTGCATACACAACGAGATCAATTATTAATTAACATTCGGAGACGAAGATACGACGCCGCAGAGAAATTACTTAAGGGCATCTATTGACAACGCTGGCTACGGGGTGGGGTCCTTTCTGTTCACTTTGTATGGGCCACTGTGATTTAAACTCAGCACCCCAGGAACAGGCATGTCCTAGGTACAACCTATCCATTTGCAGTTACTGCCAAAGGGATCCCTCCTTCCCCTTGTCCCCCCATCACTGTTACAGCAAATTACTGTAGCTGCAACAAGGCAAACCCATGCACAAGTTGGTCTGTTTAAAGGAAGATTATCTCATCCCTTGACTGCTACTGTAATTCAGGTAGAGAATTACCTTTCCACCCATCAGATCCTGTGCTGATACAGTTAGCAGAGCTCTGCTGGCATTAATGGAGCTGTATAGATTTACATCCATGACAGCCCCATCTCCTATGCTCAAACCACATCTAGACCAGCAGGAACACAGCACATCGGACACATAGGGTACATCTCAGTTTACTGAGATAATCTAAACATTTGGGATTGAATTCGAGCATGGTATCTAGGCTTTGTCAGCAACATATTTTCTTCTTTGGGGGTGTAGAAGGGGTAATTCATCCCACATACCACATCATCAAGCGTTCACCTCGTTGATCTGTGGACACCTCCCTCTGAGCCAGTTACTTCCAGCTACCTTCACTATTAACAGAGGGAAACACTTTAAGTGTGTGATGAGTCTGATTTATTTTGCATACCTATTTAAAGCTCAGATTATTTTTGTCCTAGAAATGCCTGCTTGTCTTCATTGACTATGCAGGGTCACTAGCTCACACGTGGGTGATGAAAGTCATCTATGTGACAGCTTCATTAGCAACAGTACTCACACTGAGCAAAATAAAACACAAGTATCAAATGTTAGCTAAATCCAAATTTTAAACAGATTAATATCTCAATGAAGGTAGCATTAATACTCTCCTACTCCATACTCTCTGGCCACAGCTTGAGGGTATGTGATTGCATAGGAGCAAGGGACGTTTCTGAACATCAGCAAAACTTGCTCTTCGTCCTGTCTTCAACAGTCTTTACAGGAGTAAATTTTTCAAAGGACTACATCAAAAAGATTTCTGATAATCTTCTCCTCACAAGCAACATCTCTCAGACCCCTAAATTCCCAGAAATTTACTCCAACTGCGAAGCATAAGAATTAACATACCTCTACCAATGTGTTTTCACTGTTATAACTCTGGAACATGGATCTATGGATGCCTCAGTCTTTCCTGAATCTAGACAGTCAAGATATTGACCAAACAATACTTTGAAGTAATGAGTCCCCCAATGTTACAAAGAATTTCCTTTAAATTTGCATGGAGTAAACAACTTAGATTTTCTGTATTCCAACCCAAGTCTTTGTGCCTGAATTACAGGAAGAGAAATGAAGACAGAATAAAACAGTGGAAACTGTTTCCATAACGCTGTGTTCACAACCTTAAGCAGCCCATTGGAGTCACAGGTGACACGGTGATCTGGTCATCTTTATCACCATTTGGCTTCATTTTGGTGAAAAAAATTGTGTTCCGTAAAAGTCTTAACCTGTATTTTCCATGAAGCTGTCCCTTATTCTCTTTCAGTATTTTTGGCTACCATAGGAATAAGTCACTTTCCAAGGTGGATAATAAAATCTACAAAAGGAATCAAGTCCGGATGGATTACAAAATTGATGCCTTCACTATCACCTTGCACCCATTATCATTAGAAAGCTTGCTCAAGAAAGAGGAGGTTAGGATAGACAGAGGAGAACACAGTGGAAAATACCAATGAAATCTAAGTATAAATGCCATTAATGAATCACAGGCCCAGCACATAACTCCACATAGTAATTCCCAGAAAGACAGTCCCAATCGATAATATATACATAACTGCTGAATTTGCTGATCTGTTTTTGAACAGCATGGAACCACTCCCTAATTTCTAAGCACTGTCCAGTAACTCTTTGTACTATGTAAAGTACACATTTGGACATGTTGACTTCTCTAATTAGTCTATAAATACTTGACTTTTACCCACTGCTTTGGTAAGTGTGATAATTGCTGGGGAAAGGCCAAAGCATTTATGGTCAATCAGATGATGAGAAAAGGAATATGGCCCTTTCAGTGAGTAAAATGTAAGGCATTCTGTGGCAAGGCAGAAGCTATTAGCAGGATCAATATTTTTCCTAGTACCTTAATAAATCATTATATCAAAGAACAGTTGCAGGATGAAGAAAGCCTCATTCTACCAACAAGGATGCTTCCAAATCAGCAAATAAAACATCATTTAAATTACAAAGACCTAATTGGTGTACAAAGGCAAATGGCAAGCATAGAATAAAGCCCTCTGATGCTAGGCATGTAAGCATTTTGAATCATTAGTGAAGGAAGAAAAGCAGAAAGATAAAGAAACAGCTATGTTAAGAGCTTCATATGCATAATTTGCAAATTGGTAAATATGCATTAACCCACCACGCCGTAGCTGACTGATGATGCCGTTTGGTGTAGATACCACAGGCAGCAGAAATAGGAGAGCACCTGGAAAATAGGATGGCCTTTACTATTGTACTGAAAGGAATCCCCTTGCTATTATTATTTGCAGACGCTTTTTCCTGCTCCTTAGTGAGCAAAAAAAAAGTTAAGATTTGTAAACATTACAGTGAGTGATGGAAGAAATAGTCTAATGGCTTCTTTCAAGCATGGGAACTTCTTCTCTCAGCAGACACTGCACATCACTGCTTACATTATACAACTGTCATCACATGCAGCCATATAGCTCTCTTGGCTGCAAGATCAAGAAGGAAACTCTTAAGTAGAGCTAACTGGAGTTCTTTCCAAGTAAGGGTTGAGGGACCCCAATCATATACATGTCCCACACATTAGGTAACACAGTAGTACCCACATATGACTGTGAGAAGATAAGGCATGTCAAACTACCTCTTACAGTGTTGCAAACCTACGTGTTGCTACAGAATACACTAATGCACAGCTTGTGAGCAGCCATCATTACGTTTTTCGGAAATATCAACTCACAGCACTTTTGATTTACGAAATCACAGAATGGTAGGGGTTGGAAGGGACCTCTGGAGATCACTTAGTCCCACACTCTTGCGAAGGCAGGTTCACCTAAAGCAGGTTGCACAGGAATGCACCCAGGCAGGTTTTGAAAGTCTCTAGAGAAGGAGACTCTACAGTCTCTCTGGGCAGCCTGTTGCGGTGCTCTACCAACCTCAAAGCAAAGAAGTTCTTCCTCATGTTCAGATGGAATTTCCTGTGCTTCAGTTTGTGCCCACTGCACCTCATCCTGTCACTGGGCATCACTGAAAAAAGTTTGAGTCCATCCTCTTGACACCCATCTTTTAGATATTTATAAGCATCGATCCCCTCTCAGTCTTCTCTTCTATAGGCTAAACAGCCCCAAGTGTCTCAGACTTTCCTCATAAGACAGATGTTGCAGTCTCCTTATCATCTTTGTAGCCCAGTAGTTCACTGTCTCTCTGAAACTGGGAAGTCCAGAACTGGACATAATACTCCAGATGTGGTCTCACTAGGGGAGAGTAGAGGGGGAGTAGAATCTCCCTCAACCTGCTGGCCACGCTGTTCTTAACACACTCCAAGATACTTGTGGCCTTGGCCACAAGTGCACACTTCTGGCTCATGGTTAACTTGTTATCTATGAGATCTCCCAGGTTCTTCTCTGCAGAGCTAACTAATTTATAGTGTTACCTTTCAATCTAATAGAAAAATGATGAAACCTAGTGGATAAAGAGTCACTACTGTAACAACTGCATGAGTTCCCACCAGGGGAAAAACGTAATATAATGTTGTAACCATTACTCGAGTTTATTCTTTTGTTTGAATAGTCTGGATTTAACTCTTTACTGAAGAGCTATTATAAAAAAGCCAATGCTTCTCAGTTATCTAGTCACTACTTTTGGTCCCTGTCACAGTCTTGGAATCTTGTTCCTAACATATTCAGAGGGAACAACTGTTGACTTTGTGAAAAAGAGTTAACTGTTGAAGGAATTTCATGCTGGAAGTCAAAGTGGGTAGTTTTTGGTTTTCTAGTTTGTATTTCATAGACATATTTATTTTCTCAAACTGTAATTTATTCCAAAAACTAAAGTGGATCAGTCTCTCCATAATTTACACCTCAAATTAATTTGTTGGCTGATCCTTCTGTTATAGAAAGCATATCAATCTTACTTTACAGAGCATGATATGCCAGCTTTAGCAGTAGAGGAAACTGCTGTCGTTTATAAACTTAACTGCTTACAGGTCTCCCAAAGGTTCTTCCTCTCCTCCTGGGGGAGCTATGTATTCTTTCCCTCATCTCATGTCCACTAACACATATCAACGTAATATCTCTTCTAGCTTCCCAGGACTATTTTAAAAAGCAATTGGAAATCCACTTTTTGCCTGCATCCCAAGGTATTATTTTTTGCTTGCCATGTATCACCTTTGTAGACTAAAAACCACTTGAGGCAAGAACTACTTTTATTTGTGTCCTTAGTGGTCTAAAGGCATTATCAGCTTTATTCATCAAATTATCAGCAGCAGAGGGGGAACACTGTGAGCCCAAATCAAACTTTAGTGACTGTGTCCAGTGGGATCACAGCGGGAAGGCTCATGGTGTCTGTGCACCCTTTAAATTCTATTATCGTAAACTTCTGGGTTTTTCCAGTGCAGTAAAAAGATGCACTAACTCATCAAACAAATAACCAAAAGCTATTTGGATGGTAGTAAATGAATTCAGCAAAGATTCAGGATTTTCTTATTCTAGTCAGTCTGAACCATTAATTAACATCCTCCTTGTTTGTAATTAATTTTGTTGCCATAGTAGCCTCTATGAATGCTTTCTAACAAACAAGGAAGATTTATCTTTCTCACTCTACATCGATCAGAAATCTAATGATTTAACATTCATTTTTGCTTCATAATGACAGGTAAAGCACAGTGAATCATTACAACAGGGTCTTCTGAGAAGGATAAGGTGTCTGTTATCTCAAAAAACAATCTTAAAGAGCAGATCCAGAGATTAAAAGGGAAGTGTCACATCTGCACAAAAAAAAATACTGGCTCCAAAAAGAATATTAACAAATGTCAACAATTTATAAATAACAAATAGAAAAGAAGTTTCTAAGATCTGGTTTAACTCCAATTAAGTATATTTTGCTTGGATATAAGTAATTTTTGCTGCAAATTCGCAGCTGGTGAGAGACCAAAGAGGAAAAACATTGTAAGAGATTTTCCTAAAGAACAGAGTTAAAATTAATTAGTTGAAACACAGGAATTTTTCATCCACTTTAGGTTGCTTGGATTGTAAAGAGAACAGCAGACCACAAGGGAGAAGGGAGGGAAAGGTAAATCTCTGCAAACTGAACGCAGAGTAAGTTCTGGTCATCATCATGTGCTATAGGTTTGGACATGTTTAGAGAACTAAAGGCTGCAACCTGCAAATTGGATCAATATGTTTCTTGCCTGATAAATTCCAGGAGGTAGATAATGGGTCCGTTATTGGAAAAGATTGTTGTTGCCTTTCTTCTAGAGGACAAGGTGACAGATTCTCTTAAAGCAGTAACTGCTTTTCGCTTCTTCACAAACCCATGCGTTGAAAATGAGAGTCATTTCAAACCCTGTCCCATCTATAATCTGTCTTAGTTGGAGTGAGGAGCAGGGAAGAGTTAGAGCATGGCAATGTAGCCAAAGTGCTTAGACTTCTTTGGTTAAGAATCTACTAATAATCCCAGGTACAAAATGCTCTAGTCACCTTGGTCAACTCTTTCCATCAAAGAAAACAAAACAAACGTGAACGAAACGGGACTTATGTTCTTCATGGTATTAGTCATCTGCAACAGACAAATGTCTTTGAATATTTTCTTATACTATCGATACCCAAAGTAATTGACTCAGCTACAGACCATAGGACAGTTAAATCTTACTGAGATCATTTTTTTGCTTCTTTACCTTATCTCTTGAAAGACCTAAAGGGCAAGTTTTTGGTCACATCCCATATTGCCCAAAGAATACAAACACCAGAGTGCTGTGGATATCACGCAACCACGAAAGCTGTGCTGCCACAAAACCAGAATAACATCAAGAACATGCAAAATTCCCTATTTTTTAGTAAAAATATTTCCAATATTTTACAAATTCACTTTTTTATTGTTCAACTCCGGGCTGATAGGGCAGTTTCTCTCCTGGGACAAGGTTCTTTAGGCTATAAAACTATAGAGATAAAACGTGTAGAAACAAGAGGGCTAGGAAGCAGGGATTTGCCTATGTGCTAACAGCACTGTTGTGAGAGATATGAAGCCCTAGATGTTGGTGGGTAGACCAGAGCCTTGTTCCTGACCCACTCTCCCTTCCAACACATCCCCTCAGCTGCCTCGGTTCAAGCATTTACCCGCCCACGCCCAAAATCATACCAGGGTCATTAAAAAAAAAAAAAAAATCATTTTAAAAAATGGTTCTTTTAACATGAATTTCTTCTCCGATCCAATTTAGAAAGAATCTGCTGAGCCACTAAGCGTAGCTGAAGGGAGAGTAACCTCTGGTGATGAGTGTGGAAATGAGAGCTTGAAGGTAGTATGCTCTGAGATCAGATCTGTATAATATAGTATCAAAATAATATAGAAATGCAGCCTAAGGGCAAAGAGCAGGTATGATTTTTGTTCTCTCTGGTTATTTTTAACTGAATCTCTGTCTGTCCATCTACTATACCTTTACTGGCAGAGCTGGGGTAGTATTAAATTTGAACCCACTTTCAAACCAGCATAAAAGTTGGAAAGAAGTCACAGGAGGTAATTTCATTACTAGGAGTTTAATGAAAACCGGCAGCTGGATGGCGAAGCAGCACACAAATTGCTGCCTACGGAGGGGAAGGCAAGTGGAGCAGCCAGCGTAAATTCTGCCTGGGAAAAGCCAGTGGGCGGGTGTGGGCAGACCTGCTGGCTGACATGGATAAGCCTCCGCAGTATGGGCTGCCTCTTGTCTTCAGGGACATGACAGGGAGCTGAGAAACTGAGGTAGGAGTTTTAGGGGACAGGGAACATTAATGCATTAAAAGAGGTTTCTCCACTGCTGTGGTGGTTTAACCCCAGTTGGAAACTAAGCACCATGCAGCCGTTCACTCATTCCTCACCTCACCCCTGGGGGGACATGAAGGAGAATTGAAAACAAGTAAAACTCATGGGTTGAGGTAAGAAGAGTTTAGTAATTGAAATAAAATTAAAATGTTATTATAATAATAGTAATAGCAATAATAATAATAATGAAAAGGAAGATAGCAAAAAAAGAGTGGAAAAAAACCATCAAGACAGAGAAGTGATGCACAATGCAATTGCTCACCACCTGTTGACCGATGCCCAGCCAGTCCCAAACAATGATCAGCCCATCTCAGCCAGCTCTCCCCAGTTTCTATACTGAGCATGACATTCTATGGCATGGAATATCCCTTTTAGCAGTTCGAGTCAGCTGCCCTGGCTATATTCCCTCCCAGCTTCTTCTGCACCTGCTTGCTGGCAGAGCATGGGAAACTGAAAAATCCTTAACTTAGGATAAGCATTACTCAGCAACAACTAAAACTTCACTGTGTTATTGACATTCTTCTCACACTAAATCCAAGACACAGCCCTGTACCAGCTACTAGTAAGAAAATTGACTATCTCAATTGAAATTAGGACAACTGCTCAAAGAAATCTCTTTCTAGAGATCTGTTGTGCTTTGAGTGTTGAGCAAAGCCTATCACAGACAGGACTGTACGGTCTGGGTGTCGACATGAACATGTTGGGCCCACATTGTGCAAATTCAGGCTTGTTCTGCTCAGGGTCAGAGGTAACTGGAAGCCATATAAACTTACTGACAGTGCTGAGGCCAAGTTAACTGCACCGAGTCAGAGCTAATAAATACTGCAAGCTATGGCAGTTTATTAGCTTGTACTCAGCATCATGCTGACTGTGCTACACAGCTTCTAGTTGGCTTGGAAAACAGACAGAGGAAACTCCTACCTACCAGTAGAGAGCTATGTAGATGTAAACCCTTAACTATAGGTCTGTGAACACTCACTGAGCACCTGAATCATGGTGAACTGACATATAAGCCAAGCATTTCAAACTTTTGGGGAAATTTTGCAGAAGGCAGTACAGAAGGAGAACTACGAGAGTGGGAAATAGACTCTGAACCACAGCGGCAGACTGCTCAGTTACAGCTCTCTACTGAGAGTGCCAGGCAAAAACTCCGTAGCCTGAGCATCTTCTTTGAGGGTGGGATGGGATTGCTGAGCAGAGTCCAGGTTTGATTTAGGCTCCACAGTCTTAAACACATCATGCATTCAGTGGTGAGACTGTCAGCAGTCCAGTAGATGATCAGTACATGTAGTGAAATGTCTTCAAAGAAGCAAACAAAATAATGTCATGAGGGACACCCACATAGACTTGTGGGGGTTTTATTATAACTTAAAGACCTTAAAATAGCATGTTGCATTTGGATATCAAACACTGGCTTTTTTTTTTTTCTGAAAGCCTGTCCCATGGCCTCGCAAGCTGCCTGCTGGCTGTATAGCTCTTGACAAACTTCCCAACAGAAATCTCAACTCACTTGAACCTACAGATGGAGCTACGGAGGCGGAAAAATGCAAGCCGCATTAATGAATTAAGAATTGCAGGATTGACCATTATAAAATCTGGAGGCAAAAGTCTCTTGCGTTAAAGGGGAACACTCCTGGAGGGATTATAGAAAAAGGCTCAAAATATCCCATGCTCCACAAGAAGAGGACAACCAGCTCACTCTGTATATCTACAATTCACTGGGACAATATAGTGCATTTGATTGATCTCACTCATGTGTGACTGACACGAGAACTTGCCAGCAACTAGTCTGTAGAATTTCAGTCAGGATTTTGGAGACATTGCTGAATAGCTCACACACACACACATACACACACACAC
>VWZK01010008.1:30899-42002 GCA_013396935.1 Baryphthengus martii | reverse complement strand
ACCTTCTCTTCTCCAGACTTCAGGGTAGAAACCAGGCCGAGCTCCCTGTGCGTTCGGGCTCTTTGGTCGCTGGCAGAGACCCAGCCTCGCTGCATCCCAGCACCCTCCGCCATCCCGACTTCCTGCAGGAGTCAGGCCTCAGTGAATCACTGCAATTTTTTTTTTTTATTTTTTTTTTTTCATATTTCTTTTCTCAGGCAAGCCAAAAGCACAAAAATTGCTCCGAATCGATTTTTGGACATCAAGTTTGGATGGGTCATATTTGCCTAGCTTTTAATGCCGGGTGTCTATCGCCGGCGCTTCCATCATCCCATTACACGGCTGACAAGCAGGCCAGCGCCACGGAGGAGAAACAAATTACCTAATAAATCAAGCACCGGGGATATAAAGCGGACAGTGTTATTAGGATGCTGTGGAGAAGGAAAGGAGCAGCTCAGGGTGGATCCAGGCTCAAGCGGTGAGGAGAGGGGGCCGTGCGTCTACGTCTCCGCCGACACTTGCAGAGGGTCCGTCCACATCCGGAGCTGCGTGCGCGGTGCTGGGCTCGGCTGCTCCGGGATGCTCCGTGCGCCGGCTCCGTGACATTTATTTCATAAAAGGCTCTGTGAAGACACTTCCCGGGCAGGCTGACTGGGAGGAGGTTAATGAGGTTGGAGTAGGAGGAGGGTGTGTTTTTATTCACCTCTCCCTTTCTCCGAATCCTCCTCGGGAGTTCTCGTCGCTTTTAACGAGAAATTCTGTGGGGTGGGGGATGAGCCTGCTCCAAACCATCCCGGTCTTTGCGGCCGTCGTTGCAAAGCGCTGATTTCATTTGTGGGATTATAATTAGCAACTACAATGCCATAATTGCGCACCACTTAACTTCTTGGCTTTAATATCTGTGCGAGCCAGCATTAAAGCCAGAGAGCAGGATCCCGTGGCTTGATCCTGACGGGAGGAGAGGGGATGGCGGGGGGTGTGAAAATATCCAAGGGAAGGAGGCATTTCCAAGGAGGAGTGTCATTCCTGGCGCTCGGCTCAGCCTGCCCCTCTCCCCATTGTTTTCGGTGAGAACCCGGGGTGGCTGTGGGAGGGGAGCGAGCCCTCGGCCCCCCGGCCCCGCCGGGGCAAACAGGCAGAGGAACAAACGAGGGCTGCAGGAAGGAAATGCTTCGTAACCTTCTAAAGGCTCCCTCTCAGCAGAAGAAACGCTTTTGATTTTTATCACTTTTTTTTTTTGTTGCTTTTTTTTTGTTCTTTCAACTAACCTACCCGTAACCTTTTTGCGCTTCCCTTTCTGGGACGGTGAGATAGGGCTGGGAGCACGGGGAGCTCTTGGCTCCAGGGTGCTAGTGGGGAAGCCTTGGATGTCGTTCGGTGCCTTCCTCACCTCGTGGCTCATTTCTCTCATTGCCTACAGCAGAGTCACCTCTGCTTCAGCATCTCCGTCTTTCAAGGCCCTGCTTGGGAGCTGGATCCACCACCCCAAGGGGGGTACAGCACATCCCCCTTCCCTTCCCTACCCCTGGGACAACTCGATCTCCTCACCTCACACCAGTCCCTTGAAGTCCACGGGTGGCCATCGGCCTCCGTGTCGTTTAACTCGTCGAAAGCTGCCCCACAACTCATTATTCTGGATGAATTAAATTGTTTGTAATTGATAAATTATGCAAAAGCGCCTGCCAATTCTGAAATGTAGAGCTGATATCAACCCACCCCGGGGGGGACTCGCTCTAATTTTATCTCAGCCTCGCATTGTGCCTCTCCTGCTTGTTGTACGTTGTATTGATTTAACAAGGCTCCTGGGAATTAGGTTGATTTTCTAATTTTATCCTCTAGATGAAATGAATCAGATTTAAATACAATGAGGCCATTGTCCGCCTCGGGCGGCACGAGTAAAACCTCCTCCGGCCCCAGGGTCGGCCGTGCTCGCCAAGGTTGACCGCTGGGTTCCGCTCCGGACCCGGTGTCATCCCAGTGCACCTCCTGAGGACCGAACTCGCCCTGGTTTCCCTCCCTGGAGCTGCTGCTGCCGCCCTCCCGGATGCGGGGCACCCGACGCCGGATGCTCCTCATGTTTTTCCTGCCCTGCGATCCCCCCCTCCGGACAGCAGCCGAGCAGGAAACGTGAGATTGCTCCTCGAAATAGCCCTGGGTTTTTTTTACTGTGATGATCTGAGGATGGCTTTGGCCTGAGCAGTGGTGTCAGGACTGAAAGGAAGCTTAGGAAAAGATTAAGGCTGTGTTTTTTTCCACGCTCATTCAATTCTCCATGGTAATAGTCTATAGAAGGGGGTAATGGAAGAACCTGATTCATGTATTGGGTGCATCTTTGCAATCTCTGCCCGAGAAATTCTCATTACAGTGGATTCCAGGGTGTTCCCAGCCCCCTCCAGCCTGCCCAGGGGCTGAGGGCAGGAGGCTCAGACCATTATCGTCTCCAGCTGGGAGGACTTTCAAAAAGCGGCATCTGATGCCCGACACAGCTGCGCTCTGCCAAGAATTCCTTTGACCCACCCTTTCCCTGCATCCACTTATCAGATAACTGGGACAATTAGGAGATGGCGACCATAAATAATCTAGATTATACAAGGAAAAGAACTGTGGTTAGGGTGATGTGTCCTGATGTGTCCGATTGAAAAGGCTGGGAGAGACCTTTGGCTTCTGGCTGTGGCTCAAAATGATGGGTTTGGAGAAGGTGGGTGGTTCAGAGGATAAAGCACCAGCCAAGGACCCGGGCACTGTGGGCTTTGCTTTGTTCCTGGTTTCCTGGCATGATTGTGGTTGAATCTCTTCAGGGCTTGATTTTTTTGTGGGTATTTACCAGAACTGGTGGAAAAAAA
Organism: Baryphthengus martii; assembly: GCA_013396935.1. Lineage (NCBI taxonomy): Eukaryota > Metazoa > Chordata > Aves > Coraciiformes > Momotidae > Baryphthengus > Baryphthengus martii. The sequence continues at coordinate 39,180 of VWZK01010008.1, read as the reverse complement.
AATCGGATATTTGGGAGTGTGGTCTCCAGCCCTTGCTGCAGCCCAGGCTGTGTGACCATTCCGAGACCTCCTCATCCCATGACCCTCGCGGTAGTTTGGGTTGGAGATGCCAGAAGGCAATTCCCAGCAAGCTGGCTGCCGAGGGGAAGAGCAGAGCCAGGGCAAGGTCGTGACTTCTCCTCTTATCGCTTCGCTTCATTGCGAACGTTTTATCCTTGGGATATAAGACGCGGGCTGGAAACCTCTCTGGGATTCCCGAGCGGAAACCGCCATCCACGGAGAACTAATGCCGTGGAGGAGCGCTTGGCCCCAGCGTCACGAGTTGGGACAACATCCCCACGCCGGAGAGGCTGGCGGGGAACCAACCTGGCAGCGGGCGAGGGAGGACGCTCCGCGGTTCAGCTCAACCCTTCGGTGCCGGCTGAACTCGAGCTGCCGGGATCCCCTCCACCCTGGGGGGTAAACAAGGCTCCCAACCTCGGTCAACCCCCCACGGTCCCGCCGGTGGGGAAGCTCCGGAGGAGTCGGGGTTGTCCTGAAGAGCCCGAGTAGGGCGGGTGGAGCCGTTGCTCCCGGGCAGCCCGGGAGGAAGGGAAGAGCTTGACAGCTTTTTCTGGTTGCACTGATCAGCACGGAGGAGCCAGGGAGCGCATTGCCATGCAGGAATTCTACATAACTTGTCTGTGCATATGGTGCGGCGGCCCCGAGGCAGCCAAAATAAAATTAAAATTAATATTTTTTATTTTGTATTTTTTTAGGTTTTTCTTGGTAACTCCTGTTTTAAATTAATATGCATGTTTCCCTCACAACTAGAACTTGTTATTCTCTCTCCTCCCTCCTGCCTCGAAGACCTTCAGGGCTTGTAACTGGCCTGTGGTCCATTAGATACTTGCAGAATATGAGAATATGCTAAATTTAAAATATTTTTTTGCTGTTGAGAAAGGGGTTTGCTGTTGAGAAAGGGGTTTGTTAGCAGGTGGAAGATAGGCTTTACTGCCTGCGTTGGGAAATCGTGGGGAGATGCTTTAGTGGTGCCCTGGCATGGCTGGATTAATGGTTAACTCCATGATCTTGAAGGTCTTTTCCAACCCAAACCATTCCATGATTCTCTAAGTCCCCAAGAAGCTCCTGCTAGAGCTTCAGGAGGGGCTGAGGGTGGGAGACGGGAGGTTGTTTTCCTCGCATCGGGGTTTTTTTGCTGGGCAGGGGTCTGGTCCTGGGCTGGGCTGGGCTGGAGAGCATGGGGAGCTCAGTGCCAACCATGCCCTGTGTCCTCCAAGCCCTCTCCCCCCAGGGCCAGGGCTCTGCTAAAGACCATATCGATCCCTCCTTCCAGCGCCAACCTCGTTAGGGCTCGAAAATTGCTGTGCTCCAAGAGCAGCTTCAGCGAGAATGAGAATTTGTAGTGTTCAATAAATATTATTAGAAAACTGAAAGATAATAATTATGTCAATTACAGGATGGGTAATTGGGCCTGGAGAAGAAAAGTACTTTTCTTCCTAATTGCTGGGGCCACGCTCCCGTGATTGCATGTATCGGTTCCAAAAATAAAAGGCCAGCTATCAAGTGGAGAAAGGGCTTTGTTTTTCTAATGGCACGTTACAGTGCTGGGGCTGGGAGCGCTGGGCCAGCCGGCAGGGACTGAAGAGCATCATTTCAAAAAAGAAAAAAAAAAAAGAACCAGAAAAAAACACCCAAAATGCAGCATTTTTAGTTGTGATAAGAGCCTCTGTGGTGACCCTTTTGCTCCCACACCCATCACCCCCCTGATCTCTGTTTCCACTCCCACCATCTTCTGTGTCCTGGGTGGATGTGCTGGAGCGGGACGGCTGTGCTCTCGGGGATTGGGGCCAGTGTTGGGCTCCCCAGTTCAAGAGAAACCAGGAGCAATTGGAGAGAGTCCAGGGGAGGCTGGGAAGCTGCTGAGGGGCCTGGAGCATCTGTGTGGCCAGGAAAGGCTGAGAGCCCTGGGGCTGTTCAGCTGGAGAAGAGCAGCCCCAGAGGGGAGCTGAGCAAGGCTGAGCAAGAGCTCAAGGGTCCCCGGGGGGCAAGAGGCTGGGGCCAGACTCTGCTCAGGGGTGCCCAGCGCCAGGACGAGGGGCACTGGGCACTGACTGGAACCCAGGAGGTTCCCTGGGAGCGGGAGAAGAAACTTGTTTGGTGGGAGGGGGTTGGAGCCTGGCCCAGGCTGCCCAGAGAGCTTGGGGAGTCTCCTTGTCTGGAGAGATTCCAAAGGCGCCTGGACCCTGCGCTGCTGGGCCCCCTGCTCTGGGTGACCCTGCTGGAGCAGGGGGGTGGCACCAGAGGAGCTCCAGAGGGACCTTCCAACCCCCACCACGCTGGGATTCTGGAATTCTGTGATTTGGAGGTTCCAGGTGCTGGACAGGGTGTGCACAGCCGTGCCAGGCAAGGGATGCTTGTGGTGGGCTCGCTGCTCCTCGCAGAACCTGGCAGGGCTGGGTGGCCCGTCAGTCAAGGGCTGGCACAATCCCCTGGTGCTTTGGGGCTTTTGCTTTTTTTTCCACGGTAAATAAAATTTTCTGTGATCCTGCTTGAATGATGTCTGGGAGAAATTTCAGCGTGGTGGAAGAGGGGGAAGGGGAGCGGTGATTTATTTCCTCCTCGCCTGGTATAAAAGATACAGCGCTGGGTCTGCTGAGCTTTGAGTGTTTGTATAAATCTGTCTACTCAAAACATCTCAAAGAGTTGACTGACGGCCCGTGTAATTTAGCACGCAGCTAAAAATTCAAATCTCGCATCCTGCTGAGAGCTGGAGAACACGGTGCCGTCTGTGCCACGCTCGGCACCGCGCTGCCGGGAGCAGGTGCCAGGATTCCGTTTCGGGAGGTGCCCGTAGGAGAGTTGGGGCACCACTGACCCTCCCTCTCCGCTTTTCCCCGTGGGCTGAAGGCATTGCCCGGCACGAGGGGTGTTAGGATCGAGCTCGGCTGCCATCTCCCCTTACACCAGGGGCAGTTGAAGTGCGATGCGCCGACAGCACCGACGCAACGCGCTCTGGAGTTCCAGAACAGCCTGGCGAGCTCCCGGTGCGCTTCTCAAGCTTGGCTGCCCTGGCCACAGCCCAGGTGCCTCCCTGCAGCCCAGGGGCTGGTTTTGGGGCAGAACAAGCTGGTTGGCAGCACGGGCTGGGGGCAGGGTGCCCGGCCTGGCCCCCTCAGGGCACAGGCAGCCCCGGGAGGTGGTGGCAGCAGGCGCACAGGGTGCCACTGAGGTGCCAACCCCCAACCCCACCCCTCCCTGCAAGCGTCAGACCATGAGAACCAGCTGAGCAGGCACCGGCTCCCAGGGTTTACCCGCTTCCAATTTCTTTTTCTTCTTTCCCTTTTATCTCCCGCTTAATTTGCCTGCCTCAGTAGCCCATCTGTTTGTCTGGAGAAGGCAAGGTTTATTTTTTTTATTTTTATTTTTTTTCTTTCTCCTGAACTATAAATAGACGTTTCAGAACAACTTCTTGCTGCCAGTTATCCGTCTGCACATCCCCATTAACATAATTACCGCAGTGAATCTCTAATCTCGGCAGGAACGCGACGAGGTTTTAACGGTGGATCCGGCTTCGGAAATGCGCGTTAAGCTGGGTCTTTAGCGAGCCGACAAATCGCGGTGGAGAGTTGTGAACTTCCCCTGGTTCTCAGCCCCGATTGCTCCAGAGCTGCCCGGTGACACGGGAGATGGGAGCAGTGAGTAATCCCTGCCACACATTCCAGAGGTAGGGATGTAGCACAGCCCAGCTCACGGCTGTCGAGAGAGCGGTGCATTAATTTTTCATCTTCTTGGGTTTGTTTGTGAATGTCCCCGAAGNTTCCAACCCAAACCATTCCATGATTCTCTAAGTCCCCAAGAAGCTCCTGCTAGAGCTTCAGGAGGGGCTGAGGGTGGGAGACGGGAGGTTGTTTTCCTCGCATCGGGGTTTTTTTGCTGGGCAGGGGTCTGGTCCTGGGCTGGGCTGGGCTGGAGAGCATGGGGAGCTCAGTGCCAACCATGCCCTGTGTCCTCCAAGCCCTCTCCCCCCAGGGCCAGGGCTCTGCTAAAGACCATATCGATCCCTCCTTCCAGCGCCAACCTCGTTAGGGCTCGAAAATTGCTGTGCTCCAAGAGCAGCTTCAGCGAGAATGAGAATTTGTAGTGTTCAATAAATATTATTAGAAAACTGAAAGATAATAATTATGTCAATTACAGGATGGGTAATTGGGCCTGGAGAAGAAAAGTACTTTTCTTCCTAATTGCTGGGGCCACGCTCCCGTGATTGCATGTATCGGTTCCAAAAATAAAAGGCCAGCTATCAAGTGGAGAAAGGGCTTTGTTTTTCTAATGGCACGTTACAGTGCTGGGGCTGGGAGCGCTGGGCCAGCCGGCAGGGACTGAAGNGGATTTCTCTGGTGTTTTCCTGCTCTCACCTCTGACAAACTTTCTGGGGAGCTTGGTTTGAATGTGGCGCAAGCTGGAGGTGATGCCTGCCCTGTGCACCCATCCCAGCATTCCTGGGACAGGCCAGAGCATGTNAAAAAAAAAAAAGAACCAGAAAAAAACACCCAAAATGCAGCATTTTTAGTTGTGATAAGAGCCTCTGTGGTGACCCTTTTGCTCCCACACCCATCACCCCCCTGATCTCTGTTTCCACTCCCACCATCTTCTGTGTCCTGGGTGGATGTGCTGGAGCGGGACGGCTGTGCTCTCGGGGATTGGGGCCAGTGTTGGGCTCCCCAGTTCAAGAGAAACCAGGAGCAATTGGAGAGAGTCCAGGGGAGACCTTCTGGCTCTCCACAACTCCCTGACATCCAGGGGGAGTCAGGCTCTGCTCCCAGGGAACAAGCACCAGGAGAAGCAGAACCGACCTCAGGTTGCCCCAGGGGAGGTTGAGGTTGTTGCTGAGGAACAATTTCTTGCCCTCTGGGGTTGTCCAGGCCTGTGCCAGGCTGCCCAGGGCAGGGCTGGAGTCCCCCTGCTCCCTGGAGGGGTTTCCAAGGCGTGGAGCTGTGGTGCTGAGGGACAGGGCTCAGTGGTGCCCTGGCAGGGATGGGGCAATGGTTGGACTCCAGGAGCTGAAAAGTCTCTTCCAACCCAAACTAATCTGTGATTCCATGATTCTATGGCATGCTTCCTGGGACTGTTCCCACACCTGGGCCAGCACAGCTCAACCCCAACCCCACTCATCCTTCCTTCAGCAAGACCCACCACCAAACCATCACCTCAAACCCACACCAAGTCCACTCTTCTCTCCTGCCAAAGGCAGCACTTCCCCAAGATGCATCTTCCCCCTCGCCCCAGGGTGAGGGCATGTATTTGGTGCTTGCAGGGACTGGCCAGAGAGAGGTGCCCCCCTGCAGCCCCTCTGCTGTCTCCAGGCCAGGAGGCACCAGGCACCTCCCCGGGCAGGCGGCTCCGTGCCGGCCGCTGGCTTTGCCGAGCCAGGGCCGCCGAGTAGCTCGGGGGAAAAGAGTTAACCCCAAACCTTAAGTGTATGTGTGTTCCCTTCCCAGCCTGGTGAGTTCTACAGGGACTGGTTAGATGGTTTCAGTGGTTAGGTGACTCACGACCTCATCATATTGTGGCAACGCTGCTCTAGCGCTCACGCTACAAATGATGGGCTGGCTCCCGCCCGCCCTGCCGGTGGCTGGCTGCCCGGTGACTTCAGATATAGCAGCGTGTGTGTGTGTTTGCTGAAAAGCTTTGACTCCAGTGGGAGGGTTTGGGGTTTGGGTTGGGTTTTTTTGGGTTGTTGGTTGTTTGGGGTTTTTTATTTGGCCTGAGGTAGAAAGAAAGAAAGGATGGGGCCTTAAAAATGGAAGGGGATGTGCTGGTGGAGCTGTTCTGCTGTCTGGCTGGGCTGGGCTGTCCCCAGGCTGTGCCAGGCTCGGGATCCTTCCCAAAAGGAGCCTTTGCAGAGGATGTGCATCGTTGGCTGTGCTTCTGCTCTCCTTAGCGGGATGTGGGCAACGAGAGCAGGAGCCTTATCCTCACGTGCCGGCATCTCCCCAGTACCGCTGCCCAAAATCTCGGCTCTCCTCAAGCTGACGTAACTCCAGCGACATTTGCCGACCGTTTCCCGCTGCTGTGGCGGGTTGCCTGTGAGAAACCTGCTCAAATCATCATCACTTTGATTCCCAACAAAAGAAAGGAGCCGGCTGAGTTAAGCGCCTCCCTTCTGATGTGCTGGTTTGTTCTGTTGCTTTCAGGAAAAAATAAATACCCCCTCGGCATGTTTACGGTGCTGATTTGGTACTGCAAACACAAGCCTAAATTGGAGGGCAAGGCATTTCAAGGAGAAAAATGAAGGCAAGCTCAGGAGCTGGCTCTTGGAGCTGGAATGTCCCCTCGGTGGGGCAGGAGGGGCCCTGGGAGCTGGCTCCTTGCTCTGTGGGAAGGAAACCTCCAGCTGAGTATGGAGATCTGCTCCCCTAACCCCTCTTCCATCTCCAGATCCCTTCTCCTCTCCTTTCCCAGGGCTTCCTCTCGCTTCTGGGCTTTCAGCTGCCACCTCGGCAGCTCTGCCCTGAGTGATTTCCCCCATTTGCATCCTACAGTTGGCTCCTCTTGAGCTGAAATGCTGCTTCCAGTTTCCTCAGGCCCCAACACCGCAGCTCCGGGTTGGGGGGGACCCTGATTCCCCGCTCTGCCCCGTGTCTCCCCTCCCCAGGCTGCCCCCAGCCCCGTCTGCCTGCAGCCGGGTTAAAGATTTGCATTTTCTCCGTGGCTGATTTTCGTTTGCATCTCCTGCCGCCATCTCCCCAGCCCCCGGGGCTGTGGCCGTGGGTGGAGGGAGCAGCCAGCCAGCCCTGTGGCACCAGCTGTCCCTGCAATGCAGATGTGCCAGATGTTCCTCCCCAGAGGTGGACACGGGGCTTGGGAAAGAAACAGTGAAGGCAGAGCCCAGGACCTGGGTTAGGAGAGTGCCAGTGCTGAGGTGTGAGGTCATTCTGCTGCTGCTTCTTCCTCGCTGCCCTGTCCTGTGCCAAGGAAGGTCTGGCCCATGGGTGCCCAGAGGGATGGGTGCTCCTCACTCAGATCATGGAACACCAGGAGCAGCTCCCAAAAATCCTGAAAATTTGAGAGCATTGTGCATGTTCAGCCTGGAGGGGAAAAGGCTCCAATGAGACCTTCTGGAGGCCTTTCAGAAAGATGGGGACAGACTTTGGAGCAGGGCCTGTTGGGACAAGACAAGGGGAGGGGAGGTGGCTTGAAACTCCAAGAGGGAGATTTCGAGTGGAGAGAAGGGAGAAATTGTTGGTGCTGAGGGTGGTGAAAGCCTGGCCCAGGTTGCCCCAAGAGGTGGTGGCTGCCCCATTGCAGGGGAGGTTGGATGGGGCTCTGAGCAACCTGCTCCAGTTGCAGATGTCCCTGCTCCCTGCAGGGGGTGGGACCAGATGACCTTTAAGGATCCCTTCTGGCCCAGAACATTCTGTGATTGTAGTGAGTGACCCCACCTGAGGTAACCAGCTCCAGCTGGGATCACTGAGGTGCCTATTTAAGCAGGAAATTAGCCAAGAGCCCTCTTTTTGAGGGCAGTAAATTGTTTCTCTTCAGCATCTCAGGATGAGGCTCTGAGCAACCTGCTCTGGTTGCAGATGTCCCTGCTCCCTGCAGGGGGGTTGGACTCGATGGCCTTCCAAGGTCCCTTCCTGCCCAAACCACTCTATGAGTCCATGAGAATCCAAAAGGACTTCATCCATGAAGGCTCAGCAGACCCTCATCTCCATCGCCTCATCCTCCTCACTGCAGCTGCCTGGAGCCCACGTTGGTGCTATTTGAATTTAGGCGGCTAAATTTCCTTCCAGTGCCTCCACATCCCACACACCCACTGCCACGAGGGAGCAGAGTGGGCAGGGGTGCAGGCAGGGCCCGGCAGCTGCCAATAGACGGGGCCGATAATCACGTAGCGCTCCGGGGGAGTGACGGTTGTTTTTCTTCCCTAGGGCTTGTGTGGATGCGCCGGCATCTCTGACAGCATAATCTTCTGCCTGGTGTCATCATTATGGAAACAAGCTGTAAATCTTCCCTTGATGTTATGTAGATCCAGGATGGCTTCGCCTCACAGGAACAGCCGGCGTGAAGAAATCGGGTGTTGAACATCGAGATTAACATATTGCCAGCGCTAATTTTGGGGAGGGAGGGCCGGTCTCGGCGAGGAGAGCCGCGCCGGGCGACGCTGTTAGCGGCTCTGCCGAGCTCTGCGCCGCGGCTGCCGCCAGCTCCCGGAGCTGGATGCTCTCACCATCATCATCTCCTTTTATTTCCCCCCCCCCCCCCCCCCCCCCCCCCCCCC
>VWZK01010008.1:9316-30890 GCA_013396935.1 Baryphthengus martii | reverse complement strand
CATTTCTCCTTCCTTTCCTTTGGCAGAGCCGCCAAGCAGCAGGAGGGGAAAGAATCCTGCAACGTAAGGGATGCTGTTCAACAGGAAAGAAAAAAAATAAAAATTGCTGTTTGGATATTTTCCGCGTAATTTTGCTGACCCGCAGACACCTTTGTTGGCCGCTGCTCCCAGACCTGTCATCTTCCCACCTGCTCCCATTTAATCCTGGCCATCCCAACCGGCTCGGCGGGCTCCTGCGTGTCGGCCCCGGCTGCGCCGAGGGTTTCCACCGCTCACCCCCTCGCTCTTCTCCGCCAGCCCTTTAATCTTGGGGAAATTTCTTTCTTTTTTTTTTTTTTTCCCCCCTATCTTTTTTTTTTTTTTTCCCTCTGACATCTCTGACTCTCTTGTGAAATGCAAATTAATTAGATTCTAATTACTCACTGTGTGCTGTTTCTGTTTCACTCTCTTGTTAGGTTAGTCTAACATCTCTGTTGTCAGCTGTACGTTGTATGTATTCAGCCCATTAAAAGTGATCCTTGTTCAGCAGGAGACAGGCAGAGCAAAGAGACAGTTCCCCCCCCTCCTGCTGGGGTTTTGTCAGGAGCAGCTTTGTCAGCAGTTCCCAGCAGCAGCACGAAGGAAAACCTCCGCTTTTTTTTTTATTGTTCGCTTTTCCTCCTGGTTTTTTATAACCCGGCGAGTTAATGAAACATTTAGCAAGAAACAGCCGACCCCGTTGGTTTTTTCTCTGCGCTGGTTTTGTGCTGCCCGTGGACTCCTGTGCACTGCAAAAGCCCTGCTGGGACCCCTGCCTGGGACCTGGGGCCCCTTCACACCTCTCCATCCTGCATCCAGACCCATCCCGGGCCCCACATCCCTCTGTCCTGCTGGGAGAACCCACTGCCCGGCAGGGGCTCTGTGGCAGAGGTGGGACCCTCGGTCCAAGGAACAATTTGTTCCCCTGCAGGGCTGTCCAGGCCTGTCCCAGGCTGCCCAGGGCAGGGCTGGAGTCCCCCTGATCCCTGGAGGGGTTTCCAAGGCGTGGAGCTGTGGTGCTGAGAGACAGGGCTCAGTGGGGCCCTGGCAGGGATCGGGCAGCGCTGGTGCTCCAGGAGCTGAAAGGGCTCTTCCAACCAAGATTATTCAATGATTCTTTGCTCATCCCCAGGAACCCCTGGGCCTCTAAGAGGTTCCATCACCACCCTAGTTCCTCCTTCCCTCTCTGTGTCCTAATGGGAAAGGAGACCCCGACCTGCGTCCCCTTCCCTTGCTGATACCCATCTTTGTCCCCTCTCCTGTCCCCTTCCCCTCGCTCCTCAGCACCGTCTTCCCCTGTCCTGCCAGCCCTGCAGGTCTGGCTGTGTCTCTTGCCACCCCCTGCCCTCATTAAACCACCTTTGCAGCACAGAAGGGGGCACCTACGGACACTTTTGAGGCTGCAGATGTGACACCCCCTGAAGACAAGTGTCCTCTTACTGCACGGGTGGCCCTGGACAAGAATCTAGGGAGAGGGAAAGCGTACAGCGGGAAAACTCCCGCAGGCGTAGAAGGGAGCGAAGCATCACACCCTGTCCTGCAAAAGCCAGCTGAGAAATGTGGGTCTTGGTCTTCAGCCCGTGCTCAGGAGTTTCAGGCAGATTCCTGCCTGGATAGGCCGGTAATAGAGACCTTCATAACAACAGGAACTTCAGGAGAACTGTGTGTCACTCAGTACTGACTCAGGTAACGATGTCGACATCTCGAGGGCCCTCATTAGCCACGGGAGCTCACACCCACCCACCCACGGCACCCAGCACGGGGCAAGTCCACGAGCTCGCCCGGGCGGTGGGAAAGGGGGGCTCCCCCTCTGGATTCAGCCTTCCCTCCACTCCCAGCTCCCGCTGTGCCCGGCCCCGGCACTCAGCGGCCCGCACCAGGGAGGTGGGTGCCAAATCCCAGCTCCTTTAGGTGCCCATTTGATGCCAACGATCAGACAAAACGTGGGGAGCCGTTCAGCCTGCGTCTGATGCTGCCGGCGAGATGCCGGGCACAGCGTCTAGAAACGGAGCGGTCGAGGAGGAGTCCCATGAGGAACTGGGAGAAGCCACAGCGCTTCTCTGGCAGCTGAGATTGATGTCACCTCCACCTCGGCACTCGCCAGAGGAGCTCTGCAGACCCCCAGCCCAGGAGGGTTGGTGAGACCAGAGAACAAAGTTAGGGGTGGAGGCCCTGGTTTAGGCCGAGTCCACCTGAACAGGCAGGTTTTGGCTGTGGGAATAAATTACAGAATCCCAGAGTGGTTTGGGTGGGAAGGGACCTTGGAAGGTCATCTCATCCAACCCCCCTGCAGGGAGCAGGGACATCTGCAACTGGAGCAGGTTGCTCAGAGCCCCATCCAACCTCCCCTGCAATGGGGCCAGGGATGGGGCAACCACCACCTCTTGGGGCAACCTGGGCCAGGGGGGACCAGCATCTCCCCGGTACCCACAGGCTCAGCGCTGGGAAGATGCTCCTCTGACAAGACACCATCAAGCAAAACAGATTGAAGTTTCTGCAGGTTAGTTGGTTGGTTTGTTTTTTTTCTCCTCTGAGTTCTGCACACTCCATAAATAGCGTTCAAATACAAGCAGAATCTTCTTCTACCTTCATGCTCTTTTTCTTCTGCGGGAAGCCCGGCTGGCTGCTCTCCGGAGTTTGTTTGTTGCCCTAGGAGACACGCTGACAAGCATCACAAGCTTTGAAAGTCAATTGCTCACTGGAGTTGAAAATGTGTTTTCAGGTATCTGGCTGATAGGTCCTTCACCAGGAGGATGTGGCTTGAATGCTTAAGTGGAGCAGGGCTGGATCTGGCCCCTCAGGCAGCGAGAAGGGAAGATTGCTCCGCTCAAGAAGATGCTGTGGCTCCAAATGACCACAAGATCTCAGCGCCAAGACCTTGTTCGCCCGGTCGATAAAGCAGCGCAATTTGTATTTAAAAGGGCTATAAACTTTTTGCTCCTAGAGAAACGATTTTGGCCAAAAATGAATGAGGGTTGAAAAGTTTCCATTTCTCCAGGGAAATGGTTGTGACTCCGGATTTTCTGTGGTCCTGCCCAAGTCTTGCCCTGCTGGGTTGCAACATGCAAGGTGATTATCTGGCTGCTGGTAGGTGAGCACCGTCTAGATGAACACCACCTTGGAGGTCCCTTCCAACCCCTACCATTCTGTGGTTCTGGGTGATTCTGCAAGGCCCGAGCATCATCCTCGGTGGGGCTGCAGAAGCAGTGATGGAAGTCATGCTGGTAAAATGATTTGTCTCTCCTGCGAATGGGTGATGCACCTTCTTGCCCTGCTCCAATGAGGATCCGGTCTCAAGGTGCCCCAGGGGAGGTTGAGGTTGGAGCTGAGGGACAATTTCTTGCCCTGCAGGGTTGTCCAGGCCTGTGCCAGGCTGCCCAGGGCAGGGCTGGAGTCCCCCTGATCCCTGGAGGGGTTTCCAAGGCGTGGAGCTGTGGTGCTGAGGGACAGGGCTCAGTGGTGCCCTGGCAGGGATGGGGCAGCGCTTGGATTCCGTGATCTTCAAGGTCTCTTCCAACCAAAATTATTCTATGATTCTACTGCCCTTGGCTCTGCCTTAACATCGGTGCTGGGAGCCCAGTATCCAAAAGTGTGGAGACTCTCGAAGGAGATGCCTGGCTGAGGTCCATCACCTCTCCAGGGCATGCAACCTGGACACAAAAGCTTGCTCTGATGGTCAAATCTCTGACTGGAGTTTGCAGAGCGGAGCCTGATCCACCACCACCTCCCAGCAGCTCCATCGCTGCTGGGGAGCAGAGCCCGGAGGTCGGGGCTGCTCAAAGCTGAGCTGTCCCTGCGGCCGCTGCGCCGAGGAGCGTGTGGAGATGGGGGGCGGAGGGAGTATTCCAGCCAACCAGCCGTGCCTGTTTGATGTGGTTTAAATTAATCTCGATTGCTGTCTAATATTTTTAAAAGACACTTTTTATAACATGTGAGAATAATGTAGGAGAACTAATGTTCCCTTATGAAATACCTTTCAGAATGATGATAAAAGTGCACTTTAATCTGCTGTGAGAAGCCTGAGTGAGGGAGAGATGTCACACGAACAGGTGGAATCGTGGAATAAATACAATCATTAATGAGAAGGAGAAATTTGCATCTTCTGACTTTTCCACAACACCTGCTCTTTCTTTCTGTTTTTTTTTTTTTTTATTATTTTCTCTTATTCCAAACAGCTTTATTTTCTTTCCTGAGGGGGTCAGGAGAACCTGAGGGTTCTGGCTGTGATTAAGTTATACTTTCAAAGACGCTCGGATGGCAGGGAAGCGGCGCATGGGAACTAAGTGCTACATGAAGTTTTTCCCTACGAAATTAAGCGCCTCTATTGCCTTAATTGGGAGCCAGCACTTAATGACGGATCGATGCAAATCTCCATCTGTGCACCTGAGCAAAAGGGCCACTGGTTCCCACCACAGCGGGCAGGGAGATGCCGCTGGGGAGCTCCAGGGGCAGGGGATGGACACCCAGCCTGGTCCTTTCCAGCCCAGTGCCATGTCCAGGCAGGGGGGAGCCTTGTCTGAGCCCATGGAGGTGGCTCCTCGGTGCTCTACATACGGCAGGAGGGAGGTTGGGTGCTGGCTGCTCCCCATCCTGCACGTCAGGCAGCTCTGCAGGGTTTGGCTTGTGCATCACCTGGGGAGGAATAACCCCATGGGCCACTAGAGATGAGGGGGTGACCTGCTGGGAAGCAGCTCCGTGGAGAAGGACCTGGGAGTGGTGGTGGACAACAAGTTGCCGGTGAGCCAGCAATGGGCCCTCGTTTCAAAGACAAGAATTTGTTTGCTGCGTGTTACTTCTTGCTAATTGCAGCATCTCAGGGTGGCTTCAAAGGTCCCCATGGAAGAGCAGAAAGTTTCATACTGGCCGTAGTGGTGGGTCAGGCTGTTTGCACTCACAGAGCACCCGCTGACCTCCCGGCCGAGCAGGGCTGAGCACTGGCCAGGCTGCAACTGGTGTTCCAGAACCAGGTCATTTCCCTCCTTGTCTGTCTGTGATATCGCTTCAAAAACAAGGCAGATGAAAAAGGACGAGCGCAGCAGACAAAATGCTGCAGTCGTCCAAAAATGACCTGTCAACAGCCATTGGAAGAACAGGCTTCTGGTTCATTTGGGGGTTTTGATCATGAAAAGCTGCTCACTGTTCAGTTTGGGTGCTCTGTGTCCCGCTGCAGACCTGCTCAGAACCTCCTGCAAGGGGGGAACTCTTAAAATCATAGAATCATGGAATCATAGAATGTTTTGGGTTGGATGTCCCTGCAGGGCTGGCTCCAGCTCGGGAGTCCTCAGCCCAGGAGAGACAGGGAGCTGGTGGAGCGGGGCCAGAGGAGCCCCAGCAATGCTGGGAGGGCTGGAACCCTCTGCTGGGAGGCCAGGCTGGCAGAGTTGGGCTTGTGCAGCCTGGAGAAGAGAAGGCTCCAGGGAGACCTTCTGGGGGCCTGTCAGGGCTTCCAGGGGCCTGTCAGAAAGATGGGGACAGACTTTGGAGCAGGGCCTGGTGGGACAGGACAAGGGGAGATGGTATGGGACTAAAAGAGGGAGGTTTAGAGTGGAGAGAAGGGAGAAATTGTTGATGCTGAGGGTGGTGAGAGCCTGGCCCAGGTTGCCCCAAGAGGTGGTGGCTGCCCCATCCCTGGCCCCATTGCAGGGGAGGTTGGATGGGGCTCTGAGCAACCTGCTCGAGTTGCAGATGTCCCTGCTCCCTGCAAGGACTAGATGGACCAGATGACCTTTCAAGGTCTTTTCCCACCCAAAGCAGTCTGTGATTCTATGATTGTGTGGATGGCGGGATAATTATTTATTTGTTTTAACATCCCTAGAAGCTGGTGCTAATTCAAACACCATAAAACACTGTGAAAAAAACAGAACTGCAGAAGGTCTGAAGCCCTGCGTGTGATGGCCCCCAGCCACCAGCCTGGGAGGGAACCGGTCGCACCCCCTTCACCTGAGCACAGAGCGGGCAACAAGAGCCCTGGAAGTCAGATGGATGAGGTCATTTATCCCCTGCTCACCGTACGTGTAGGTACTTTCCTAAATGTGTTAAGCATGTCCTTGAATGTTTACTTAGCCTCACTGGGGTTAAATTTTAATCATGTCTGTAAGTGTTTAATTGGAGTCATTGCCCTTGGGACAGGAGAAATGACAATATAGACCCTGTTGTAAAGTATTTATTGCATCTGTGTAGAGTTTATTTACATAAAGTGTTTATGGAGTTCGACAGTCGGTTTTTAAGGCATTATCAGGATAATTTTCTGTGGTCATCTCACAATTCCAGCAACCTGACTGGGAAAACCCTCATGCAGGATTTCAGTGGGACACCCGTGCGTCATTTTGTGGAGCACAAAAACAAGGGTTCATTGATCTGCTGCTGAAAATATGTCCCCAGTGCAGATGATGAGCTGCCAGTACTGTAACGCTGTGGCAGTGACTGTCCTTAGGGCAAAAAAAAAAAAAAGTGCAAGACCACGAAAAGTACCCAAAACAGGCACAGAGCTGAGGGTGCCTCTCCCAGGCCGTCATTGATGTGCCCGTTGCTGCTCCATCCCTCCATTCGTGGCGTCCAGGCTGAGTCATCCCACCCAGGGATTGTACCCACAGCATCTTTGATGTAAGAATCATCCCAGCTCTGCAAAATGTGATTTACCCTGATCCGATTGCCCTGTGGAGGAGCATCTGGAGGTCATTGGTCTGGGGGTGCATGAAGAAGAACCTCCCAGTACCCACCAGCTCCCCAGGAGCTGTAAATGGTGCCTGTTGAAAGAGTGTCTGGGGACAGGAGTAGAAGAGTGTCCCTGGGGTGGGTGCCACCAGGGGTTTGCATGAAGGTTACCGTGATGCTGTGAGAGACCCGCAGAGGGTTGTCCCCACACAGAGTTGGCCGATGGAGAGTTGGCCGTGGAGAGTTGTCCGGTGAAGAGCTGTCCAGTAGAGAGTAGCCGTGGAGAGTTGTCTCATTCCAGGTTCCATGGTCGTGCTCTGAGCTCTGCCATCACATCTAGGAGGGCAGGGATGTGGGCACAGAAAGCCACTGGAGACCTGCCTGCAGGGCCCTGCTCCGTTAGCAGGCAGCAGAACCACAACGAGCAGCCACGGCAGCTTCACACGCAGTCAGTGAGGCAGCAAATCCCTTCGCGGCATCGGGGCTGCTGACGTTTGGACCTCCTCTGCCCCGGGATGGAAATGCTGCAGAGCACCAGGAGGCTAAAGCTGATACTCCTCCACATGGAGCTTTTTCTCTGTGTGAAGGTATCATAGAATCATAGAATCTTAGAATTATAGAATCATAGACTCATAAAATCACAGAATCGTAGAATCGTAAAATCACAGAATCACAGAATCATAGAATCTTAGAATTATAGAATCATAGACTCATAAAATCACAGAATTGTAGAATCGTAAAATCACGGAATCACAGAATCACAGAATCATAGAATCTTAGAATCATAGAATCATAGCATCATAGAATTATAGAATCATAAAGTCATAGAATCATAGAATGGTTTGGTTTGGAAGGCACCTAAAAGACCATCCAGTTCCAACCCCCCTGCCATGGGCAGGGACACCTCCCACCAGATCAGGTTGCTCAAAACTCCATCCAACTTGGTCTTGAACGCATCCAGGGATGGAGCATCCACAGCTTCCCTGGGAAACCTGTGCCAGTGTCTCACCACCCTCAGAGCGAAGGACTTCTTCCTGATTTCTAATCTGAATCTCCCCTCTCCTGGTTGAAGCCGTTACCTCTGGTACATAATGGTGGCCACCTGTTGGCCACGGACCACTGCCGGGCTCGGGGCTGCCCATCCCTCCTCCTTCCCCTCTGCAGCTCATCGCTCCCATCCCTCGGAGCTCCGGGGAGTGCAGCCGCGGCAGCAGAGCTTGGGCGCCGGCGAAGTTTTTGAGGAACCGCTTTCATCTCGTAAAACGATGGATTATTCATTTGCATGCGGGTTATAAACTCCTGCGCCCAGATGCGTCGGCTTCAAAGGGATGGAAAGAGCAGACACTGAAGCGGGAACTCCGGCATCCTCCGAGCAGCTCTTAACCAGTCCTCCCTGTTTGCTAAATGGCATTAGGATCTCAGCTGCTTATTTAAAGCTTTAAAAAGTCACCGACTTCCTTGAAGTCATTAAAGTCTAACCTTTAAACTCCAGGAGTCTAATGGTTCAAGCCAAGCATAATGTTGAGGCACATCTGTGATAAATCTGCTTTTAATCTCCGCAAAAGTGCTTTTCCTAGATTCCAACGTGAACGTATGAGGTGTTAGAGGAACACAGTGAGTGCCAGGAAAAGCCCCGCGCTGGTAATCTATTACCCTTTACACAAAGCGGCGTTTAGTTTTATTAACTATTGAAATATACTGAAAACTGCGAAAAAAGCACCGTGTAAATCTTTAAGATTCATGCCGGTTGGGTTTTATAGAGGCCTAATTCCCTGTGAAAGTATCAGGAGAGGGGTTTGGCCAACGGCTTTGTAGCCGATGGAGAGAAAACCTCCCATCTCATTTCAGGGAAGAGCTGGGTCAGGAGGGGCCGGATGCGGGGCAGGGCTGGAGGGGGCTCCGTGGGAGCTGGCGCCCGGCCCCAGCACCCACCATCCCCCCACGCTGGTCCTTGTGTGGGTGCAGCTTCACAAGTGGGGTGCTGGAAACCAGGAATCTCTGACCACAGGTGTCTGCAGGCGTTTTCTGGGGAGGGAGACCACCCTGCAGCCAGAGGATGAGCACTGGAGGTGACACGAGCCTGACTTTTTCCCGAGGGAATCATTCTTCAGATGTGCGTCCTCCTGGTGAGACAATCACAGACTCACAGAATCCTGGATGGGAAGGGACCTCTTGGATCATCTGGTCCAATCTTTCTTGGCAAAAACCCGCTCTAGACAAGCTGGCCCAGCTCCTGTCCAGATGAATCTTAAACGTGGCCAATGTTGGGGAATCCACCACTTCCCTGGGGATATTATTCCAGTGGCCAGTTGTTCTCACTCTGAAAAATTTTCCTCTTATGACCAATGGGAATCTCCCCAGGAGTAACTTGTCCCCATCATCCCTCATCTTCCCCATGTGACTCCTTGTCCAAAGGGAGTCTCCAGCTTCTTTGTAGCCACCCTTTAAGTACTGGAACGTGGTGAGAAGGTCACCCCTGAGCCGCCTTCTCTCCAGGCTGAACAAACCAGTTCTCTTCAGCCTTTCCTCTGTGGCAGCTTCCCAGTTCTGTGACCCTTCTCTGCACCCTCTCCAACCTGTCCACAGCTTTTTTGTACAGTGGGGCCCAAATCTGAACACGCTATCCAAGGGCTGGCCTGGTCAACACTGAGCAGAGCGAGATAACGACTCTTTATCTCTCCTGGTGGCGCCTTTGGTGACGCACCCAGCATCCCATTGCCTTTCTTTGCCACTGCTGCTTCTTGTCCACCGGGACCCCCACTTCATTTGCACAGAGCTGCTCCCTAACCGGGTAGATCCCAGCCTCTGCTGCGCTCCTGGTTGGACTTGATGATCTTAGAGCTCCTTTCCAACCTTCATGAGTCTATGGTTCTGATAACCACGAGGTTACACCTCCCTGTTGCATTCCGTGGTTGTCAGGGATGCTGGTGAGGACCCGAAGGCTCCTTGGGAGCCCCGGTGCACTGGACAAGGTGCTGAGGGCCCCAGGCAATGCTCCCAGCCTGGGCCCTGCTTTAGATACGTATTTATTTGATCACCATATTGATAAACATTCTTTGGAACCACTCTGACGGCAGGACCGGCGCAGGCGGTGGATGCCTGTGGGCTCTGCAATCCACCTCGTGCCCCTGCTCCGCAGTGCCCTGCGTACGTCTGGTACGGTCCCCGCGCCCCTTCCCTGGCCAGCAGCAGGATTTTGGCAGATGTGTAAATCCCCAGCCAAGCTCGGGGATATTTTTTGGGGTTCCCTCAGGTGTAAAAGAGCAGAGGAAAGCGCTCGGTGGGGCTGGGAGGCAGAGCCAGGGGTGCAGCGGGGCCGGGGCCGGCACTTTGCCCCCGGCAAAGGCTCTTTCTGCCCCGTGCCCACACACGTGCGCCCCGGGAGTTTCCATCCGTGCAGCCGGGCTCCGTGCCGGGGTAGGGATGAGTCAGAGCCAGAAACGACAGGTCTGGCTGGGGCAGAGGCCTGGGCTTCCCCTCCCGCCGCTGCGAGCAAAATAAAACCCACGTGTGAGCCCCGGGACGTGCCCAGGGCTGCCCTCCCAGCCCAGTTTGCTGCCGACCGGTGCATGGCACCCCGTGCTTCAGCAAACTGATTTCCAGCCAAGCTTGGGATGTTTTGAGGCCTCGGTCGCAAAGGCGCTGGGGACATAATCCTGCTCCAAGCGCAGGCTGGGCAGAAGGGGGCTGAGGGAGTCGAGCATTGCTGGCGCACGTGGAGCTCGCCAGACCCCTCCTGAGCGTGCGGAGAAACCCAGCTGGGCTCGGGGGGGTCCCCTCGCGCACCAGCACTCTCTTCCTTGAGCCATCTCACGCCAGAAAGTCTCAGCGAGAGGCGATGGTGACGCTGCGGTTGGGTCCTCCGTTATAGGCAACAAAGCAGCCAAGCGAAGCGAACCCCCCGCCTGGCGAGCACGGTGAGCACACACGATCCCCCCCTCCGAGTGACCCCAGCGATGGCCAAGGGACGCTAGTTAGGGCCCTGAGGAGAATGAGGATGTTGTCACCACCCAGCAGGTCCGTGCGAGCCCGGGCTGGCGGCGGGGAGAGCCGGCGGAGGGGGGAGCACGCCCGGCCATGGTTTTAATTTGCTCGCTCTCATGCGAGCGGCGGCGCTGAGCTCGCGCGGGAGACTCCGGGCTTGTGTGAGTTCCAGGGACCCACGCCCCATGGCCACCCCACGGCTGCCCAGCTGCCCATCCTTCGCTCCACGGCAGACTCCGGCACCTCCCAACCTCTGACTGTGCCACTGGTTGAACTGGCCCGATCCTGGCTCGCTTGGCTGAGGGGTCTCGCTCCAGGGCACGCACGAGGTGGGGTTTGGTGCTGAGCCAGAGCTGGTCCTGGTGCCAAGTCAGGATGTGGCTGGTCCCAGTGCTGAGCTGGGATGGTGCTGAGCTGGGGCTGGTCCCGGTGCTGAGCTGGGTCTTGTCCCAGTGCTGAGCTAGGATTGTGCTGAGCTGGAGCTGGGGCTGGTCCTGGTGCTGAGCTGGGATGGTGCTGAGCTGGGATGATGCTGAGCTGGGGCTGGTCCCGGTGCTGGGCTGGGGCTGGTCCCAGTGCTGAGCTGGGATGGTGCTGAGCTGGGGCTGGTCCCAGTGCTGAGCTAAGATGGGCCTGATCCAGGCCTGGTCCTGGTGCATAGACAGAACAGGATTGATCTAGGGATGGTCTTGGGACTAAGCCAGGATGGTGCAGAGCCAGGGCTGGTCCCAGTGCTGAGCTGGGATGGTGCTGAGCCGTAGCTGGTCCCGGTGCTGAGCCAGGACAGGGCCAATCCAGGGCTTGTTCCAGTGCTGAGCCAGGAGGGTGCTGAGCTGGATCTGGCCGGCGGCACCGCAGCGAGGAGGGTGGTTTGGATTTTGGGGCTGGGCTCGTCTCCGTCTCCAGCTCTTTTACAGCCAGCAGGACTAATTGTCAGCAAAACAGGCATTTAAGGCGGGGGGAGGGGGGAATCAAAAAAATCCTTTAAGCCGCGGAAAACTATAAACATGGGAATAATTAAAAGATATCCGAGGCCAGAAAGTTAGCACAACAGTAGGTGGTTGAAATATGTGCGGAGGGATCTCGCTCCGTACTTCCCAGCCAGCCGCTCCCGGAGGCCTCCGGAACGGTGAAGGAAACGTCTGTTTGGACGCCAGGAGCACAAGCAGGAGCTGTAAAGCCGGGCACGGTGGCGGGGAAGCTCGGCGGCTCGGCCGCGGCTTTGCCGGGGCACGGCTCGATTTTAATAAAAAGCGAAATTGGAAAAGGTTGTTGGAAGGGCTGGTCCAAGATCTAAAGGGAAATAACTTCGCTTTCGGGGCTGACGAAGCCAAAATGCGTTTTTTTGGTTCTTTCCGCTTTTGGAAGGATTGTTGAGAGTTGTTGGGTTTTGTTGTTTGAGGTTTTTCTCTTTTTTTTTTTTATTCTCTTACTCTTTCTCCTTTTCCTTTCCCTCATATGATTATTCAATTTGCCATGAAAGCTGGGATCAAACTGAGACCTCCGTGCCAAAACCACCACGCTTGGAGAACATCAAGACCTTGAGCTGGAGCTTAAATTACATCTTGCACATGGCCCCAGCCGCACCGGATTAAAATCCAAAATATACACGAGTTCCTGGATGCGGAAACCCGGCTCTGAAACGCGCCGCTTGCTGCCCGGGGGTTCCTTTTTCTTCCCCAAACCAGGGGGAAAAAAATCCTAGTGTGCTGGAATGGGTTCCACGATGGGGGTCGTGGGGTCCAAGCATCCTGGATGCCCTTTTGGGGTGTTTTGCGTCATTTTTGCCCCAGTGTGAAGATGCTGGGGGTCTCTTTTTGGCTGGGTCAGGAAACTGCTCCCTGCTCTTGGCTTCAATCCGCAGCTCAGCCCCTGGGTGGGTGGGATGGGGAGAGAGCAGATCCGGCCCAAACCTTCTCCTGGCTGGGAGGTGGGAAGATACGGGCCTGGCTCAGCACAGCTCGGCTCGGCTCGGCTCTGCCGGAGTGGATCTCGAATCCCAGTGCCTGTGTCCTGGAGCATCATCAGCCAGACAGCCGGACGCAGCCGCTCGGGGTGGGCTCTGGGTGCCGGACCCCGGGCAGCGTGAGATCCCTTTCGGTGGGACCTCCATGGGTCCCAAGCCACGGCCACCGAAGCCGTTCCCCTGGCCCCTCTCCTTTCACACTTCCCTTTCCCAATTTCCTCTTTTCCCCCCCGTTCCCACGTCTCTTCCTGCTCATTTCCACCAGACACCATAAACAAGACACATCCTCCTCTGGCGGAGCCCATGACCGAAGAGCTCTTGGCCTCATTTGAGCAGTACAAGGTGTTCCGACGATTATTACCCCTAAATCAGGCGGTTTAACAATTAACAGCTTGTTTAAACATTTGCATTTTCCTGCTACTGAACAGGAGACTTTAATCTCCCCACACAAACAACGTCTTGTCGGGAGACGCCGCGGGATCTCTGGTGCCGCCGTCCTCGTCCCACTTCGGTGTCCCTCGGAGGAGTCTCACCAGAAACCACACCATAAATCACGGTGGCGGCGGCGCTGAGACCGGTCCCACGTGCTCGGGTTCAGCCGGTACCGGAGTGGAGGGTCCGTGGGGGCTCGGCACAGCCCCGGCGAGGCGGGTTGAACCGCATGGTGCCATCGGTGCTGGATGGAGCCGGTCCTTGGAATCCCTTGAAGGTGTTCGCTTCAATTATCTCTGATTACCCACCGTGTATCAGAAGCCAGGCGGCTTTGAACCTGGAAGAGGATCGGTGCCGTTTCCAGGTGCAGGGAAGCGAGCGGCCCAGGCCACATGAAAAGCTGATATTTCTGGAACTGTTCAAGAAGTGTCTTTTAATGATACGATAAAATAGCAGCGCAGCAGGAACGAGTCCTCTCAGATGTCAAAACTCTCATCCAATACGTTGCTCCAAGGACATGATGCTCCAGTGCATCATGAGGGAACAATCTCAGCCCAGGAGAGACAGGGAGCTGTTGGAGCAGGGTCAGAGGAGCCCCAGCGATGCTGGGAGGGCCGGAACCCTCTGCTGGGAGGCCAGGCTGGGAGAGTTGGGCTTGTGCAGCCTGGAGAAGAGAAGGCTCCACAGAGACCTTCAGCCTTTCAATATATAAAGGGGCTTCTAGGAAAGATGGAGAGAGATGTTTTACCAAGGTCTGCAGTAACAGGACAAAGGGGGATGGTTTGGAACTAAAAGAGGGAGATTTCGAGTGGAGAGAAGGAAGAAATTGCTGGTGCTGAGGGTGGTGAGAGCCTGGCCCAGGTTGCCCCGAGAGGTGGTGGCTGCCCCATCCCTGGCCCCATTGCAGGGGAGGTTGGATGGGGCTCTGAGCAACCTGCTGTAGTTGCAGATGTCCCTGCTCCCTGCAGGGGGGTGGCACCAGATGACCTTTAAGCATCCTTTCTCGCCCAGACCGTTCCATGATTCTCTCATCCCTGTGCTTTTTTCCCAAGGCATCGTGAAATATTCATCATGATGGAGCCAAAAGGGACCCAAGAAGGGTCATTGCCAGCTCTGGCTGGGGCAGCTGCCCATCCCTGTTTGCTCGGTGTGATGATGACCAGATGTCACCCTGCTCCATCCCCGAGCGCTCAGGCCACCGCCAGTGTAGAGAGGAGAGCACGGCGATGCCTCGGGAGGCGTGACGGCCGCGCGGAAGGTCTATTTATTTTGAGGGTGCCTGGTGACCTTTTGCAGGCGGCGCAGATAAACGCTGGCCGGGGCGGCATTGTTCTCTCCTAAGCCAAGAAACAGAAACATTAATCATCTCACCAGTCGCTTATCATGGTTTGGGGGCATTCGTTTGATGGTTTGTCATTTCCCATTTGGTTTGTGTGTTGTGGAGGTTGCGTTCAAAACACCTCCAATTAGATGCAACTAATGATACGGAGCAATTTGGAGCGCCCGTGATCCTTTAGAGCCAGAGGTGGCGGCGACCGACACAGCCCTGGCGGTGGGTTTAGGAGCAGGGGGATGATCAGACCTCGCTTGCTGGAGGACAAGCCACCACCAGGCTCCCCAGGTGGCCAGGCTCCCTCTTCTCCAGACAGGGCTGCTGGGACATGGTGCTGGAGCCTTCTGTGGCGCAGGGGTCATGAAACTTCCCAAAGTCCGTGAATTCCCTCCTTCCTCTGTCCCAGGGGGTTGGTGGGACCGTGCAGGCAAACTCAGGATTAATTAATGATTTCATAGAATAGCAGAACAGCAGGAACGAATCCTCTCAGATGTCAAAACCCCCATCCAATACATGCCCCAAGAACAGCCTTCCTGCAGTGCATCATGAGGGAACAATCTCAGCCCAGGAGAGACAGGGAGCTGGTGGAGCAGGGCCAGAGGAGCCCCAGCAATGCTGGGAGGGCTGGAACCCTCTGCTGGGAGGCCAGGCTGGGAGAGTTGGGCTTGTGCAGCCTGGAGAAGAGAAGGCTCCAGGGAGACCTTCTGGGGGTCTGTCAGGGCTTCCAGGGGCCTGTCAGAAAGATGGGGACAGACTTTGGAGCAGGGCCTGGTGGGACAGGACAAGGGGGGATGGCTTGAAACTAAAAGAGGGAGATTTCGAGTGGAGAGAAGGGAGAAATTGTTGGTGCTGAGGGTGGTGAGAGCCTGGCCCAGGTTGCCCCGAGAGGTGGTGGCTGCCCCATCCCTGGCCCCATTGCAGGGGAGGTTGGATGGGGCTCTGAGCAACCTGCTCCAGTTGCAGATGTCCCTGCTCCCTGCAGGGGGGTTGCACCAGATGACCTTTAAGGATCCCTTTCCACCCAAACCAGTTTGGGATTCTCTGATTCTATGACATAGTCCCAGTGCCGGGAAACACCCCATCGACTGGGAGTGGAGCGTGCCCCAGCCTGCCCCTGCGAGCACCGTGCCACTGAGGTCTCAGAGGAGTCCCAGCCTGGCCCGGGGCCAGGCTCCGAGCGTGAGCTCTGGGCGAGCTGCGGCTGGGTGATGAGGTGTGGGTTTGGTTCCTGGCTCAGGCCGCGGACTCGTTGCGCAACTGGGGTTCAGCGCGTCGCCTCCCGCCTCGCTCGCTCGACTTTGGAGAGCTGTTAAAGTCTCTGAGTGGAAAAGCACCTCGTAAGGAGTCGGGTTATTAACGGTTGCTCGGGGAGCAATAGCAGCGCTGGGCAGATCAGAGGAGCTGCCTGCAAACAGCTCTGTCATCCCCCGCGGAGCTGCCCTGCGACACCCTTTCCCAGGCCGGGGCAGCTCCTGAGCAGAGGCTGCCCATGGTGCCGAATCATCCGGCCAACGCTCATTGGGTGTTAGGCGGAACCTACCAAACTCATTCTCAAGGGCCACCCGGACCGCAGCAAAGCCGGGCTCCAGCATCGCTCCGAGCTGCTGGCTCCGAGCAGAAGGAGCTGCCACAAGTTGAAGAAGGAGCTTTGCTGAGCCTTGGAGAAAATCTCCTGCCGGGAGAAAAGGAAGAACCTGCCCTTCAGCTGTGCCTGCAACACACCCTTCCCACCATGGCAAGTCCTAATGCTCTCTGATGCTCACTAGAAAGTCCTGGCTTCCAAAGATCTGCTCCAAAACCAACAGAGAAAGGCAATCGATGCCCTTTGGAGAGGTGGGTGAAGTTTCTCCAGTGCCTGTAACGATTCATTCTGAGTTGGTCTGGTCTGTTTGGTCAGGGCCGTTTTACAGGCGGGGCTCTCGGTTCCGGGTGCAGCATCAGCTCAAGGGGCTCGGACACGGCAGCGTGGCCTTTGTGTCCTGGGCTCACCCCCAGCAATGTGGGCAGCAGGATCCTGCCCCTCTGCTCCCAGGGCTCTGGGGAGCCCCCCCCTGCAGGGCTGGCTCCAGCTCGGGAGTCCTCAGCCCAGGAGAGACAGGGAGCTGTTGGAGCGGGGCCAGAGGAGCCCCAGCGATGCTGGGAGGGCTGGAACCCTCTGCTGGGAGGCCAGGCTGGGAGAGTTGGGCTTGGGCAGCCTGGAGAAGAGAAGGCTCCAGGGAGACCTTCTGGGGGCCTGTCAGGGCTTCCAGGGGCCTGTCAGAAAGATGGGGACAGACTTTGGAGCAGGGCCTGTTGGGACAGGACAAGGGGGGGTGGTTTGAAACTAAAAGAGGGAGATTTCGAGTGGAGAGAAGGGAGAAGCTGTTGGTGCTGAGGGTGGTGAGAGCCTGGCCCAGGTTGCCCCGAGAGGTGGTGGCTGCCCCATCCCTGGCCCCATTGCAGGGGAGGTTGGATGGGGCTCTGAGCAACCTGCTCCAGTTGCAGATGTCCCTGCTCCCTGCAGGGGGGTTGGACCCGATGACCTTTCAAGGTCCCTTCCCATCCAAACCAGTCTGGAATTCTGCGACTCCTGTGGTTTTTTCCACCCCTTGGGCCCCCTCTGCAGTGGGGTGAGCCGGGCAGGGCTGTTCCCCACTCCAAGCCCTGAAGCCGCCTTCACCCACTCCCGTGGGTCCAGCAGGAAGGTGCCCATGGCCAAGCTCCCCTCAGGGAAAATTCCACCGGCTCCCACTTCTCCTCAGCAGACGGGCAGCTCCTTCCCGATGCCACAGCGACGCTTCTGTTCTTCACAACCCCCGCTCTCTTGTGTTCCTGCCCCGGCTCCAGGCACTGGCCTTGGCCATCCCTAACGATCGTGAAGCCCTTCTCAAACTTTCCGGCGAGCTGACAAAGTCCTCCGTGATGTAGCGGTCCCAAGTATTTGCTTGCTCTTCTGTTGCCACACATTCTTCCCAGAACAAACCCGCACGGCAACGGGCGCACGTCATTCTCCTCCGGAGAGCTGGCTGCTTTTCTCCCCTTATAAACCAAAGCTGACAAGTGTCAGACCTCCTGCCAAATCCGCGCTGACTGGCATCCTCGGGAGTGTTGGTCAAACAGTAAAATCCATTCATTTGTCTAAAAACAAACCCACAGCCTTCTCCTTGTCTCGGCCCGGGAACAAAGTCTCTGCCTGTCTGCTCCCTGCGATGGCAGCGGCACTGCTCCCCCCCAGACCCTGCAGCCGGAGCGAGGATGGGCTCGGGGGGGTGACCACAGCCCTGCCCCCCGCAATGGTGCTCGACTGGGGAGGTTTAAGTGAGACTCTTAGCAAAGCGAAAAGGAGGGAGAGGATTCTGCTTCGCTGCTCTGTGCTGGGGAAAATCCCCTGCAGGGCTGGATCCAGCTCCAGAGTCCTCAGCCCAGGAGAGACAGGAACCTGCTGGAGTGGGGCCAGAGGAGCCCCAGCAATGCTGGGAGGGCTGGAACCCTCTACTGGGAGGCCAGGCTGGCAGAGTTGGGCTTGGGCAGCCTGGAGAGGAGAAGGCTCCGGGGAGACCTTCTGGGGGCCTGTCAGGGCTTCCAGGGGCCTGGCAGAAAGATGGGGACAGACTTTGGAGCAGGGCCTGTTGGGACAGGACAAGGGGGGATGGCTTGAAACTAAAAGAGGGAGATTTTGAGTGGAGAGAAGGGAGAAATTGTTGGTGCTGAGGGTGGTGAGAGCCTGGCCCAGGTTGCCCCGAGAGGTGGTGGCTGCCCCATCCCTGGCCCCATTGCAGGGGAGGTTGGATGGGGCTCTGAGCAACCTGCTCCAGTTGCAGATGTCCCTGCTCCCTGTAGGGGGGTTGGATGAGATGATTTTAAAGATCCCTTCCCACCCAAACCAGTCTGTGATGAAACCTAAATCTTGTGAGTTATTTGAAGCAGGAGGTGGTCAGGCTGATGATCTACCAGGTTCAGCTGCGAGCACAAGGCTTGTTCCCCTCCATTCTTTAGTGCTGCAGCTCCAGCACAATGCCTGCATCCCCAGGACCCTCCTCTGCTCCCCTGGACCCTAGGAGGCTTCATTCTCCCTGGCCATGGTTTGTGGATCGCTGTGTTCCTGGCTGACAGCAGCACCAAGGGCTCACCGCTCGGATTGATGTGCGTGTGCGTGCTCTTTGTGTTTGATTAAATCCTTCTGAGGAGGGAGATGTTTCATTTACAGGCCAGCAACAGATTGAGCAACAGAAGCATCTCTCTCTGTTGTGGAGCCTTCAGGAAGCTGTGGGTATTTTTTTCTTTTTTTTTTTTTTTTTAAAGACGCTGCTGTCTTGCAAACCTGGCAGCTCCCGTGAGCAGCTTGTGCTCGGTGTTGAGGTGGGAGAAGGGATGGCCTTGAGGGCTGGGTGAGAGCATTGCTGCTCCCAGAGCCCCTTGGAGCCTGGTGGCCCTTGTCCAGGGCTGGGACACAGCCCCTGGAGTAGGTGCCGCTGCCCTGTCATCTGAGGCAGCATCTGAGGAAGGGCTAATCCTGCAAGAGCAGAGTCACCGGCTGCCCACAGCGGAGCTGAGGAGCTCCTGGGGAAGGGAGCATCTCTCAGCCCAGGCAGCTTTTGGGACAAACCTTCTGCAGACAAACATTGTGTTTTATTGGGGATGATGAGGAGGCCTCTTCATCTTCTCCCTCTTCCATTTTTTTGCTTCAATGAAATTCGTATGTCCTCACAGGCAGGATGGTTATTGCCGGCCCACTTGCTAAGAGCCCAACACTTTGTTTTGCTGCAGCAAAACAAGCCCTTAGTGGAAGCTCTGGCTCCCAGTCAGCTCTTTCTCGGGGCTGGGAGCGTTCTGCTCTTCTGGAGCCGTCAGCTTAACACGGCCCGTGGTTTATCAGGGGTCTCTGAGGATGCTGCGCAGGAACCGAAAGGCCCCTGAGGCCTTTCCTGGGGACTCCTGAGTTTCTGAACAGCTCAGAAGTGATCACTTCCATCACTGAAAGCTCACTGCTTTACATCTGAAGAGTGATTTAAAGCTGGGCTGTAAACCCTGGTTTAACTAGTGGGGTGCACTGGGACAGAGGGATCCCACCCACGCTGGCAGCCGACCCCTGCCCATCAGCAGAGCCGCAGCCCCACGGGGATGGCTTTGGGCGAGCGGTGGGGCCACTGCCACGGGCTGGGACAGTCATTATTCCTCCAAAGAGAGACCACAACAGAGCTCTGACCCAGCAGACACTCGCAGCGACTAAAACCAGTCCCGAGCCATCGCTGAAACCCGTCCTCGGCCTGAGCCCCGGCGAGTCGCACGTATCAGTGGTAAACGTCTTCCTGTTTCAAAGCTCTCCAAATCACAGGGGCGGCTTGTTTTGACATTTGATTAGCCACAGAGAACAACTCGAGAGTGCTTGAGTGAGTGAGTGAGTGAGTGAGTGAGTGAGTGAGTGAGTGAGTGAGTGAGCAAACTCCAAAGCACTGCTGGTGCTGAGCGCTCCGGCCTGCGAGCGATAGCGTCCCGGGGAAGGGTGGGCACGGCTCCAGGGGGAAGATAAGTGGGCTGCTGGGAGAGACGGACGCGAGGAGAGGAAGTGGTGAGTGAAGTCAGCTGAAAACAGTTTCTTTTTGCTCACTCTGACTCATAAATTTCATTAATAACCCCGAGTTCGCTCAGGAGCGAGCAGAGCTGTGTGCAGACTTAGAATCGGAGAATCAGGGAACTGCAGAATCCCAGACTGGTTTGGGTGGGAAGGGACCTCCAGAGGTCATCGAGTCCAACCCCCCTGCAAGAAGCAGGGACATCTGCAACTGGAGCAGGTTGCTCAGAGCCCCATCCAACCTCCCCTGCAATGGGGCCAGGGATGGGGCAGCCACCACCTCTCGGGGCAACCTGGGCCAGGCTCTCACCACCTTCCATCTCTTCGCCCCTTGTAGAGCTGTGCTGGAGACTCCGGCTGCGCAGGACCCAGGAGGATGGAGACCCGCCACCGGCGAGTGTTCCGGCTGTAAATAACTCACCTGCCCTCTGCTCCCGGTGGCCTGAGCAGGTTCGTGAACAGGCAAAGGTGCCACGGTGCTTATCTTGGTGATGCCGTCGCTGGGTGTGGGAGCTGCTCCAGGGTCAAGGGCACGGGGTGAAGGTGCTGGCAGAGGAGCAGGGCAGGGTTTGGAGGGGTGCTGGGCTGGACAGGAGGAGCATCCCTCCCTCCCTGCCTGCAGAGCCACCCTCCCGCAGTCATGGACTCCCAAGGGCTTTGTTGTTTGGTTGCTTTCTTTTTATTTTTTTTCCTTTTCCCCCGACCTAAAACATGTAGTGTCAGGTTGGTCATGACACCGCAGGGCTGTTTTCCTTTCCCTCGCTATCGCTGCTATCAAGTAGGAGTTAACAGCTCTTGTTTATACAATGACTATCTGGCCAGAGGCCGATTTAATACCTCCCACTTCTTTTAAGTGCAAATAGACTCTAATGTGTGTATTAGGCTACTTGAGCGGCTGTTCTGGTGAAATACTCGCTTTCCAAATAACTTATCTGCAGTTAATGCCGGGGAGAGGAGAAGAGCAAACTTCTTTAGAATTTAGCAATAAGCAAAAGAAAACAAGCCGTTTAATATTTCCCTCTTGCCTTGGCTAAGCCTTTAGTCATCCCGAGCCGTGCTGGGTGCTCGCAGAATCCCAGGATGGTTGATGGGCCACAGCCCTGAGTCAGCGAAGTTCCTTCGGAGCATCCCCAGGCCTGAAGTTCAGGAGATGCCACCTCTAGGGACACGAAGCTGCTCCCTCCTGGTCCCACAGTCGCTCTCTCCCGGCTGGAAAGTGGCTACTGGCGGGATGGGAACAGAAGCCGAGCTGCGTGTCCGCAGCCGCGCTTGGCAGGAGAGACGAAGAGTAATATCATCACCATCACCATCATCATCATCATCATCATCACTCCTGAGCGAAACTGCAGAGTTTCTGCTTAGTCACAGTCATCAGGGAATGGGGAGAGCAATTACCGATGGAAAAAAAAAAACACAACAAAACTGGGAAGGCATCCCAAACAAATTGGTTATAATTAACAAGTAGAAGAATAACACCAGTAATACCATTAGCAGGCCCAAAAGCCATTTGCAATATAATATCTATAATTAAACAGTATAGAGCAAAAAAAAAGCCTGGGCTGAGCTGCGCGCCTCGGGAAGGGACAGCAGGGGAGCAGAGCACCCGGGGCCTTCAGCACCCGCGAGCAGCTGCGAG
>VWZK01010007.1:45462-208937 GCA_013396935.1 Baryphthengus martii | reverse complement strand
GTCCACCTCACTACCTGATCATCCAGTCCACACTTCCTCAATTTGGCAGCGAGGATGCTGTGGGAGACCGTGTCGAATGCTTTACTGAAGTCAAAGTAGACCACATCCACTGCTCTACCAGTGATATATACATACTAAGCTGCAGAAATCTTTATATAGCTCAAAATACAAGTAATTTCCCAGGGTAAAACAAACAGACAGACAGACACTCAGCATAGGCAAGGCACAAGTCTTACCAAAAGGCGTCCCTTTTGGGAGGGCGAGGAGGACAAACCCGTCAGTCTGTCCCTAGGATTTGGTGTCAGATTCTCGTCCCACTCTCAAGTCCGAAATAGGACCCACATTTATATTTCAGTTTCCTATTAATGTGCAAAGTTTTAAAGTGTGGGGATGTGACTGTAGGCAAACCTTTAAGTGCGCTTATCAGATACACAGAACACCTCTTGATGAGCTTTCCAGCCTTTATCACCTCTGCCGGGAACAGGCCATTGTCACAGTCTTTTCTGCTGGGAACAGTCAACTACTGAGATAAGCTGGAGAATGGGGGGTCTGGCCACCTGGTCCCACTCCACATTCAGTGTCTGCGCAATACGGGCCACAGGATCTCCACCCCACCTCAGTGTCTGCTTTAGACACTAGATGCTTATCAATAGTGATGAGTTTTGATGGCTTATGTTTTCTGCTTTCATATGTTTCTGTGCCTTCTGATTCCAACAAGTGTAAACCCGTTTTACAGGTGAAATTCAGGTTTTCCTGCCTGGACAGGGGGAGAAAGCCTCCAATCTACAAGGCACTGTTGCTGGGGGCATTCAGTCCACATGAATGGCCCCATTCATCTGCAGACAAACCCATCCTATCCCATCCTGCCTCCTATCAGCATGCATAAGGAGCTGACATGCTGTCTTGTTTTCCGACAAGGTGATCAGAAGTGGAGCAAGTGTGCACACCCAGCTGCATCGCTGGGCAAGCTGGCATTGCTGCAGAGGTCACAAGAATGTAGCAGCCTGCAACAAAACCAAACTGCTGCAAATGAGGCAAGCCATCTGCACCAGCCTTCCCGGGCAGCTTCTCCCACTAAGACTTGCTTTTAAAATTACCATCTATTGATTTCTTTCCTGCCTGAACTTTCTCCTCAGCTCTCAGCATTTAGTGTGGCACTTTCAGGGCCTGGTCCCTGCTGGGAATGGGCTCTGATTTGTGTTGCCATGGTTGCTGCTTTGCTTTGGCCAGGTACAATTCCATCTGGTGAGCGCCAAGCGTGTCTGACACTAAGAGGCAGAGAGGGAGACTGCAGCAATGCATCTGTCCTATGTATGCTGCTGTCAGGTGCTCCAGGTCCAGTGACTCATGTCTGGGTGGGACCAGGTCAGCTCTGTAGGACATGCTATTTGTGGCTATTAGGGTTCCCTGTGGTGTTCTCTGTTGGAATAGCACATGGGCTCACAGAATAGTTTAGATTGGAGGGGACTTTTAAAGATCATTTAGTTCGACCCCTATGCCATGGGCTGGCACATTTTTCAGGTTGCTCAAGCCCCATCCAACCTGGCCTTAAACACTCCCAGACATGAGGCATCCAAAACTTCTCTGGGTGACCTGTTCCTGTGCCTCACCACCTTCATCATAAAGCATGTCTTCCTTTAAGAGGAAGGACATAAAATAAGAAGGAGCAGAAGCAGAAAAGGAGTTATCCCCAGCTCCTTGGGCAAGCAGAGAGCAATGTTCCCATAGGGAAATTGAGGCACAGAATGTGAAGGAAAGCAAGATAAGGTCAGGCAGAAAGGAGGCTGATGCAGAGCTGGTTGAACAGCAGAGAAGCACAATTGGTGGATTTTTCCCTGGGAGCATCCCTTTTCTGCTGGTTTTGTGCACGCTTTGAGAGCTCCCCGTGGGGACTCTGTACAGCTCCGCAGCCCTTGGCTTACCCTGTGGTGGGTAATGGCTGGACATGCCTCTGTTTTCCTCCCAGCACCCCTGCTCACACTGCTGCTGTCTGAGTTTCTGGTGGCTACTGGGTCCCACAACTGCTGCTTTGCAGGATGGGACATCCCACACTTTGGAAATGCTCAAAGCCACAGTGTCCCACCTGGGAATGGCAGCACACCCTCCTGCTCCCCTCCTGCCACATCTGGGCAGCACCATGCCACCTGGCTTCGGGCAGGCAAGTTAGACAAAACCAGTCTCATAAAAGTTTACCTGTCCTGCCAGGCCATATCTGTTTCTCCCTGTGTCTTTTGCTCCTCCCTGGCTTGTGTGGGGCAGGGCAGTGGGGAAAGGCTGCATCTCAGACCTGCGGCTACATTTGAGAGGGGAGCAACTAGGGGCTGCCAGGCTGAAATTAAACAAGAGAAGGAGAAAAGTAGTATTTGTGGCTTGTAGATAAGGGAGCAGCAGAAGCCCAGCACTGTCACCTAAAAGCTCCACTGACCATCCTAAAGGCACCTCTGACCATCCTAAAGACACCTCTCTTCTGCAGCCAAAGCTCTCCAAATATTCATTAATCTGTCTCTGCAGAGAGGGCTTGGCGTATTTATTCCTTCAAAGTATTCCTTAACAAATAATTTCTTGGCTTTTTGATAAAGACCAAAGAAAATACCATCATGGTTTCAATTTCTGTGGTTTGGACTGGAAGACAGAAGTGTTTCTCCTTCTGCAGGAGAAGTAAATGAAAGCCAGCTAATCCTCAGTGCCAGCCTTTCCTATGGCCTGCAGCCATAGGCAACACTGAAGTGCAATACATCCTGGGATGAAGTGTGAAGAATTAATACTGCCATTGAGGAGGCAGAAGAGTCCCCATTCATATGAAGTAGATCCTCACTAGCAAAGATCTCCAGGCTGGGAGTTTTAAGACAGGAGGTCAGATCAACCTCTCACAGAGGTGAAATAGATGTGGAAAGTATCTCTGGGCTTCCCCTAAGATGTGGGGATTCATGTCAGAGGTACTCCAGAGTAAAATAAAAATGTCATGAGACCTGCTTGTGCAGTGCAGTGTAACCAGTGCAGTGCAGTGCTCCATGTTGAGCCCATCAGCCCCCAGCCTGGCCCCCAGCCAGTAGCTCACCCTTGTGGCACAGTGACTCTGGACAGCCACAATCTCTGAATTTCTGGGAATGATCCAGCCCAGAACAGGCTACTGCGACTTATAGTCATCTGTCTCAGAGCAGAATGAAGGCAACTACGCTGGAATACGCCATGCAGTTGATGTGGTAGCACCTGATAGCTGAGAGGTTGATGGCAGACGTGCAATCAGAAGGTTTGCCTGTATTTGGACAATTGATCCTTATCTGAGACAGCAGGACCAGAAGCTCACAGAGGCTGCACTGAGGTTCAGCATGCTGAATGCAGGGAATCATATTTGCAAAGGCATTTCAGTGCCTGGAGGTGTTGCTTGGGCCCTGAGGGGGCTGAGGCCTTTCTAAGCATCGGCCTCCATGTCAGACAACGACCCAGGCACGACTTGGGCACCTCACTGCATCCACAAACAGCTCAACAAAAGTGGGAGTTTCTCTTTAGGTATCTGGATCTAGAGGCATCCACAGTCTCAGTCATTACTTAAAACATAGGCCTGTGGCTTCTTCCCTGTAAAACAGGGGCAATGAGTCTTGCCTTCATTTGCAGCCAAGTTGCAGGTCAGTGAGAGCAGGGAAATCCCTGAAAACCTCTGGAGCACCTTCAAGAGAAGCCTCTGGAGAAGCAGATGCAGGCAGGGTCTGCCCCAGGTGTCATGCTGAGGCTGCTCCGAGGGGGACAGTTGTAATTTATATAAATATTGTCTTCACTGGAAATCTTATACAACTGCTTAGGACTCAGGATGCTAGGAAGGATGGGTGCTGCTACAGCCACAACAAAGGAAAGGAAAGCCTGAACCTCTGCACACAGCAGTGTGCTTCAGGCTGACTTTGCTTCTGGCAGCCTCCAGCACTGAGGGTGGGCAGAGACAGCTCAAAAGAGGCTCAGAGGCTCTGAACACAAAGGCTAGCACTTAATTTTCCAGGAAGGTGTTTGTTTGGCTCTGAAACTGAGAGCAAGGATTGTTGGCCTTGCTTCGGTATTGGCAAGATCCCCAGCTTGGGCATTTTCCTTGCTGTGCAGGTGGAGGAAGGAAGGTATGGGACAAGTACAGACACAGGCAGAGCCAACGTCCATCTCCACCTTCCATTCTTAAGATCGTCCCCAACAAGTCTGTCACTGCTCACAGTTCCCTGTGTGTTCCTCCCTCCCACAGCCTTTGCACAGCCAAATCTGCCTCTTTCCCACCACCTGCTCTGGCTCTGGTGAGCTGATGGAGCTCAGGGCACCATCAACAGTGATACTGTAAGATCAAGAAACAGAAAAAGAGAACTTTGGTCCCGTATTCTGACAAATGTAACAAATATAAAAGCTCCAGCAGTCCTCTATTACCCTATGCACGAAGACATCACAGCTGCAGGCATTTGGCCTTCTGGTTCGGTGCTGTTGTGCTGAGACAGCCTCACTAGTCCGGCTTTAAAAGAAGCAGCAATGGAGCTGAATCGAGGAGAAGCAGTTATCTGTGGCTTCTCTGTCTGCTCCTGTGTACCTGGGGCTCATGCAAGCAATGGTCTCACCACTTTCCCCTGTGGCTCATCACCCTGATCAGTGTGAAACCCCCAGCCACAGTCCTGGCCCACTGTAGCAAGTGGCTGTGGTCCAACAGGGCGATGGCGCTGCCATCTTGCACTGGTCCCTGCAGCCCCACAGTGCTCCTGGATCCTGCTGGAGCTCCACATCCCAGAGGCTGATGAAGATCTTGGCTTTCACACAAAAGTGAAATATTTCCCTCCCTTGCCACAGAAGAGGCAGGCTAGAAAGGCTGATGAGACTCAAGGGCAGCATACCTGGGAAAAGGGGCCCCTTTAACAGCTGAGAACAAAATATGCGTGTTCTGAGAGCCCATTCTCTGTGCTGATGGTTGTATTTTGCTCCATCTCCACATCTGCAACCCCAGCAGAGCATGGCTGCCCTGAGCTGTCCTGTCCTGTGGGTGCCTGGCTGCAGCATGTTGCAAAGCAGGGTGCTCAGGGCAGGGACCACGCTGGACCCTTTTCTGTGCTTAGTGAAAGCCTGACAGACTTCAAAGTGCTGTATAAATATGAACTCATTGGCAGCACTCCCAGGCAAGATGAGGACACAGTTGTTGGGGCCCAGCAGCATTGCTGATGGAAAGCCATTCTTCGTGCAAGAAAAGCTTCCAGAGCAGCTTCCTCTCAGACCCTCCTTTTTGTTTCAGAGGGTGCTGCAGAGAGGTGTTCATGCTTTCAGAAATCATCTTGGTTGAAATTTAACTTGAGCCCAGCCTGAGCAAGGCTGCTGGAAGTGCCTTGGCAGGACTCTTATCTGCCTCGTGCTAATCCCTCCAGATTGAGAGAGAAAGAAAATGAAGCAAACATCACATCTCGATGACCAGGATTTGCTTATCATGTTTTCTGCCTTCCAGGGTTCCTGCTGATTTCTTTCCCCCTCACCTATCATGAAAGATAGGACTAGTGCAGTGCTGAACTGGGCAGAGCATTGTTTGCCTGTGCTGCCTGCTTTGCTGGAGAGCATGGCTAATACCTAGAGTCAGATATCATGTTTCAGAGGATCTGTGCTGCAAAGGAAGAAAAAAGATGAAGTGGACAAAATCTGATGTGAGGCTCAAAGCATCTCCTACCTCTTGCCTCACCTTGGGCAAGTCACTTCTGCCTCAGTTTCCCCTCTAGGGTGAGTTCACACCAGGTGCTTTCTACCTGCCAGTAGAACTGGAGGCTGTATGGCTCTCAGTCTGCTCTTGGAACTGTGGCTGGAGAGCTCTCAGTCTGCTTCTGCCCACAACGCTGCCAGTGGCAGTGCCAAGGAGGGTGCCTGGAGGTGGGCAGCACAGCGGCTGTGGGGCCATTCTGGCATGATGAGGGGTGAGTCTGGAGCACAGAGAGAACCCTGTGCCCCTGCACCCATTACACCCTTCCTGGGCAGGAGAGAAGGCTGGTGGATGCCTCTTGTTTCTGCTGAGGCAGTTTTTCCCTGCACTGTGCTCGTGAGGCTGTGCAGTGCTAGAAGCTATCTGCCTGTTAACGTATCTGTGATGAAAATTACCTGCCAGATGCACAGGCAGGGGGCACAGAAATGTACTGGAGAGCGCCCTGGGGATATGAAAATGGAGCGTTGTTTTATCCCTGCTGCTTTTGAAGGTCCCTTTCAAATAGGAATGCCAGTTCCTCTGTGCTGTGTCAACAAATCTCAGCCTGATATGCAAACAAACCCTTCTCCCCAAGGAGGTGAAGGGTGTGCTGGCACCAGTGGAGTCTGGGGAGGAGGCAACTGCCTGCACTGCACAGCCAACAGCACTGTGCACCACTCCCAGGCTCTTTGCCTGACAGGGGCGAGACTGCTGCGGGTTTTGCTGTGAGGAAGAGCGTTAATGAAGCTCCCCAATGTCTGAACACAAATTTGGTTTCTGGCTCTGGAAAGACCAGTAACAAAATGTTGGCATGGGCCGTCATCAGGTGCTCCAGAGGAAGCTGTGGTCACCCCAAACTAGCTGATGGGAAATAAATCTGTATCCAGGCTCTGGTCCCCCTCTTGAGCTGTGAGCAACGAAGGAATCAGTTACTAGAGGACAAGCACAAACCCAAATGCAAATAGCAACCCTATTGCCAGGGAGAGCCGAGGGAATAAGAATAACACTAAGAGCAATTAATACTTTCAAACACTTTAACGAACACCACCTCATTAATCCAACCCTTTCCATGAGCAGTTATGTTCACTGTGATTTTGCGCGCTGCCTTCAACATTGCAAATTTTACCCCGTTTCACTGCAAAATGAACATCCCAATCTTCTAGTGTTTTACTCAGTTTCTGATTTAGAATAGAATTCAACCAAAAATGAGAAAAAAAATATGGTCCTTCCTTACTTTTCATCACCCTGCTTAGAGCAGAGGGCAAACGGCATTCCCAGCACTTGGCACAGAGCGCATCTGTCCGGACAGAACACAGCAGGTGTGCTTTGCCGAGCTGAAATGGCTCCTGTGCAGAGCAATGCCACCCTGTGTCCTGCAGAGCTACTGCCCCGTGTGTGGGACCACCTGCCTCACCCTATAGCATGGACAGCCCTCGGGGGTCATTTGCTGACTTGGTGTTAGGATAAAAGTTGCCCTGCGTGTGGATTATCGTTCTTTGTGCACCTTGAGTTGTCTGTCCTTCATATGGGGGGGCTCCCTTTGATGAGGATGGAGGTACCTGTTTCCTCCTGACCTTGAGAGCCCCAAGGATGCAAACCCCATCAATTCCAGGCTGTTGGTTGATTTTGGCATTAGAGCACGTGGTGCCATTGGCATATCCACATCAAAACATACATTTGGACTGCCTGAGCGATTCACAATCGTACTTAATGAAGACAATTGACAAGTAAACTATGATCTGTTATTTAGATGGATGGGATACTATCAAAAGGAGCTAGTTTTCCAACTCGACCTGCTTGACTGCTTTGATCAGTTGTCCTCTCTTGGAGTGCAGTTGCACGGGGTTCTCGGTGGCACTGACTCAGCTCCTGGTGGCCTTGCATAGGAGAGGCAGTATATCACCATTTTACCTCTCAAAATCAGGGCTGAGTGAAATAGCTTTGATTGTCAATGCAGATGAGACTCCAGGTAAGAGAGAAGCAAGAGCCATGTTTCCAGCTGATGTCTGGGCTTTTTTCCCCCAGGATTGTGTTGCTGGGCTGGAGATCACAACTTCACCTTGAGGGTTTTTCCTTAGAAAAAGCCACTCCAGTGCTTTGTGGTCTTGAACTTCCTAGGTGATGGAAAATTGCAGGCTTATAATGAAAAGAGGGGGGAAAAAAGTCTGCAAACTGCTCTGTTCAAAATAACTTATATTTTTGAGGGTCTGGACCCTGACCTGGGAACTCATGAAAGCTGGATGCACTGAGAGCAGTCTCATTCAGCTGTAAAAGTTGATGGATTTGCCAGAACTGCTTGAAGGCTCAGACTGAGCTCATGTGAACAGAAACGTGCTCTCTTGAGTGTGCTGGGAGATCATCCTCGCCTTTAGCTCAGCCAACCCTGACGGGTGGTAATTGCTGGGGTGCCCCTGGCTGGGACCAGCCCGGCTGGCTGCCTGAGGACTTTGTTAAGGATGTCACTGAAAGCTGCCTGGGACAGCTATAACTTCTGAAACATCACCTGGGGCCACAACACCAACCTCCCCAGGCTGCTGTGGAAGCTCCAGAGGCAGCCTGGGCTTGCTGCACTATGTCTGGGATGTCATGGGGAAGTGCCCTGAGTTCAGGTTAATTATCACCAGCAGCTACTGGCCCAAGCAGCTGGGAGGGGTTACAGCCGGGATAAACAACTGAACCAGCCAATGGGATATTCAATGCCGTACTGAGTCATGCCCCTCTATGTGGGGATGGCTGGCCAAAAGGTGCTGGGGTACCTCCTTTCAGCTTGCTTCAGTGTGGCTGGAGCAGGGAAATCTGGCATCTCAGGTACAGGTAGAACCTATCACTCTCTTTGTCAATAATTTCATTAGTGCTGTTGTTTTCTTCCCTCTCTGTGATGTTTTGTTAAACTGTTCTTATCTCAACCCCCCATGGGGTCTCACATTTTTTCTTCCTCCTGATTTTTCTTTCCATCCCACAAGAGGGGAGTGTGGAGGAGGCTATGAGGTGGGTGGGGGTGGGGAAGCAGTGGGCAAGCAGCTGCATGGTGTTTAGCTGCTGGCAGATGTTAAACTGTGAGAGGGAGGCTGCTGGCCCTGGGTGCCGCTGCGAGTATCTCCCCATCATGTAATAGCTGAGGAGCCCTGAAAGCTAACCCAAGTGAGGGCACCTGGATGCAAGGAGGGCATGCTCCTCTGACATGAAACTGGGGTTAAGGCCCTGCCATGTGCATGCTCAGTGCTATGTAACCCTAAAACTGTGCAGTATGCCTACTGAGAAAGACATCCGGAAGAGCAACAGCCCAGTACACTCTGTAAGGAGGTTATTGAAGTCATGAATCTATGTTCTGGTTCCTTGTGTTCTGGTGTCACAGCTGAGTACTGGTTTTATTTGTCTCCAAATCATTATGCCCAGCACAATAGGAGTGTGAGATCCCTCCGTCATAGGCTGGGAGAATTTACAACATGGTGGCTCTTGTTTGTGCAAAAGGGCCCTTGGTAGGCTGCAGGGCTCTGCAGAGAAGAATCATCCTAAATCTCAAAGAGACGGGACACGGGCACACCCTTGCCTCAGAGTTGAGTACAGCTGGCAGTTACTGGACTGCTCCAGTCATGGTGCCATCTTCTTTAATATCTGGCCAGTACCTCAGTAAGAGGAAGAAATAAAGTGTAAGGGAGCTGCTTCTACTGAATCTCTGAGCACCATGACCTTGCAGACAGGCTTGTTTGCAGGAAGTGGAGAACAACCCATGTTTTTACCAGCACCATTGCAAAGTGTGCACAGCCTCTTGCTGTGCCTCAGTTTCCCTGCCTGTAAAACAGATTGCTCCATTGCTGCCCTGTTATTGGTATACAGTGCCATTGTGCTCAGGGATGATGGATAAACAGATCTCATTTACATGTAATGATTAAAACGCCCGTATAAGCAGGACTGAGGTCAAAACAGGCCAAAGTTCCGTGGTTTTCTCATCCGTATTTTCATTAATGACTGCAGTTAATCCCCTTTTGTTCTCACTTAAGATGGATCTGGCTTTTTGGATATTCTTTTATAGGCCTTAATTATCTATACATTTCATCTTTTCCCAGCCTGGAGCTCTGGCACATCAGAGCAGGCTTGATGCTCTCCTGTCTTTCTTCACCTCCATCCACACTGTCTTTGCTATGTCAGCTAGAGCATCAGTCAGCCCACTTCCCTGCCGAGGGTCTGAGTTGCTTCCTTGTGCCTCTCCCTGAAGTGCAGAGCAGTTCCCAGGGCTGAATTCTGCTTCAGCCTGTCAGTCACTGTGCTTCAATGCACAGGGACTCAGCCTAGCCCCTTTCCTTCCTTGCTAGCACTCGCCCGTGTTTCTCAGCTGGCCTGCCTTTCTGAGAACAAACCCTTCTCCCTTCCACACACCCAACTGCACTTCAGTTCAACACTTTGCTGTTACAATTTAACACAAGTTTCTTGTATGACATATCTGAACTGGGGTCCCTCCACACCCCTTGAACCTTACTGGAGTGTTTTGGGGGTGTTTTCAGTCCAGACAAATGGGCCCTGCAGCAGGAAGAGAAAAAGAAAACACTTCCAGAGTTGCTCAGCTGACGGCAGACTAAAACCTTGCAACAAGCCCTTAGAAACGCTGCAGTTGGTTGTGAGTGCGCAGGGAAGCAGTCAGAATGGCATGTTGCTGGGAGGCTGCTCTGCAGCAGGAGGACTAGCCCTGCTGAAAAGAGTCCATGTTCTATATGTGCTCACAACATGGCTGAGCTGTGAGCTGTGCTGGTTGCAGGATGTGTCTGCATCTCTCCAGGGGAGGCTGAAGTTGGAATCCTGTTTACTGCAGCTCCGTATCAACAGAGCTGAAGGAATGGAGTCTGCAGCTTAAAACACCAGTGGAAGAGTATGGAGTTTTATCATATCATAGATGATCCAACAGCCCTTTCTTTACACACCTGGTGAGGTGAAGCAAGTTACTTGACTCAACATGGAGCCACAGAATTGCTGCGGTTGGAAGGCAATGCTGGAGGTGTCTCATTCAGCCCTCTGCTCAAAGTACGGTTGAGGGAGCAGGTTGTTCATGGCCATGTCCAGTTGGGCTTTGAGTAGTTCCAATGATTGAGGCTGTACAACCTCTCTGAGCAATCTACTCTTGTGTTCAACCATCCTCACAGTAAAAAAGCTTTTTCTTACGTTTAAGTAGAATTTTCTATATTTTAGTTTTTGCCTGTTTTCTGCTGTCCTGCAACTGGACACTGCTAGAAAGAGCTTGGTTCTGTCCTCTTTGCACCCAACTTCAGTTATCTATATACATTAATAAGATCCCCCACAAGCCTTCTCTTATTGAGGCTGAAGGCTCCCAGCTACCTTAGCCTTTCCTCATAAGTACATACAATACTCCTGGACAGCGTCTTTGCATTCCGCCTGCATTGTCCTCCCTACTTCCACCTCTTATATACTTTCTCTTTCTGCCTGGGTTTTGTTTTGTCTGGAGTGTCTTCAAGCCTCCTGTTGCCTTTGCTTGATGCCCTCTTTTTCAGGGTGGACTGAAGGAGTAGATCCTTGAAAACGTATCATGTTTCCTGGACCCTTATTCTCCAGGACTGCATTTTGCTGTTCTTCCTTCTCTCAGGACTCTGATCTCCACCATGGCATGTTCTCTGCAGCCAATGCCGCCATCATCCTTCACATCCCTGACCAGTTCTTCTGTCTTTATAGATATCAGATCCATCAGAGTGTCTTCCCTCCTTGACTTCTTGATCATCTGTATTAGGAAGTTGTTGCCAGAGCACTCTAGAAACCTCCTAGATTGCTTGTACCCTGATATGTTCTCCCTCCAGCAGACATCACAGGAGTTAAAGTTTCCCATGAGGACCATGGCCAGCAAACATGAGGCCAGTAGTTTGAAGGAGGCCTCATCTTCTGCTTCCTGATCAGGCAGTCTGTAACAGACACCCACAACTACATTGGTTTGCCTTCCAACCCAGATACTCTTGACTGGTTCATTATTT
The DNA here is from genome assembly GCA_013396935.1 of Baryphthengus martii. Lineage (NCBI taxonomy): Eukaryota > Metazoa > Chordata > Aves > Coraciiformes > Momotidae > Baryphthengus > Baryphthengus martii. The sequence goes on along the minus strand of VWZK01010007.1, from coordinate 197,291 downwards.
ACCCCAGGGCAGAGATCCATGCATTCCTTCTGCTCCCTCACACAAAGGGCAGCTCCCTTTCCTTGGTTTCATCTAGGTGAGAAGACATCAGGGGAGTCCTCTCCATCCATGGAATAAGGCAGAGATTTATGGAAAAGTAGTTCATGAGTAGCACTGAAAGTCATAAGGTGCAAAACACCAAGGGAACAAATGGACATGGATAGCCTTCAGCCTGGCACTTCCCAGCTCCAGCACTGGACCTTGCTACCTTACTGACAGTCTCCATTTGGGCATGCGATTGCATTTCACGTTGCAAAGAAATCAACTCTGACAGCTGACGTCTGGCTCTCAGTTTCTCTCACATCTCCCTCTGTTTTATCTCTTTCTCTGGACTCTCATTCATGTCTTATATTTAACTCTTCCCTTGTTTTCTGGCAGTTTTAGTAGCTGCTCAAGTATGGCCATATTCCAAACATTGTACCTGTTCATGTAACGCCTGTAATTTCCTGCCAGACTTTGGCTTCTCTAAGTAGAACGCTGTCTTATGTAGAGGATGCTGCACTGCTCTGCTTCCAGTGTCACAGTTGGGGATGTGATCATTGCCTGGCCTGGCCTTCTTCAGGCACATAGAGCACCTGCTTTGGGTAACTGCCCTGGAAAGAGAAAAGGCCATGTGTTTTCCCCCCCAGTGGATACGGTCCGTGAACATGAAATGTTTACACAGCTCAGACAAGGTGATTTCCATTGATATTTAAAAAGGAAGGTAGAGTTATGTCTCCTGGTTTGTTTACTGGTGAAGAGACCAATGTACAGACTGGGGAAGTGATTTCACTAAGCCGTGCACCAGATCAGTGGCTTCCAGTCCCAAGCAGACCCCATTATAGCCTCATTTTTACAATCAGTAGATGCTACAGTATTAAGACTCTTGGCTGTAATGCAATGACCTTCATGCAGCCAGACTCTTCAGCGTTCTGGGGTTTAAGAACAAACGCAATAAATGTGGTATGGGGAGAGCTGCTCCTAACTGGAGACCATTCCTCCCTCATCCACCCAGACATAGCTGGTGCAAGGACCCACACCTCCTGCTCTGCTCGGCTCTCCCAAGGGTTCTGCTTTGTATTGGCTTTCCACAGCCAGATTGCACATTTTGCTGTTTTCCTTATGCCATCTGTGCTTCTCTCTCTTCCCTCACTCCAGTTGTGACACACACTGTGTTGAATGAATGATGTCTGGGCAGGCTCAGGCCAGGCTCCTGGATTTCCAAATAGGGAGGTTCCTTGCTCCTTGGCACACGTTTTCCTACAATATGCACAAAAATGCAGTCCTACACGTATAGTGAGTTTGCATATCTATGGGTATGATGGGTTTGCATACCTCTTGACAGCAGTGGAAGGGGCGAAGAAGTCATGCTGAGGTACCTTGGGCTGCACAGTGGAGTTCAGAAAGGCACCCAGGCAGCTACCCCTATTGCATGTGGGATGTGGGAGCTGCCAAATCACAGAATCACAGAATTGCCTAGATTGAAATAGACCTTTAAGATCATTAAGTTCAGTCATTAACCTAACACTGGCAAGTCACTGACTAAACCATATCCTTAAGCATTATGTCTACATGACTCTTAAATACCTTCAGGTATGGCGACTCCACTGCTTCCCCGGGCAGGCTGCTCTAATGCCTTATAACCCATGCAGCAAAGAAGTTCTTCCCATTATCCAATCTAAACTTATATTGGCACAACTTGAGGCCATTTCCTTGTTACTTAGTTGAGCAACCTGACCCTCACCTCTCTACAACCTCCTTTCGGAGAGCTGTAAATAGTGAAAAGATCTCCCCTGAGCCTCCTTTTCTCCGTCTAGATCCCTCAGCCGCTCTTCATAAGACGTGTGCTCTAGGCCCTTCACCAGCTTTGTTGCCCTTCTTTGGACATGCTCTAGGGTCCTGCCTGCATGTGTAAGAACATGACTTCTGGGAAATGCACGTGTATTTATTTTCCAAGGACTCTGCAGACCCAGCATTTATGAACTGACCAACCACAGCAAAGCTGGGACTTAATGGCCACCCCTGTTGCTCTGAGTGGCTGTATGAACTGAGGCTTTGGGAAGGGTTGGAAGTAACAGCCAAGTTCTAAAAACTATAAATGTGATGTAGTAGCTATTTAAAGGTCATAGATCTTTGAAAAATGACACCTTTGAAATACTCTGCAGAGCAGCGGGCATATGTAGGACATGAAATACACAGTCTTGATGCTTGGTCTGGAGCTCAGGAGCCAGGATCTGTCTGCCTGTGCTGCTGATGTGTGAGGTGATCCTGGACTTCCTGTTCAGGATTCCTTTGCCAGATCCCAGTTGTGATGTCGTCATCACCCACTCCTCAGGCTTGTAGGATCTGCTGGGCTACAGATGAGAAATACAAATTACAGACTGCTGTTCCCTGTGAGTTATTACAAGTTCTAATTCTGCTGCTAGTTTGAGGGATAGATGGAGAGAGCAGGGTGGTCAGTGGGGCTGTGACCTCTCTCCTTCCTTGCTGTTATCCAGGGGCACTGGACACTCCAGGCCATAGAAAGTTTCTTGCCTTGAGCTGACAGCCTAGGGTGAGAAATTCAGGCCTGAAGATATAGCCAGAATTTCCTTCTGCCATGGGCTGTGAAAGAGAAAACTGGAACCAGACTCAAGGCAGGGAGAGAGTGAGCCATGCTGAGGACAGCCTGGACTCCCAGGAGCTGCACATTGGGCCATCACTCATGAAAAGAATCACCAGCTGTCAAACTGAGGGACTATGGCCACCTTGTCCCAATTAATGAGCATCCTCCAGGCACAAGGGCATGTTGAAGATGATTCACCTAGCAGTGCTGTGCTGCTGCAGCACTCCAGGGACTTCAGGTCAGAGTCTGTCAATGCTGTCCCAGGCTCCTGAAGGCTGCCACTCACTGTGTGACCACTGGCACACTCTTGCCTTGCTCTCTGCCCAGCAGCAATGCCTCCTTAACTCATAGTAGAGGGACACAGCTCAGTGAGTGCTAATGAGGTGCTTCACGGTGCCTGGGTGGCATCTGCTCTGCATGTAGAGTTAGTAACTCAGACTGGGAACCACTGAAACAGTGCTGAAACTGGGGGTGCTCACAGTCTGTATCTCCCATTGCATGGTGAATGGGCCATGGAACACTGTGTGGGGCTTTGGATGGGTGGCCTTTCTTCAGTATTCCTTCCCCACCTGCCCTCAGCAATGATGAGTAATAGAGCAGGGCTGTGGGGTTTGTACATAAGATGTGATTTTCCTTAGGCCCGTGGAGATGTCCCACTGCCTTAGTTGCTGTCTTTCTCCTGTCTCAGCCTGGTGCTGAGAGTGGAAGGTCTATCCAAGGCATAACAGAGTGAGAACCCATCCAAAAGGAGGAAGAACTGTATTTCCCATGAAATGTGATGGGGGATGTCAAGACGAGCTTGTTTGGGATGTCCCTAATCTGTCACCATCCCAATAATTTTCTAGCTCTTTTGTACTGGTCAGGGTATGTTAAACAATTTCTTGAACATAACAGAGCAATCACATCTTTCAGAACCTGCCTTGCTCCTCAAATCTGGTTGGTATTTAGCCCAGCTTTTGCTTGACTTCACAAAAAGCTCCTGCACTTTTCTACCCTCACATACCATGACCTGTGTTACTCAGAAAAGCTTTAATTTCCTAAAAGTATTCTCCACTAGTGCTGATGCAGGGACCAGTGTAAGAAGAGAACATGACAGTGAGAAGTAGGAGTTGAGTCCTCCTTCCACAGAAGGAACTGTGGAAAGAAGCTCCCATGCCTGGATCTAGAAAGGGACCTGGAAGAGGGAATGGGACATACACAGTGAGAAACAGAGGGCCCTCAGGATGCTCGTGTTTCCAAATACCTGCAGTTCCCAGTTGCTGTGGTCCAGAAGGGGCTCTGGCTGCAGGTTCTTGATGTTGCAGTGCCCTCGGGTGCTGAGCTTGGCCCCTGCAGCTGAGTTTCTCATGGCCTGGGAGGTTTGCTGATTGCAGTGGGAGCAGGAGCCAGCATCTGGCAGGTGGACCTCAGAGGCAGTGGCTCTGGAAGGACACCAAGAGGCAACACTTCCTGGCATTACTGCAGCAAGGAGAAAGGATCCAGATTTCTAAGGAAATTGCCTTTGTTTGCTCTCAGAGTTTTAGAAGAATGTGCTTTGATTCAAGAATAACCCTGATATTTACCTTTTTTTTCTCTGCCTGCAGCTGTCAGCTCAGGTCAAAACTGGTGATAGAAAAACTAGTAAAACCGGGGAGGAAGGGGGTGAGCAGGAGATTGAGGCAGAAACAAGAGAACAGGCAATGAGGAGGGAGATGCTGGAGGATGGTAAAGAAGGAAATCACAGAATCACAGAATGTTAGGGGTTGGAAGGGACTTCGAAAGATCATTGAATACAACCCCTCTGCCAGAGCAGGATCACCTAGAGTAGGTCACGCATAGGAACGCATCCAGGTGGGTTTTGAATGTCTCCAGCAAAGGAGACTACACAACCTCTGGGCAGCTTGTTCCAGTGCTCTGTCATCCTTACTGTGAAGAAGTTTTTCCTTATGTTTGCCTGGAATCTCCTATGCTCCAGCTTGTACCCATTGGTCCTTGTCTTATCATTGGACATCCTTGAGAAGAGCCTGGTTCCATCCTCCTGACATTCATCCTCTACATGTTTATAAATAGCAGAACAGGAAAGCAGAACAGGGGCTAAGCGTGGAGGCCTCCAACCAAGCCACCCAGCACTCTTCTCAGCTTCTCTTTCATGTATTGTAGTGTTTGGGTTTCTTTAAACCTAGAATATTCCCACATAAATTTTAATCTTGTCACCAAGACTGCTAAGTACAGTCCAAACTAAGAGACACAACACAGGAAGACATTCTTAAACATTAAACCCACAGAAATCACAAGCAATTGCTGCATTTGTTGTCTCTATATCAACCCCAGGAGCTCTAGTGATGACTGGAGGTAGCATTGGGAGAGGAACCAGCAGAGATCAAGAAGAACCTGATAAACCTGGGAAGAAGCCAGGAAGAAGAGCACCACATGGGTAGACGACTCATGAGAAAAGCAGATTCAGGTTCCTATAAGAATCCTATATCACCAGAGAAATATCAGCAGAGAAACATGGACTTGTCAGTATTCAGATAACCTGAATTCTGACTCTTCATGACATTTGCAGAATTCAATTGAGTCTAGGAATAGCTTTCTGATTTTTCTAGACTTAAAAATTCATTGTTGTTTTGTCATTTGTTTTGTGCTAGTTGGAATCCCCAGTATTTACTACTTTACTCTGCCAAAAGCTCTGCACTTGTTCATGAATCATGGTTAGATACATGCAAAATTTGGGTTTGTACCATGGATTTATTTTACCAAGTGGGGAAGCATTGCTATTTGAAAGATATCTGGGCAACTGTCATCTTGGAGCTTAGAAACCCATCTGGTGGGAGTGGTGTATTCTGGAAAATCTGGTCTCTTACAGGCACTGAGCCCTTGGCCTTGGCCTTTTAGAAAGTTTGACCCAAAATATCTCAACCTGAGCATTTGAACTTTGCAGCAGACCATCTTTAGGCCAAATTCTTCCATCTACCCATTTTCATAACACTTTCCAGCCCAGTGGCTGGCACAGCTCCTTGGCAAGGCTCTGCTGTGGTATATCTGCTGTTACAGAACCTGCTGAGCCAGATGTGATGCACAGCAGATGATGTATCACCAGCCTGACCAGACAGTCACATCTACCCATGGAAGCTCTCCAGGCTGGGAGGGGGCTACAGTGTCAGTGTGGGGACACAGCCTCTGCATCCCAGGAGCTGGTGGCAAAGTGGGGAGATGATGGATGAGGGATAACAGCAAAGCGATGAGCTGGGGAGGTCTGACATTCCTTCTAATGTCTCTCATCTTGGCCATACCTACATTGTGACCTCCCTCCGCATGTCTCGGCTGCCCTGATGCCTGTCCCTGTTCCCTGCACTTCCAGGGTCACAGCTGCCTGCAGTGGATCTGGAGAGGAGCCTGCAGAAGCAGTGACTCATCAGACATCCAACCTCAGAGCTGATTTTTTCCTCTTCTGACTCACTTGGCCAGGAAGCAGGCTGGAGCTGCACAGCTCAGGTATACGCCCAGACTTTAGTGTCCCCAGAACTCGAGAGCCAAGACCTGAGAATGTGCAGCCCAGGCTGGATTTCTGCTGCTGGATGCAGCTTTCTGACATTACTAGCCTAGCACAGCATTCCTGAGGGCCTGAGGGGGTCAGTGTCCTTCCCCACTTCCCAGGAGAGGTATTCTTGGTCAGTAGCTCCGCAGCTATTAATTAGCCATCCATGATACACGGCAAAGCTTAGCCCTCCACAGAGCAGCAAGGGACAGGACTTGCATTTTGCAGCCTGTAGGAGCCCAGCTGAAGAATGATGCAGTGGGAATGGGTTTGCTACTGGCCCATATCCCCCCCTACTCATTTGCTAGGAAACAGGAAATACACCCCACTCCATTTGGTCAGCATCACATGCTGTGCCCAGGTGCCAGAAGGTCTGACTATGGGACATCAGTCCTGAGTGCTGTGTTGTTGGGCTGGTGCCATGAGCAAAGCAGCCTTTGCTTGCCTGCCTAATAAACAGCAAGGCTGCCCTGGGGCCTCATAGCCATCTTTGTCCCCAGTTGCTGGGCCTCATGTGCATTGGGGTAGATTGGGGTGCCGTGATGGAACAGACAATCTCTGGATATCCTGGTTTAGCACCACTGGGGAAACTCCTCTGTGCTGGGTTATTCCAGCACAGCCAGGCACATGAACCAGGTCCTGAAGCCATTTCAGCATGCAGATGTGGCAGTGCTAGCCAACACCAGGACCTGGATTGTATAGTACTGTTGGGGAATAGCAAGAAGAAGACAGAAGGTCCAGGAGCTGAAAGAGTTGGAGTAAGAATATCATTGTGCTTCTAGGTGTTGAGGACAAAAGGACATGTAGAAACCCCTGCTGTGCTCTTATGATGGGAGCATAGAGACCACAGGGTCCAGCAAGGACAGTCACTACAGAGACGTGATGTTGCAGGTTTGGGGTTGGCAGGCAGAATGCAGAATTTTCAGGGCTTCCTCCCAAGTATTACGCTCATCTCTGTGCAGCCTAAACCCATCTGCAATGAGGGGGTGGAGAACCTTAAGCACAAGCAGGAAGCACTGTCAAGAAAAGCCTCTTCAGTGTTGTTATGCCAGTGCAATCATGTCAAAAAAAACCAAAAAGGCATCGCCACCTGCAAAAGAGCAGGCACTAACTCTGACAGCCTTGGAACTCCCACCCACATTACCAGCCCTCCAAGAGACATCATGGAGAGCTTGTTCTTCAGGTCCTTGCACTCTGCGTGACCCATTCTCAAGCCCTGGGCCTAGTTGGACCCGCCTCAGCTGACAGAGCAACTCAGAGTCTCCTTCTATCACCCACCCCACAGCACTGCAACATCTCCCCAGGACCACCAGCAGCTCAGAACCACCAATGCAGCCTGTGGTCCTGTCATCCTGCTTGGCCCCAGCACCAACCATTCCCAGCACTGCCAGAGACACAGCCAGGGAGCTGTGCCTCCTGCTCCATTGACTGAGCCAGATGGCACTGGCTCAGACTCAAGTCTTTTCCTGTGAGCCTTTTGTGTAGCTTCAAATCAGGTGGAGGTGAGTGCTGTAGCCCAGGGACATGGTTTCCGGATGTGCCAACTGCATCTCGAGAACATTTCAGCTTGATGCTGCCTGCTCTCTGCCTTCCCTGTCTGGTTATCCATACAAGCTCCTGCTGGTGCCTCGAGGAAATAAAACCCCATAGTGATCAGTCCCGTCCCGGTATTAAGGGGAGGTCTTGCCTGAGTCCTGGATGGTCTGGAGGAAGGTGGACTTGCTCCCTGACACTGCCTTTTTCCCTAGTCCTGCCAATGACTCAAGCAGGCTACAGGCAGTATGTTGGCATATTGGGACTCCAGGATCAGATCCTTGAACAATAATCAATGCTCCTTCCTCATCTTGCTGACAAAACACTACGTATCAGTTTGAGTCTCTGCCCAGCCACCTATACCCTTAGCACAATGGGTGTCCCAACACCACCAGAAGCCTGGGAGTCTGGGGGCACCCTGGGAGGTCAGTGGGGTACTTACCTTCCTCTCTGCCAGCTAAATTTCAAAGCACTCATATAACATCACTTCAAACCTGGCCTGACAGCAAGAGGAACAATATGTGCTTCATGCACAGACCCAAAGGGATAACAATCCCTGAGGATGAGCAAAACCCTGACAACAGTTGGCATGACCTGCAGGGGCAATTCCTGCCAAACTGGTTATCTCCACAGAGAGGATTTTTCACTACTGCTTTCGGATATCCCTGACCTTGGTGTGACCTACCAAGAACTGGTGAGCTGCCACAGAGTCTACGTACTAATCTCTCTGCTCTGCCACAGCAGTCATTGCCATATTCCTGATGGACACAGCTAAGCTCTCTTCCTTGCATACCTGGCATGTCATGACCCAGGAGATACAGAAGATAACTTCTAGAGTGAGCTGAGGATGCCTGGCTGCTGAACTCCAGCACCAGTGAGGCAACACAGCACCAGTGAGGCAACACAGCACCAGAGAGAAACAGAAGTGTCATACTGAAGTGACCCATATTATAATTTTGGATCTGCTCGTCAAACTACAAAAGTTCTTCCCACCTTGGTAATTCTTGCTGATTACACATCAAAAAAATCCCACCATCTGATTTCCTTTTCCAGAAGTGACACTTTTGTTTTGTTCCTTGCAGTGTTCCACTTCATGAAAGAGTTTGAGATTTCCCTTTTTGAAATCTGGATGAACTGAGCATAGGCAGTTTTGTGCAGGACAGATAATGTGGTTGCTGCTCAGCTGAAGTTTTTGTTGCCTTCTGGACACTGCCAGCTGCCCTCCCTCCCCTACTCCGTGTGATGTCATATATGCAGTACTCCAAAAGGTTTTGTGCATCAGTGTCTGCCCATCCTCTGAGCTCAAGACACATCCCTGCAGGGCTAAATGCATGTTTGTACAAGTGGTGCAGAAGGGAGGGCTTGGTTCCCTTCACAGTGTGCCTGGCCAGAGGTGGACCCTGCTTGATGAAGAATGAAACAGCATCCAAGGACCCTGATGTACCTGTCCAGTGAGGAGAGATTGATTTCCTGTTTGAAAGGACTAATGACAAAAAAACAAGGGGAAGAAATAAGAAAGCTGGATAAAAGCCTCCAGGAAGAGTGGGAAGGTGCAGTGAAACCACAACAGGGCTGAAGGAGGGGGCATGATGCAGACTCCTGATGTCTGAGTAGAGCAGACACAAACCCCAGCAGCAAGGGGGACAAAATGGAAGAGCTGGAAACACCCTTTGTGAGCTGAACATCACAGCAACTTGGTGGGACAACATAGACCCTGTACGTCAGTCCAGAAGGCAGAACCTTGGAAAAGGGAATAGCACAGCATTGCTATACATCAAGGATGTATGTATAAAGACGAATATACAGGAAAACACAAATATGGAGAAACAAAATGAAGCAGACTAAGGCAGAAAATGAGTTCTGCCTAAATGTATAAACCTAGAAGAAAGTCTGTATGTCTAGGAAAGTCTAGATTAACTAAATGAGAGTGGTGGTGAATAGAGTTAAATCCAGTTGGTGACCCATCACAAGTGGTGTTCCCCAGGGTTCAGTGCTGGGGCCACTCCCATTTAGTGTCTTTATCAATAATCTTGATGAGGAGATTGAGAGCATCCTCAGTAAGTTTGCAGCTGACACCAAGTGAAGTGGGAGTGTTGATCTGCTTGAGGGTAGGAAGGCTCTTCAGAGGACCCTTGGACAGGCTGTATTGATAGGATGAGGCCAACCATATGGGCTTCAACAAAGCTAAGTGCTGAGTCATGCACTTCGGCCACAACAACCCCATGCAACACTATGGGCCTGGGGAAGAGTGGCTGGAAAGCTGCTTGACAAACAGGGACCTCAGGGTGTTGATCGACAGCTAGATGAATATGAGCCAGCAGTGCTCCCAGGTGGCCAAGAAGGCCAACAGCGTCCTGGCCTGTATTAGAAATAGTGTGGCCAGGACTAAAGAAGGGATTGTCCCACTGTACTCGGCACTGGTGAGGCTGCACCTCAAGTAGTGTATTCAGTTTGGGCAACACAGTATAAGAAAGGCATCGAGATGCTGGAGGGGGTCCAGAGAAGGGCAGCAAAGATGGTGAGAATAAGTCCTACGAGGGGTGACTGAGGGAGCTGGGCTTGTTTAGTCTGAAGAAAAGGAGGCTGAGGGGAGACCTTATTGCTCTCTACAGCTACCTGAAAGGAGGTTGTAGGGAAGTGGGTGTTGGTCTCAGAATTCTCACAAGTCACAGCTGGCACAACAAGGGGAATTAACATCAAGTTGCACCACAGAGGTTTAGGTTGGACATTAGGAAAAACTTCTATACTCAAAGGGTTACCAAAGCCTGGAACAGGCTGCACAGGGAGGTGGTTGAATCACCATCTCTGAATGTATTGAAAAGCCATCTAGATAAGGTGCTCAAGGATATGGTGTAGTAGTGGCCCTAGTCCAGTTAAATAACGGTTGAACTTTATGATCTTAAAGGTCTTTTCCAACCGTAGCAATTCTGTGATTCTGTTATCTGTCCCCCTGCCACACCATCCTTTCCTCTCCTGTCTCTCTATGTCTCTGTTTTGCATGTCCTCCATCATCTTTCTTCTGCTGTACTCATCCTGCTCTCCATCTTCCCTATCCCTCCAGCTGCACTCCTCCTTTCTAGTCTCTCCCTCTTTATTCTTATTCCTTTTCACACCAGCTTTTTAATTCAGCAGCACGACATTTCCATTTGAATAGCTTTCCTGACTCCATCCAAGACAGGAGCCCAGTCAGGGTGCTGCATCCTCTCCTAGCCTCACATTCATTAGCATCACGTGTATGGTGCTGACTGTCACCAGCAAGTCCATTCTGTATGCGTGGCAGGCCTGACAAGCTGGGCTAAGGATGGGTTATAGTGTGCACAGTGCTCTGGTCGGTGTGCAGCGAGAGAGTGACAGGGAGTCTTGCCTGGAGGCAGACTGAGTTTTCCCATTGGCAAACCCAGAGGAGTAAAAGCATGAGCTGCAGCCACCCATTTCCAGGAGATCTGCTGGGTTGGAAGGCTGCATTTCTTAGGGTACAAGGCACACACGTCTGTGCCATTTCTGTCCGTTAGCATTTGTGGAGCAGCCTGGGAAATCCTCTGCCAAATCAGGTACCACAATGGCAAAGGCAAGAGATGTGTGGTGAAAAGGATCACCTGGTGGAGAGTGGATGTCTGTGAGGTATGCTGGATGAGGGCAATTGTGAGATGGTCTTTCTAGCAAGCACTAGGTCTCCTAGGAGCAAAAGTCTGACCTAGGCAGTATAGTACAATTTCAGTTGTTCACTGTGTGGCTGAGTGGGGATGCTGGGCTCAGACAAGCCCCTCTGAAGTTCTCTCAGTGCAGGGACCTCCCTGGCTCTATGAAGACACTCAGATTAGCCACGGGGGTCTGGCAAAGTCTGTTCCTTCCCAAGCACCATCTCCACATGTTCCTGCTCATCTGGGTGCTGAGGGTGATGTTCTGGGGCAAACAGACTCATTTCTGTATTTTCTCAAGACTGTTGTAGTCTGTGCAAAGTGACTAAATTCCTCCTACTTTTCACAGCCATTGCCTTGTCCAGGCTGAAGCAGACAGTGCGTGTGTGTGTTCCCTGAGGAGCTCCGTGCTTCCAGAGTGCTCTGCCCTTCAGTCACCCATTGCAGCAGCTATTTTACTGTCAGAAGCAGGAGTTCAGCACAAGGGCTTTGATGGAACCATCCCTGCTGAGACACCTGCACTGACTGCCCTCACAGCACACACAGGATGAGACAGTCTCATGGGTTGGGGTTGTTCTGCTTCACTCAACTGTTTGCTCAGCCACTCCAGGACGCTGCCAAAGCAGAGCCAAGCTGTGCCTTGTCTCTGCCTCCCCTAGCCTTCCCAGAACCAGGCTCATAGGCTGGGAGGTGCTCCTCGGTCTCTCAGCTGCATGTGTGCATGTAGCCCCGAACACCCACTCACACATGGGTGAATTCACCTCCTACGTATCAGCTCACGTGAACATCCATCAGGGACCAGATGACATTGTCAGGGGCCATTAAACTGGGCTTGGGACCCGTTGTGGCAGCTCTTCTGCTTCTCCTGCTTTCCCTGGGGCTGCTCGCTGAGGTTCCCTAGCTCCTTCACCTGGAGGACGGAGAGACAGGAAATCTTATCCTGTGGGCTACCTCTTCATGGATATGAGAGGCCTTGTTGTGCAAGTCCCCAAGACCAGAACATAGTTCTGTCCCAAGGTGCATGTTCCCTGAGGTACCTTGGTCTGGAAGGCAGGGCTGAGATGGAGGCCTGTGGGGCACATGGCTGTCCACTCTCCTCACCTCCTCTCTTCTCTTGAGGTTTATTTGGGATTGTCAGTCTTGTAGAGCTCTGCCTCTCTCCCTGATAATCTTGCAGTCTGATCAGGCTAAATAAGATTTATTATCTCCCTAGCACCAGAAGGACACACAAGCAAATACCTTCCAGCCTCACAAGATGTTTCTTCCCTTCTCTTTCAGGTGCTGGTTAATTGTTAACAATGAGAAGTTTTCCTTCTAGCAAACAGGGAGCCCTTCAACATTTTCTTTAACTTCTTGGTTAAAGAAAAAACAAGAGCTGGTTGGTATCTGGTGAGCTTCTCTCCATGACAGGTGGAACTGGTGCCCACTTTTCAGATGCTTCCGTGCAGGTACAACGGCAGAAGGGCAGGCCAACACTTCGAGGCCAGTGTGGACTGTGGGCAGCCAGCCACAGCTGACAGTGGCAGGGGAGGATCTGGGGAGGGTTAGGTTTCACTTAGAGGATGTAGAAGCTCAATCAGCTGGAGGGCTACAGATGCAGTTGAGCATGTGGGGGACATGCAGCAGCCATCAGGAAAAGGGTTACGGTCCCTGTTGGGATGTAAATCAAAATTCTGCCTATTTTCAGCAGCAGGGTGGTTGGGAATGGGGATGGAACGTAGGGGAGCCTCAAACCCTTTACATGCAAAAGACACCCTCAGCATGCAGGCATCAGGTGCTGGGAGCTCCCTGATAGCTGTGGCCATCGTGTCCCTCATCATGGAATAAAAATGGGTGCACAGGTTTCCACTTGCTGTCTCTAAAATTAGAGCTGTCATCCAGAAGTTCATATATTTGAAATAGGATCAGATTCTGATGTGCAAAACATTAGTGCAAAGGGGTAGAATATTTTGCATTCTGGTTTGCATTTCTCTGATGACCATTCATAAACCATTGACACACAGTGACCCTTGGACCACACGAGCAGAGCAACTGGAGTTGCGCATTGGTGGCAACAGCATGGCACAGTGCGTCATCCCTTCACTTTTGACTGGTGTATTAAAATATTATTTGATTTCCATTCTCTCGGCCATGATGGAAAAAGCAAACAGGCAAAGAGGCTTTGAGCTTGGGTTGTTAAATTTTCATGGCAATTTAGCAAGGCTGGTTGAGAGTCATTTTCCAGCTAATTTCAGTTCTTCTGCATTGCTCCTGTGCTGCAGGGCCTGGGCTGCAAATGTGACAGCAGGGAGCTGCTCGTTTTCTGCCCAGAATCTTGTCGAGGAAAAAAGCTGACCTGGGAAACATTGTTATCAGCATTTGGTAAGAGGTGATAATGTTCATTTTGTCCTAAATCCTTCCTTAATCAAAATGATCAGCTCATATTTATCCCAGCAATTACAGCTGCAAAGAGCTCATGCAGTTAAGAGAATATCCACTTCTGCAGCTGAGAGAGAAGAGACTTTTACAAGGAACTGGGGTTAACATGGCGTTTTGAAGGAAATTCTCCCTTTGGAAGATATATCAGCACCTAGCGGGTAGAAACTGGGCCCCATTCTCCCACATCTGCCTGATGGATGTCTTGCCAGTCCCTCAGATGCATCCGTTTTTCGTCCTTGCAGGAACCAGAAGGCAAGACCTGACTGCTCCAGTGCCCAGTGTGGGCTTGTGCTCAAGGTTTGACATTCTGAGTGTTATTTTTGAGGACTTTTGACAGAAAAAGTCCCTTCCAGGTCATCAGATCTGGGTGGACACATGCATCCCAGACTACACTGAATCCTTCTGAAGTGCAGCTATGTGCAATGTGATTTGCTGAGGCATCACCACACATGCACATGGGTGTGATCATCCTTGCTTGCAGGTCTTGGCAGCCCACATTTCTCATCTTGGCATATGTGGCCTGAAGGCTCAGCAGGACACAAGGCAGAGCATGTATGGCCCCACAGTGAGGATCCTGGAGCTGCTGCTGGGGAGCTTATGTTTCAGAGGCACAGGCAGACTTGCAGAGCCTTTGCAGGGCATATTCTTATGTTTAGCAGAAACAAGGAGAGAGTTTTCCATCCTGTTCCAGCCCATGCAGCACCACAAAGTACAGCCCTTGACTCAACACAGCTCACTGACTGCTTTCTGTAGCACCACTCATTAACCTTACTCTTCTGCCCAAATAAATCAATGTGTCTGCAGGGCCTTTGAAGCTGATAAGTAATGCCAACTAGTGCTGGCAGGTAGACCAGAAAAGCGAGAGACCAGGTGGTGCTGTGGAGGAGTGTGTCAGCTTGGTTTGTTTAGGTCTCCTGTAGACGCTGGGTGATTTATCAGTCAAAGGCATCAGTGCAGCCCACTAGATTGGTGCAGCTGCCTGCAGAGGTGCCTGGACGCCCAGCCCTGTGACGGGCAGGGCTGGAACTAGCGCTTCTGCCACACAGGTGGGTAAAAAAGCAAGGGCTGAAAATGGGTCTTTTGTGCAAAACACAAAAGCTGAGGGGGGCAGGATGAATTTTCCAGAGTTCCCACAAGCCGGTTTGACTAGTTTATGCAAAGACAAAATCACTGGCATTTCTGTGTTGGTGCTTATGTCTGGTCCAGGTCTCGTACACAACAGCTTCTGCTTTAGCATGTCAGAATTTTCAGAAATTTAACTCTCTGACTAACTAGTGATTTGGACTTGTTCACATGAGCACCTTCAGCACAAAGCCTGACAATTCTGCCCGCTCACAAAGGCCATTAACCATCATCTTCCGGTACCCACTCCTGAAGAAAGCAAGCTAGCACTTGCACTGATCCTCCCCAGGACAGGGAAAACACACGTACTGAGGATGATGGGGCCCTAAGCTGAGACCCTGCTAGGCTGAGTTACTTGCAAAGTATGTTCCCAGGGAGGACGTGGGTACCTGCTGTTCTGCCTGACACTCTGGTTGTGGCTGACACCCCTCAAATGCTGGCTTTGCAAGGGAGATATGCAACGGATGGAGTAGGTTCCCTAGACCAGCTGCCCATTGGAACTTGTGATGCCCAGCCCTTCTCATTGTGAAAGACAAGAGTGTGTCTCCAAAAGCACCCATCTGCCTCCATCAGCTGGTGGTCCCTGGGCCACCTGAGTGCAGCAGCAGCTCTCAGCATAGGCCTGATCCAGACAGGCACCAAATTCTCGTGTCTATCCCTCAAACTGGCTAACCGAATTGTGTCACTGAGCCCAGGGCCCCTGTGGTTCCCACCAGCACTAGGGTCCCCAGCCCCTCACCCAGGGCATTGGGGACAGGACTAGGGATCAGGAGAGGTTCCTCCTGCAGCGCCTCACTTTGCCCAGTGTATCCTGCACCATGGCCATATGGTCCCTTTACTCCTGCCTTCAGTGTGCTTTGGAGGAGGACCAGCTGGTGGTGTGAAGCCTCCATGGCTCTGGTCCTTACCTGGCAACCTCCCGCTTTTCTCCCTTAGCCTGTGCTTGGTCCTCATCTCGTTGGGCTGAGAAAGACTCAGGCAAGCACTATTTGCAAGGAGTTAAGCAAGACCATGGCAACCGCAGGAGCCCCAGACAGGGAGCAAATCTGGCACTGGGGCAAGCTGCCCCTGCAGGCCCCTTCGCTCTTCCTCATGTCTGGTCCCACTAACCAGCATCAGGTGAAGCTGGCAGAGGGCTAGAGGTCTCAGCAACGCAAATAAATACCCCGAAAACAGGACTCCCCCTTCAAGCCTGATCTTGTGCTGCTGGGAGAAGACCCAGACATGTGCTGGACACCCCCGGCAGGGGCTAAGTGTACACAGATCTTTATTTTCCAAATATTATGTGTGACCCTGTATGTGATCAGCAATAATAAGGCTGAGATCTCACTGTGTACTGCTGCCAGGGTGCCTGGGCCAGGGAAATTGGCTGTGGAGGCATGTGAATGGCTTTCGCAGCATGTGGGGGGTGAGCCCTGGCAGCCACATGGCTGCAGTGTGGAGGCTGCTCGCTGCTCTCTGTGCCCTTGGTCATGGGGCCAGGGGCAGCTTGTGCCAGAAGCTGCAGTGGAAACTGTTTGGAGTCCAGGAAGGCTCATTGGGCTTCTCCAGGAGAATGCCCAGAGGCGCATGTGGGACCCATAGGCACCAGCAGTAAGGAGAGGTTTGTGCATAACAAAGCACTCTGCAAACAGATATGTACAAGGCCTAGTGGCTGGTAATTGCAGATACTTAAATTATGGCTGAGATGCTGCTCATACAGTGGAAGTTCTTAACTTCCTTAGGACTATGGTCAGTTCACAGGCCCACCTCTCAAGTCTGTCAGGGTCCCCCTGCATGGTATCCCGTTCCTCCAGCATACACTGGGTGCACAGCATGGATGCCCTGGGTATATGGATGCACTGGATGCACAGAATGGCTTCAATGGCCACTATGGCCATAGGTGAAACTTTTGGGGACATCAGATTGGTGCTCATAAACAGGAGAAACGAGACTAGAGGCACGCGGCACACTCAACCCTCTTTGCCTTGCAGAGGCTGAGGAACGAAGAACGGAGGAGATATGTCACACACACGTTAGCGCTGGGTCTTTTTTCCTCATTCCCAGAGCCTGTGCTAGTCTTAACTTGGTAAGACCAAGTGCTAGTGGGCACTGTACGTCTCCAAGCAGCATATTGTGCCCATGGACTTCCCTACGGAGCCTTTGTTTGCTCTGTTACCTAGTAGTGTATCTGCCATCAGTTAGTGTATTGGTCCTTGAAGTCAGAAGTGTGCAGCTCTGTATGGGATTCCCAGAAAGGTAGTGAAGGTGAGGGACTCTCATTCTCAGCAGGAAAGGTCTGACCTGGCTGCCTCTGCTTGTTCTTTACAAGCCAAGGCTGGCCTGGGGTGGCTCATCATGGGGTGTCAGCACGGCTGCCCGCCTGGCCACAGTGGGTGCCAAGGCTCTGTGCTGTTCCTCAGATTCCTCCCCACTAGCCTTCGGGAAACCTGCTGTTCCCACTCACACAGGAAGCCTGACCCCTATACCACCATGACTGGGACGAAGCTCTGGAATGAGGCAGGCTTTTTTTTTTACTGCTTTATAAAGTGCCTCCATTATTAGCTACACTGAAGCTTTTATCCTGACAAACCACATACCAGCAGAGAGTACCAGGAATAAAATGAGGCTGCATGGTCCAGTGGTTAGAGCCAAGGCAGTGATGCCAGCAGGACTGTGGGCTCTAATCCCCTGCTGAGCTGTTGACTCACTGTACAAACTCGGGCAGGTCCTGCCTCTTTGTGCCTTGGAGAAGCCCAGCTGAAAAGTTGGGTAAATAACAGGAACCTCTTGGGAAAAAAAAACAACCAACCACCAGATCGGAGCCAAGCTTGAGGGAAAGCATTCATTTACAAATAAAAGGCATCTCAACTAGCTTCTCATATTCCCCTTCCAGGCATGCTTTTCAACTCTGGCCCTCCACCACTGTGCACCTTTGACGGGTGACGCTGAATAGGTGCTTTACCTCACTGCAGTAGTGGCTGTACTGCTGCACGTGACATCGTTCCCATGTCATGCTGTGCTGAATTTGTAGTGAACTTGTGCAGGAGAAGAGCTGCACTCTATTGTTGTAAAAATAATTGCAATTGTAGCTCTGTGCAGTGCCTTCAGGATTATTACTGCCTGTTTTCATCTTTCAGGTCATTCAAAGAAAAAAATACTGATTTCTGATCAGTGGGTCAGGTTCTGACATATTGTAGAAGAAAATGGAGGAAATTTAAATGTTAAATTCACTTTTAAATGAATTTGTGACAAACAAGTTAGTGGGTGACCACATTGGCATAGTTATGAGCACAGATAGCCTTGATACAGTTCCCAGTACTCACCACAAGGATCCTTCCCCTTGTGAAGCCAGGGACCCAAAAGAAAGTGTAGACCAAATTCTTCCAGGGAATCCTTCACTCTCCTTGCTCTGGTGCAAACAGCTCAGCCTGAAGTGTTTTCCAGTTACCACCAAGATAAAACCTGAAAGTCTTCAACAGTCCTGGAGACATAGAAAATGCAGTCTATGTGCATAGCTGGCCGTATAGTGCTTTGCCTGCCGAAATGAGAAAAAGAGCTTAATTTGCAGAATATTCCCCTGTGAGCTATTGATCGGCCCACCATGTGCTAGACCTTCTGGTTATTCAGTAACAGACAAATGAGCTTTCCTGCTTCCCTGTCAGATTTCTGCTGCAGTGAGGAGAGCAATGGAATACCCACTCTGGTCGCACGCTGGAGACATGGTGGCTGGGAGGGGACAGTAAGACTTTTTATTTTCCCCCCAGAAAACATTGAGGAAATGTAAACTGTACAAGATTTTTGAGAGCTTAACTGAATATTTAAGGAATTTAAAGAAACGTAAAGGAGCTGACATTTGTTGGGTTATTTTTTTTTCAGATAAATCAAGTACATTTCCAGCAAAGTCAGTTGTTTTAAACACCAAAACCAGGCAGTACCCGGTGTCCTCTTTTCCTGTTGGACACTGGAGACCTTTGTTGCCGCACGGTGCACAAGGGGAACCTTTGAGCCTCCTGCACAGCAATGTGAATGGAAGAGCCTGCAAGCCATGCCCACTGGGCCATGGGAAACCCTCCCTCAGGAGTCAGGCCATTTTTGCATCCCAAATGAGGATCTCCTGGCCAGATTCCCATTGTCAAGCAGAATTAACCTGAAACAACAACATAAGAAAACACAAATGTCCATACAAATAAATGAGGATGGGCATAAATGTCAAGGGCTTGCAGAGGTTTCACGATTCAATATTAGGACATGTTTGGTCACCAGGCTTTTGCCAGATCTCCTTAAGACCCTTCAAGATCTTTTATTGCAGCAAGTTTTCCCCTTACAATTTAACTCTGCAGTGACTCCAGCCTGGCTTTATGAGATGGAAACCAAAGAGGATCCTCCAGTAGTGATCTGTGAGTGTACTTCTACATGGAAAACTGCTCTTCCTTGAAGAAGATAGGTGAGATAGGGGTGCAGCTGGGTATCCAGCTTTATCGATGCAGCTATGAGGAAGAAACTCCCTCCAAGGAAGAGCACTTTGGAGCTCTTGGAGCTTCACTTTCCAAGCACAGAGCAAACTGGTAACTACCCTTGTAATACCAGTGTCAGGGACACTGACAGTTATTAATCACCATTGAAAAGCATTCTTCATCAGACTGACTTAGAAACACAAGCATAAAGCAAAAGTTGAAGTGTGGTTGTGTTCTTCCTCAATTTCAACACAAGATGAAGATGTGCATGTCTGCATACACACACACAAACACGTGCATGCTGGGGCAACAACAGCTCTGTCTTTCCTGGCAGGAGGCATTGGCAGGGACAGGGGTCAAGCCCTGCCCGTGGGCCCGTTCTCAGGCTACAGGGTTCAGCAGAGGAGCAGGGTGCATCCAAACTCTTCATTCCATAAAGCCCAGCAGCATGGAAAAAGGGGTGTGCATGTCTGTGCGTTTTTGGGAGGAGGTTATTTTGGGAATCCCTGCCTGAGCTGCTGCTAGTGCTGATGCTCTGTGATAACAACCTTTCATGCCTCTTGCTTGTTTATGCAGGGCATGAAAAGGCCCTTTGTGCAGCTCTGGGAGCTGGCTGCCAGCTGAGATTAGTGAGACGCTCCCTGTGTGCTCCTCAGCATCATCCCCCTCAACAAATTTGTGCCCACAGGGAGGTATGGGGGTACCCACAGGCTAAGGAGGGCTGGCAGAAATAGCCACCCCACAGAACAGCTCCTTGTGTTGAGCTCCTGCAACTTTCTGCCCTTCACATGTTTTGGATGATGGGAGTACAGTGGTGAGCTCAAGCTGCTTCAGCTCCAGGAGCTGCAGGCAAATGTTTCCATCCAAAGAAAACATTTCCAGCTTTTGGTGCCATGTTCCTCCAGACTGTCTGAGTGGCATCCAAAGCTCAAAGAAGTCCCTGGGACTGAGATGTCATCAGAGACATGATGCTCAAGTCCTTATTATCCCTATGTTTTTTGAGCCTTGAAGTCTTGGGAGATAAGCAGGCCTCCCAGTGCCTTCATCCTCTGCTTCCCAAGCAACAGAACCTAGTACTCAAATGCTGCCAATGCCTGCTGACCTTCACACAGTTGGGCATAACTTCAGACAGTTATGCACATGGTGGAGACCTAAGAATAAATGAGGCAGGAAATGCATTTTCTGCATTTAACCCAAAGAGATTAATGACCCTTGTAAAAGTTATGACATCCCAACTTGACACCTTGCAGTGGTAGGAGGACTGTAGTGGAAAGAATTGCAGCATCCCTGGGAGACAGTGAGGAAGGAATATTTTCCCACTTAACGGGCAGGGAACCTGAGATCTGGGGTGGGATGTGTGTTGCCTGATGGATGCCACCCAACAAAGCTGTAACGAGGTGCAAAAGAACCACAAAAAGCACTTGTCATGAAGCTCTGGTCATCTCAGCAGACCTGTGGAGCAGATGGGATCCTCAGCAGGTCAGCGACGGGGTTAGGAGTCACCAGCAAAGAGAGTGATGAAAGAGAGTTGCCATGAAAGGGGAACCTCAATCCGTCCCACTCCTACCATTTTAATGCCAGTGCCAGTAATACATGTCCAGAGCCTAGAGAGGGATCACAGCAGGAGAGCACCTGAAGAGCAGCATCAAGGGATTCCAGCCATGCCAAAGAGTAAATCAACTTCACATGGGCCCAACTTCAGTGCCTCTATGCAAACTGCTTCAGTGCAAGACTTGGGCCTCTTCAGGGATCTGCTTGATAAAGAACCATGGGATAAAGCCCTGCAGGGAAGAGAGGCCCAAGAAAACTGGTTAATATTCAAGGATCATCTCCTCCAAGCTCAGAAGTGGTACATCACAACAAAGAGGGAAGTCAGGCAAAATGACCACGAGGCCTGTGTGGATGAACAAGGAGCTTCTGGACAAACTCAGACACAAAAAAGAAACCTATAGGGGGTGGAAGCAAGGACAGGTAAGCTGGAAGGAATACTGAGAAATTGTCCAAGCAGCCAGAGATCAAGTTAGAAAGCTAAAGCCCTGATAGAATTAAATCTGGCCAGGGACATAAAGGCCAGACACAAGAAGGAAAGCTCCTACAGGTACATCAGTGATAAAAGGAAGATTTGTGAAGATGTGAGTCCACTCTGGAAGGAAACGAGAGGCCTGGTTACCCAAGCCATGGAGAAAGCTGAAGTAGGCAACAACATTTTTGCCTCAGTCTTCACCAGGAAGTGGTCCAGACACACTGCCCAAGTCACAAAAGGCAAAGACGGGGACTGGGAGAATGAGAACCACCTGCTGTACAAGAAGATCAGGTTCAAGACCACCTAATGAACCTGAAGGTGCATAAGTCCAAGGGACCTGATGAGATGCAACCGCAGGCCCTCAGGGAACTGGAAGATGAGGTTACTAAGCTGCTTCCCATCGTATTTGAGAAGTCATAGAAGTCCAGTGAAGTTCCCTCTGACTGGGAAAGGGTAAACTTAACCCCCACTTTTAAAAAGGGAACAAAGGAAGACCCGGGGAACTACAGGCCAGTCAATCTCACCTCTGTGCCTGGCAAGATCACGGAGCAGATCCTTCAGGAAACCATGCTAGGGCACAGAGGAAATAAGGAGATGATTGGTGACAGCCAACATGGCTTCACTAAGGGCAAGTCATGCCTGACAACTTTGGTGACCTTCTGGGTCACATTGGGGTTACAGTGTTGGTAGAGGAACTGATGTCATCTACCCAGACTTGTGCATAGCATTGGTCACTGTCCTGCACAACATCCTTGTCTCTAAATTGGAGAGACATGGATTTAATGTATGGACCACTCAGTGGATAAAGAATTGTCTGGATGGTCATACTCAAAGAGTTGTAGTCAATGGCTTGATGTCCAAGTGGAGACCGGTAACGAGTGATGTGGAGACCAGTGATGACTGGCATTCGTCAGGGGTCACTACTGGCGCTGTTTAACATCTTTATTGGTGACATGGACAGTAAGATTGAGAGCACCCTCAGCAAGTTTCCTGATGACACCAAGCTGTGTGATGTGGTTGAAGCTCTGGAAGTGATGCCATTCAGAGGAACCTTGACAGGATTGAGAGGGGGGGCCCATGCGAACTTCATGAATTTCAACAAGGCCAAGTGCAAGGTCCTGCACATGGGTCAGGGCAATCCCAAATACAAATACAGGCTAGGCAATGAGTGGATTGAGAGTAGCCCTGTGGATAAAGACTTGGGGGTGTTGACTGATGAGAAGCTCAACATGACCCAGCAATGTACGCTTGCAGCCGAGAAAGCCAACGGTATCCTTGGGCTGCACCAAAAGCAGTGTGGCCAGCTGGTCGAGGGAGGTGATTCTGCCTCCCCTACTCCACTCTCATGAGACCCCCACCTGGAGCGTTGTGTTCAGTTCTATGACACCCAACATAACAAGGACATGGACCTGCTTGAGTGGGTCCACAAGAGGGCCATGAAAATGATCAGGGAGCTGGAGCACTTCTCCTATGAATGCAGGCTGAGAAAGTTGGCCTTTTTCAGCCTGGAGAAGAGAAGGCTCCGTGGACACTTTATAGTGGCCTACTAGTACTTAAAGGGGCCTACAGGAAAGATTGAGATCAGGGAGTGTAGTGATAGGATGAAGGGTAACGGTTTTAAATGGAAAGAGAGTAGAATTAGATTTGATGCAAGGAAGAAATAGTTTACTGTGAGAGTGGTGAGACACTGGCATGGGTTGTTTAGAGAGGCTGTAGGTGCTCATCACTGGAAGTGTTCAGGGCCAGGTTGGACGGGACTTTGAGCAACCTGGTGTGATAAAGTAACAAATTTTGCCTCAGCTAAGGCGGACGTGAAGAATGTGAGCTCTCAGTACTCAAAGGAGGGGGGACAGAGACAGGGCATGGGCGGCCAGGTAAAGGGACTTGGATAGGGTAGTAACTCATATACTCCTTTCTGGAACAAAGAAGTGAAGAGGAAAGACAAGTTGCAAGTGCTAGAAAGATGAGAGAGCATGCGCAGGAATCAGAGGTTGAAAGTTTAACAAGGAGGAAGACTATTAGCCTTCATCTCAAGACCCCCGAGAAGACCCTCTAGGTGACAATGCGCAGACGTGAAGAGGAGGAGCGGAATGTAAGTAAAGTTCCAGAGATCTATAGAATATGTATGATATTTAGGGGAAAATGATAAATATGTAAATTAGCTATACAGTAAATATGTACGACTGTGATTAGAACGGTGCACGCAGAAGAGACGCTCTTTCCCCGTGCGCCCAGCGCTGTAATACATTTTAGTTTTTGCTTCGCAGACTTTGTCCTTATTTTTCATCAAGACATTTCTCACACTGGTATAGTGGGAGGTGTCCCAGCCCATGGCAGGGGGGCTGGTCCCTTCCAACACAAACCATTCTGTAATTCTGTGCTCCCGATGCATCCCTGCATCCAGGGCATCCACGCTGTGGGTTACACGTGTGTAGTGGAGCAATTGCCTCCCCTTTTCCTCTGCATCTCGTGGAGGGTGCTGCTTGCTCTGACACACCCAAAACACAGAAGTCAGATCACTTGATGTGCGTATCTCCTGGGATTGTCTCACGGGTGTCCCACACAACCACTGCACGCAGTCCCCTGGGGCTGTGGGCAGTGGGTGGGCAGCGCCAGGAAGGGTCGGTCAGTCACCCCTTGGGAGCTGCCGAACCTGCCAATACGGCCCGCCGAGGCAAAGCTCTTTCCTTCGGGAAGAAAACCTCTGTCGGCGACCGCAGTCCCCGGCGGGGAGGCGGCCGAAGAACGCTCTGCAGGGATGGGGGGTGGGGTTTGGGGCACCCCGCGACGCGGCCCGNCCCGCTCAGAAAGCTTTTCCAAGCTGGGCCTGCGGTCCTCGGCAGCGGCGGGAGGGAGGGAAGGCGAACGAGCGGGCGGCGCATCCCCCGCATCCAGCGTCTTGCCCTGCCTCCCTCCCCTCCGGGAGGTCGGGGCGCGGCTCCCCGACGAGGTCCAGCCGGGCGCGGAGGAAGCGGGTGCTGCGCCTCCCACCCGCAAAGGAGGAACGCGGAGTGCGGGGCAGCAGCAGCGCCAATGCCGGATCCTTGCGGCGGGATGAGCCAGCGTCAGGCATCCGTAGCGCTGAGCTGCGGGTTGTCGTAATAACATTGAGCTGCTGGGCTGTGATTTCAGGGAGACGAATGACATTAGAGGGAGAATGTAGAGAGAGGCAGGAACAACTTGGAATGAGTCCTCGCATATTTCTGTGGTTATTTTTGGAGTATTGTCATATGGCAGGAGGTGGGCTCTGGAAGTATCCTTGAGCTCAGCATTTTTTTCATATGCTGGTTACCCGGGAGATTGTACTAGAGGACCTGCGTGGCCCTTTTCTCTATCAGTAGTTTCCGTATGAATCACTATTTCTCTTGTGTTTGTGCGGTGTTACTGTTTCCCTCCAGCATGCCCTGCCTTCTGCATGTTACGATGGGGACCCTTCTGTGGACAAGCGATGGTCTGGGTATGCGTGGTTGAGTATTCACAATGTGTTGCAGGAGCGTGCAATAAAAAAGCTGTGTTTGATTCAGCTGTAGATGGTGTGAGGTGACTCCCGATAAGGCCCCTCTCCACTGCCATGGATGAGGTGCGGCTTCTCCAGCATCCCTAGAGAGAACAGCCCATGTATCAGTCTCCTTCCTGCACTTAACTGCAGCTTTCCTTCCAGCTTTCATGTGCTGCACTTGTCCAAAGCGCTTTTTGCTTTCAAACAACTTGAGATGTGGCAAGCGTGTTGGTACCAAGGTCTACTTCTCAGATTCTGCCTTGCAGATGTCTGCATCCTTTGTGGCCCGCTGGAGAACTCTGCATGTGTCTGACCCCTTTAACTATGGCTGTGCAGTCTGAAGAGCTATGCTGGTGGCGTTCAGATGTATGCTCTTGTTGCCATCAAGCAAGTTTGGAGTTTAGGGAAAGCTGGGTTTGGGCAATGATCCTTGGAAGAATGGAATTACTCTTTAATTATATTTCTTTTAGAGTCTGGGTTGGTAGGCATGGAGCCTGTCTGTATAGGCCTCCCCAGGGTGCTCAGAGCTATGCTCTTGATGAGGACACTGTGTGCAGAGGTGCAGTGAGTGTTCTGGAAGCTGTTTTAGCATGTGGTAGGTCCCAAATCACCTCTTCTCCCAGAGCATTCTTTGGGAAAAGCGTTCTCTTTCTCCCAGAGTGTTGTCTTCTTACGAAGGAGTAATCTCCATGTTTGGTGTCAAAGGACCATAATGTACCTGTCCCTTAGGGTGTGCAGACTCTACTGGGAAGGGAGTGTTCACATCTCCTCTCCTCTTTGCACTGTCCTTATGCTGTGTTGGCTGCTCTAGCTGCAACTTCAGGTGATAACGCAATCATGAAACCAGCCATCACAGTAACTAGCTGAGCCCTGGGCTGGGCTGCAGGGGTATAACGTGTCTTAGAGGGGGTGAAGCAGCTCTGAGTTAGCTGCAGCGCCTATGTTTGTGCTGACAGTAGGCTGGCTTTGGCTGCACGTGATGGGTTCTTCCCCAGGTGTTTTGGTTGCTTGTTGGTGTTGTAGCTAGAACTGTCCAGAATTTTAATTTTAGCGATTTTTGCAAAATGAGCGTTTTCCGGCACTCTCAGAGGAGATGTTTTGTTTTGGAAGAAGCTCCTGAAAAAGGTTTTTGAAGTCCAGTGTTGTGTTTCTAATCGGAAAGTATGAGTGTAGAAGACAGCCTGTATTCCTGGCCTGTGGAGGGTGAAGATTTCGGTACCTTTCCAGTCCAGTGCAGGCATGGAGCTTGCTGGGCCCCCTTTCCTGAGTTGCTGCCATGGTCGCCACCACTACATCAACCTTTCAGGGCAAGTATCTTCTTGCATATAGTTTATGGATGGCCAGGAGAGGTGTCTGGGTAAGCTGAAAAAATCACTGCAGTGTAGAACAGGAAAAATCTTAAAAATCAATTTTCTTTCCCCAGGCAGTTGAGCTCCTTGTTAAGCTCTGGGTGATGACCTTGGTCCTGGTGAGGTGCTGGATCACTCATCGATTTACAGAATAATCTATCACGCTTTCAGCAGGAAGCACCGAGCCATTGTCCCACGTGTAACTCCAAGCGTCACTGTGCTGCCTGTGTTCCTCCCTTCTCTAACACTGCTGATTATTTCTGCATTGCTGGAGGAGGTTTTCAGAGACACACGGACAGACCAGTCAGGTGCCTGATTAATTTTGTCCTTAAAAGAATAACTCTTTCCCATAGCTAATTAGGATTTCTAAATTAGGAAGTCACGTAGAATGACCAGTTGGTTAAAGGGCAGGGGGTAGGCTTGGCTGTTCCCAGGCTTGTTCTGAGTTTCCTGCCCAGTTTTGCAGACATCACTTGAGTGTCCTTTGCCTTAATTTTATCTGGCTGTGGACTTGGGGATATTTCTCTGTTGCCTCAGATACAGTGCTACGCTGCCTGAGTGACAGCTGAGATACCGATGGGGAAGCAAGTGTGCAAGGAGATGGGCTGAGTACGGGCTCAAGATTTGTGGCAGATCAGCGTGGGCGTCTGTAAGGCCTCTGTTTAGTAGACTGTGATGTGGTGCCTGTCACTTGGGGGTTTGAGCCGAGTCTGAAGCTCTGTTTTAAGCGTAGATGGAAAAGAAGAAACGCGCGGCAGTAGAGGTTCCTGAGTCTCTGGTTGCTGGAAGCTCCTGTACAGGAAGACTTGTGGAGCTACAAATACATGAGTCTCATATGGCATCTGAAATTGTGCTTGCACTGAGGCTGTGACAGTGATGGCTGTGTGGCTTATTGTTCTCATTAGAGCAGTCCGGTGCCTCTGAATCAGCAGGTTTGGATTCGTCACAGCCAGAGCGATTGCGCTGTGGAGACCTGTGAGGTTCTGTGGTGCTGAGTGGAGGAGCTGACACTGTCTGTCCCCTTCTGTGTGGGGACATTGAGGTTTGAGCCTGGACTCACGGTCACTGCTGGCTCACGTCGTCCTTTGAGCCTGGAATGAGCCTGGAATGAGCTGTACGTATTTGTGGTGGCTTATGAACAGTTTCCTCTGGGAGCTCCTTTCCAGCGCCCGCCCTGTGCCATTTGAGTCTACAAAGTTGAGCATCACTGCTGGCAGCGAGGTAGCTTGCGGAATGAACCAGTCTGTCATGCACATCACCTTGTCTGGATTACAGGAGGTGGGAAGCTTGGTGGGAGGAGACCGTCTTTGATGGGGACATGTGGCAGTATTTCCTTGTGGTGGCAAATCTGTCTCTCTTCTCCTCCTAGCCCTTAGGTGAAGGCTTGTGGATTGTTCAGGACCTAATTGTGCCTTAAAGGGAAGTAGAGGAGATCGGGACAGCCACACCCTCCACCATGGAAGCAGTGGCTGCTTTCTGCAGCAGCTCTCCTGTCTGCACAACATGCCCCTGCTGGAGAGTGAGGTGTTGGGTCCAGGCTTCATGGATGTCCCTTGTCTTGGATGGTAGTTGTTCCCTCTGTCCTGCCTTACTTCAAGGAAATAAACTGTTTGGGGGCGCGTGGAGGCATCTGTACTAAAAACTGTTGGGCCGAGCTCTTGGACAACGGGGACAGGAGTCAAGGTTTGCTCTCCTTGCTCTAGACAGAGTGCTGTGGGAGTGTGTGGGAAGGGACAGTCGTCCCAGAGCCCTAGTTGGGCGTTTTGGTACAAATACTTCATGTCTGCTTGTCCTAGTACATAGCTGAAGGCACACTAAATTGAAGCTGAGAATTAGTCAGTGCTCTGCCTGTAAAGTGTGCAAGCTCACGGACACTCACAGGTTTGCTGTCTGGGAGGGTAGGAGTAGCAGATAGAGCCTTAAAATCTGGATGATAATACTCTGGATGAGGAATTTCTTTCCATCTTCTGCTTATGGTCTGTTTTTTGCCCTCCAGAGGGCTATACTAGCTCCCATGGGTGCTTAACAGTGCCTCAGGCTGGGGCTGCCCTGTGCAGGAGCTGCTGTGTCCAGGAGCAGCCAAGTCCGGATAAGCAGCATCCGAGGTCTGGTGTGATCACAGCACAGAGAAGAGACTGGACTGACCCTATTGTCCTCAAAACACGAGACAAATGAGGATGAAGCTGCAGATCTGTAGTTGCCAGCAGGTCAGCAGTTTTACTCTGCAACTTGTTCTCTTTGCGGACATGAAATGTGGTAGCAGTTTAGTATCTGCTTCATCCCCCTTTCAGAAATGAGCTCTCTGACCACCAGCCATAACTGGACCCTCCAGCCACCTTACAGGGTGTCCCTGATGCCTTCTCAGTCCCTAAGATTGATGCTCCTTTGCAAGATATTGGCGATAAGGTAGAAAACTGAAAAGAATGAGGATTCATAGCCCAGCCCTGCTGCCAAGTTCCACCCACCAGCTCCTTCCTCCCTCTGCTCCTACTAACCCACTGCCAGGGCCCTGCTTGCTGCCTGGCAGCGCAGCAGAGATGTGTGCTGGTATCCTTCCCTGAGAATCAGATGGAGAGGAAAACACGGGGTGGAGTCATCTCTCACACAAAGGAAATGTTGAGGCATCGTTTCTGCCTTTAGTGGATTTTTTTAGGTGGCTGGGGAAAGATTAAACAGGATCTTAACACATTCACAGCCCCCTTCCCACCTCATTTTCCTGTGAATCTCTTGCTGTTGTAGTATCTTTCAGAAGATATTTTTGGCTTTGCTTTTTAGTCTTTTTCCCTCCTCTCAAGCTCGTATCAGGCTTTTGAAGGGAAGCGCATTTCTATGGGAGAACAGAGTAAGCCATTTCATGAGACATTTTGTTACGGGCAGAAGGGCCAGGAAATCTGATTTTGCATTTTAAATGACACATTCCCCTTTGTAATCAGCCAATTGTACTTGCTGGGATGAGCGCCAGCAGAAAGTCACCCTGGCCAGGCCAGAGGCAGGCAGGTGCATCCCTTGGCAGGGCAGAAGGAGGAATGGACCAGCCCTTCGTATCTTCCTCCTGCCCATCCACACAGGACCATCACCCAGCCACACATGAAGGACTGCTGTGCTGAGAGAGGTCTTGAAGGTTTTTCTACTTAATGATCATATTGGGGAAGCAGTACTCCTGTGTATGAGAGAAACAATTAAATGTTCTAATTAGGTGCACTATTGATCTAGTAGTGTTTCTGCTGGCAGGAGCTTCTGCTGAGCATGGGATGGCGAGGCCTGACAAATCTTTGGGTCTCTGCTTTGTTGGTGATGAGTGATGTGGCGAAGGTCTCCGAGTGGGAGAACAGTGCTCTATTAAAGGCTGGTCATACAGCTGGGTCTGCTGGTCCCTTTGGGAATGTGCCATTTTTGACAAGGATACAAACTCAACACTGATGGTGAACTTTGAGTTGGGAAACATCCAGTCTGACTTCTCAGCAGTGTTGACTTTGTACTGCTAGATGAAGGTTCTGCAAAGTGAACTGGCCAGAACAAAAGAAGCTTCCTTTGAGGTCTGATCGTGCTCTAGGTATACACGTCTGCATGATCCAGGGGCCATTACCTCTGCAAATTCACTGGGGTTTTTCTTCAGGGAACCAAAAAATGTTTTCTGGTAGTATAGCATGAGTAAATCCCATGGTCTCTGTGTGATACATCTCTAAGAAATGCAGTTGACTTTATGATGACCATTACAAGTACTACAGAACATAGAGAAAATGCAGCTCTCTGTGCTGTGTTTTGTTGGCTACTTTCATCATTGCTGTAAGCCCACCTGGCCACTTCTGTGCTGCTGCAAGAGCTTTGGAGCTCGGTCCCACCCTGGTGTGGTAGCTGCTGGCTGCAGCAGTCCAGCATCTGTAGGCATGGCAACCTGGAAAGCCCATGGTGTTGTGGTCCATGGTCATCTCCTGCTAAGTGAGCCCTGGCTAGACTGTTCCTTTTCAGCTCAGCAGAGCTGATGTGGTCCCAGTGGAGGGTGGAGCTGCACACAGCTGGATCTCTTTCTGGTCCTGCTTCCTGCTTAGCTAAGCTGCCCTGAGGCTGCCAACCTGCCCTCCCGTGTATGTTTACCTACTTTGATGGACGGGCAAAGGGAACAGTGTGAATCTTTGTCCCCTTCCTTGCCCCTTGTTGGACCCATTAGCATCTTTGGAATGCGCTGGCCTAGATCTGAGTGAGCTAGGCTCAGCATATTGCTCCCTCCTAACTCCAAGAGGCGGTTGAGCCGGCCATCGGTGCTGGCTGAGAGCTGTCCTTTGCATGGACTGTGGCCTTTGTCTGGCCGCAGTTGGTGTCCCAGCCTCTGCTTCCACAGTCAGCACTCACTCTCAGGGTTTGTCTGGATGATTGCGATGGCGACGTTGTGACAATGTGGGTCACTGTGTGATATTTCAAGCTTGGGCACTGTCTGTGGCTGAGATGGTATATGCACTGGCGTGGCACTGGGGAGAGCTGCATGGCAGGAGATCCCGATGAAGCCTAGCATGGGTTTTTGCTAGCAGGAGTGTTATGGAGTGCTGCTTGTTTGCAGGCAGACGTAAGCAGGCTTGGGGGAGGGTTTTGCTCCCTGTTGCCTGTATTCTCAGAACTCTTCATTAATATGATACTAATTGATGCAGGAGCTCAGGTCCCAAAAGGTCTATAGCTCAGAGCCTGCTGCAGTGCAGCCAGGCCTGGTGAGTGCTGCTTCACACCGCAGAAGACAGGAAAAAGGGTTGGTCAGTATGTGATGGAGAGCTCAGGGGCTTTGTTTGGCAGCATTAACACAGGCAAACTGGGGAGCATTGAGTGCCACTGCCCTGCCTATGGTGACTGCGTTCTCCCTCCTCCCTTGCGGGAAGAACACAGCACAGCCCTGGTTAGCCCAGGGTGCTGTGGCCACTGGCACAATACCCCTTCTTCTGGGTCTATCGAAAACTGGCTTCTCTTGTGTCTGGCTAAATATCTGCCTGACTGGCTCCGTGGTGCATCTCTTTATTCTCCCTTCAGCTGGGATGGGGGAAAGACAAGCGTACGAACATAGGAGCCGCGCAGGGTCCCCACAAAATTGCTGAGCTTGACAGAATAGGAGCAGAGACACAAAGGCTGCGCTGAAGAGGTGAGAGAGCCCCACAGATCCCCATGGTTTTGTGCAGCCATCTGTGGGTGGGAGCAGGAGCTGCTGGTATTGGAGTCCGTTCACCAGAACAGCTTGGCTTGTTGGAGCACCCGGGTGTCCTGTCGCTGGGTGAAAGTGGAGCTCTTCTCCTGATGGAGCTTTCTCTCTTTTGAGTCGTTAGCCCTGGATGGTGGCATCTGCAGGAGAAGAGAAGGTAAGGGAGAGAGAGAGAGCAGTCTGTCATGGGCTCTGGGATTGAGGGGTGTGGGCATGTAGGTAATGGCATAGAACAATAGACTCCACACTCCAGTGGCATCTCTTGGTCCATGGACAGCACAGGCTCTGTGTGGAATTAAAAGTGGGTAAGGAAAATGCCGTTTCCAGGTTTGGGAGAGAAGCAAGCTGTGCACCAGGGCATACGTTCAGCTCCTGTGCTGGTTGGTGGCATGGAGGTGTTCAGGCCCTGTGACACTGGCCCCACGGTGCATGTGGGTAGGAGAACCTGGGGTTGCAAGTGCAGCCAGAGCTGGTGCCGGCTGACAGGATACAAGGGTGCTCTGTGTTGCATCCCAGCCCCGTTCCCCACACAGAGCGAGTAAAACCAGTCTACGTGGTGACTGCAAAGAAATCTGTCCCTGGTAGACAGGGATGTTTGAGATCATACCCAGCACCAGTGCACGATGACATCCTGATTGTGCTTCCTCTTGTATGACGGTGGCAGAAAGCTGGGACGGGACCACACACACAGTGGTGGCTGTAACTCCCTCCTCTCTCTGTATCTCTCACTCAAGTCGTTTGGGGGTGCAGTTTCTCCCTGCTCAAAGGTAATTTCGTTTCTTTGGAGGTGCCGAAGCTCCTGGCCTTATTACATCAGGTTTTCTGCCTGCGGGACAGCAGTGGGTCCTGTCCTTTTGTGGAAGGGAATGGCCAGAGCCCCATGTGGTAACTGTGGATCAGTCGCTGTTTGTTGCTGTGCTGCTTGGGAGCTCTGTCCAAATGGGAAGTGGAGCAGCTTTTACGACCTGAGCGAGCTCTTGTGAAAGCTGATGTGGATTGATGTTGTTCAGGGAAAGCTGTGTCTTGCTGATGTTTGCTTGTGGAGAGTGAAAGGTTTTTGCTGAATCCATGGGAGAGGTGGGCGCTTTGCACAGGTGGGTCATCTTGCCTGCTTTGCTTCTGTGCTTATGGAAGGATGGTTGTTGGCTGTTGGAGGTCTGTTTGAAAAAGCAGAAGGTATCCTTCTTTGCTGTGAGACTTCCTGCTTCATGTAACTGTAGTGCCTGCTGGGCAATTTTTCCTCCACCATCAGATG
The DNA here is from genome assembly GCA_013396935.1 of Baryphthengus martii. Taxonomy (NCBI): domain Eukaryota; kingdom Metazoa; phylum Chordata; class Aves; order Coraciiformes; family Momotidae; genus Baryphthengus; species Baryphthengus martii. Next base: position 164,699 of record VWZK01010007.1, on the reverse strand, counting down.
CAGTTGTCATCTAAAAAGGGAGCCTGAAAATGCTGTTGCAGGATTGGGGCTGTTTCTGTTAAAACTGGCAATTTTACTCCGGGTGTGCCAGAGCTGCTGGTCACTCCATGGATGAGTGAGCAGGGCTGGCTCCTGTGGCTCCTGCATCACTGACCTGCATCATTACTCAGGGTAAAAGTCCTGCTGACCAGATGTTGTTCTCAACATTACCTCAGAGGCCTCACTGCTGAGCTGGAGGAACGGTTGACAATAGGGTGGCACAGATGGCACTGAATGGAGAACTTGTGTAGCGCCTGACAGTGCAAGCCAGGAGGATATCTATTTCACTTCTTGGAGGTGTGTTGGTTCTGCATCACTGCCTATAGTAAATATTTGCTTTTATCACTAAGTGAGCAGAGCTGGCTCACAACACACGCAGCGGGCAGACTGACTGCGGGAGAAGGTGTTGTTTTCGCATCAGTCTTTTTGAGAGTAAAGCAGCTTCTAACGTAACCTGGAGCTTATATTCTCCACCAAGCAGATTGGTATGGAGTCGAAACACAGTAAGACAGTGCTCAAGCCATGCGGGCACCATCTTGTTGTGAAATACTTGGCTAGTGGCCTTCCGTGCACTTGCCATCATCTCTGGGAAGGTTTTTTTTTTCTTTTTGACCAAATCTGATTTCTTCTTTGCAGGTTCTGAGTTGTGCCTGAGCAGAGTGCTGAAAGCAGCCCCTGGAAGTAGTGTGAGTTTATCCTGAAAGCTTTTATTCTCCTTTCCAGATACCGCATAAGACTGAGTGGGTTTTATAGTATAGGAAGGATTGCTCAGCACAAAGCTGGTGCTGCAGGGAGGCTCATCTGTGAGAAATCCCGAACAGGACTGAAAATCTGAAAACCTGCTACCACCAAAGCACAAAAAACTGCTGGGCTTGGGCTTGTTCTGGGGTTATGTGTTGGGATTTTTTCCTGGTTTAGTTAGGAGTTGGGCCATGGCCCCTTTGGCAACAGAAAGACTGCTACTGGCTGCCTGAGTCTTTGCCTGTGCCTGCTGATGAAGTGACTTTGGGACATCACACTTAATGCTGAGCTTCCATGCTCTTTTTGATGCAGAGGGTTTGAAGGATGCCCTGTGTTTTGCTGGGTGTGGATCTGAGCCCAGGGCATATGTCCCTAGGCTCATGGGGGATGGGCATGGCTGGCATGTATCATGTCCTGGGGAGGCTGACACCTCTAGCCAGCTGGGAGTGAAGGATGGGAGATGACAGCAATAGGTCTGAGGTGCAAAATTAATTTGTTGGGATACCTGAAAGAGTCCAGGACTCATGGTCCAGACCTCGGAGACTCCTTTGTGTCTCTCCAGCGGGGTGGGCTGCTCTGCTTCAGGGCCCCAGTTTGCACAGTGCCATCCCTGTGAAACAAGACGTGAGCTGCTTCTGTACATCCTGGAGATGGTGCGTATCCAGGGATAGCTGGGAGGACAAGATCTTGCTCCTGCTTTCGCTCCCTGACCTGCAAGGTGAGCCTGGGTAGAGAGCAGCTCAGCAGCACTACTCTCACTCTGGGTCCAAGATGGGAGGAAGATGTCATCATCTGAAAACTGAGGACAGGGAGCTCCATGGATGCTCCTCGCTGTCCTGGCTCTCTCCTGGGTGATAGGAGCACGCGGCAGCGTGCACCACAAGGCTCAGGGAATCCATGGGACCCAGCTGCTTGATGGGATTTCGCTCCTGCCCACGTGAGGCAAAGGATGCAGAGGCAGGGCTATGATGGTCTGCTGCAATGTGCCCCTTTGGGTTAGAGGCGTGTCTGGCTCTCAATGGGGCAGCTCATTACTTTTTGTGAGTCATTTCTCACCAGCAGTGCTAGAAGACTATCCTTCCAGGACTGCTCTTCCAGGACTGCTCTTTGTGGATCCAGCAAGATGCCAGCTCTACCCGTGGCCAGGGTCATAGAGTCATAGAATGGTAGGGATAGGAGGGAACTTCTGGAGATCGAGTCCAACCCCCTGTCAGAACAGGATCATCTAGGGCAGGCCACACAGGAATGCATCCAGGCAGGTTTTGAAAGTCTCTAGAGAAGGAGGCTCCACAACTTCTCTGGGCAGCCTGCTCCAGTGCCCTCACCCTCATTACCCTCACAGTAAAGACATTTTTCCTCATGTCATGTCTATAAGGAAAGCAAGGAGAATGACAGGATTTCTTGTCCCATTTCTATATGCTGAAGAGTTTGGGTGCTGGAAGGCCAGTTTTGGAATTGGTGGTGGCAGAGACGCAGGCCAAATTTCAGTGGTGGATTGCATGCAATCCTGCATCGCCACGTGCTTCAATTTTCCTCCCGCACGGGGTGGGGTGCCTGTGTCCTTCTGCTCTGGGGCTCTGTATGAGGAAGGCTGCTTGGGAGGTTGTGAACTGGCCACTACCAACACTGGAGCATTTAGCAGCTTGGTCAGTGCCTGGCAGGAAGCTCTGCATGGGAACATGAGTCCCTGTCAGAGTTCCCCACACTGGGGTGCCACAGGGAGCAGGAGAATACACCACTCCATGGTGACCCTTGGTACCCAGCCAACCCCTTGCTTTTGCTGGTGGTTTCTGTGTCCCAGGTGCAGCTTGATGGCCCTGGTCTGTGTGTCTTTGATTTCATGTTTCCCTGTTTCATTTGTGTCTTGCACCAAGGACTTGGGGAAGCAGAACTGCCTCAGAGCTGCATGCTCTGAGTAGACTCTCCCAGCATGTGCCAGTTGCCTGTGGGTCCCAGATCCCTGGCAAGTCTGAGCAGGTGAAGCCTTGCCGGTGTAGCCCAGACCAGCTGCCACTTTGCACTGAAGGAATTGTACCCCTGCTTCTGAAAGGGTTGATGACACTTCAGTCGTGGCACAGTGATTATGCTGACGGTGAACTTCTCATTTCTCTGTAATTCTACAGCTCCATCAAGGTGAAACACTGGAACAGGTTGCCCAGGCAGGTAGAGGCCCCATCCCTGGAGATAGTCAAGGTGAGGCTTGAGAAAGCTCTGAGCAACCTGCTCTAGTTGAGGATGTCCCTGCTTACTGCAGGGGGGTTGGACTAGGTGATCTTTGGAGGTCACTTCCAACCTAAGCCATTCTATGATCTTGTCTCCTGGATGTCATTAAGGGATTGCTGCTGTGATGCGGTAGGGCGGTGGGAAGGGAAAGGACTGTCTTCTTGGGAGCTTGCTCGAAGGAGGCGAACATCCATCAATTGGACTAGATGATTGTTGTAGGTTCCTTTCAACTGAACTACTTCACCTTCCTCATAAGTGATGCACAAGATGTGACTGTTACCTTGGGGAAAATGGCACTTTGTAGCCACTGCTTTAGACCCTGAGCAGGGCTCTTCTGGGGCTGCAGGTCAGAGGATGACAACTGTGGGTAGAGAGCTTGGGCCTTCCTTTGGAAGGAAAGAAAAGCTGAGAGAAGGCAGGGCCAAGCTTGTGCTGGAGCTGGGCTCATTTTGGTAGCTCTCCTTGCTCTAGGTACTCTTCCAGCACACTGTTTACAGGCTGGCCTTGTGGTTTCCAGAGTGTTCTCCTTGCTGAGTGTTCTTACCCAGAAGACAGCTATCATCTCCTCTGGCTGCTACTTCCCAGCACGAAATGGTTGAACCTGTGGTCTCTATCTTCCTATGCTTGCTTTTGTCTGTGAGCATTGATTGCTCCAAAGGCACTTGGAGCGCACACCTTCTAGAGTTGGGGATGGGTGTTCTCTGCCGTCACTGGCAGAGGAAGAGTGTTTCATGGTGATGGATGATGCACATGCTGGTGTGTATCTGAGGTGCCTTGCTGGTCATCTGCAGTGGTCAGCCATGGGCCTTAGCTGCAGCTGGGTGAACTGGGTTCACGGAGCACTGGTTGTTATCCTAACGGTCTTTGGTTCAGTCTCACTCCCTGTGCCGCACCAGAACACCCCAGGCTCTGCTCTGGTGCCGTCCCTGTGTGAGGGTTGGAGCAGGAGGGGAGGGATGGCTGCAGTACTGGCGGTCCTGGCATCTCCCTGGAGAGCCTGGACCATACCTGGGCTGACTGCTCCATTTGTCTGTGGCACCTCTTGGGCTGCCCCTTCCCCGTCAAAAAAAGTGTGCGGGGGCCAGTGAGGCACAGCCAGCTCTGCAGCAGGGCAGCCTTGTCCCCTAGGCCGAGCCCCTATGCTGTCCGGTTATGGCACTGAGATGGCTTAGCCCTGCAACCGTGCTCTCAGGCAGTTCCTAATGACTGGAAAGCACAGATGAGCAGAGGGCAGCTGCTGAGGCCTCTCCCCAGCACCCTGGGCAGGATTTTCTCCATATTGTAAAGATTGACCCAGGACACTGCATGGATCACCTTTTGCCTGAGAAACACTGTCTGTCTGTTTTACAGTGTAGTCAGGGGGCTGAAGCTGTTCTTTCCTCCCTGCTCTTCTCCATGTGCAGCGGTGGAACCCTGACAGGGCAGGCAGTGCTGCCAGCCTCTGGCACAGCTGATGGGAGCTGGCAGTGCTGCTGGAACGGGTGTTTGCTCCATGGCAGCGCTGTCTGTCTGTGACTGATGCTGAGGCAGTGCTGTGCCTGCTCCCCCCGCCCTGACTTGGGGCTGCTGGTGCACTTCTTGATTTGGGGCCCATCCTTGCTGCCAGACACGCCTTAATCGATGACGATTCTGTGCCATCCCAGCTGCTTTGGTCCAGGCTGAGCAAACAGGTTTGGAGTATGTGGCAATGCATGCTCTGAAGGCTTGTGAGAGCTGCCAGCTCCCTCAAAGAGCCTTGGAAAGGCTGGCTTCTGGCCAAACACCCTGCTTGCTTTGGCTGATGCTTTTAACTTCTTCTGCATCGTGTCAGTTAGGAGCTGAGCTTCCCCTGTACTTGGGTGTTACAGCTGGGATGAGCTGGGATGCCCACCTGTCTCTGACCCCTCTGCATGGGTTTCGAAGGTTTCTCTATTCAAGAGCTGTGCTGGTGCTGTGATCTTGCTGTTCCTCCACCTTTGACAGACAGTGCTGTCTGCTCAGGCAGCAGGAGGTGGGGCTTTCCCTGGAAGATGCAGCTTTGCTGCTCAGGTGGCTGTGTGCTCACCCAAGTCCTTTGCAGGTCAGCGTGGCAGAGAACTCTGTTCCCACGTAATGTACCATCTTCACCAAGGGTGTTAAGGGTTGGGATGGGTTCCTGCCTTACTAAACTGATAATCCCACCAGGGCTGGGTGGAAAGGAAGAGCTGTCCATTCTCAGATCACTGCAGAGGAGGGCTTGCCACCCCAGGGCTTTCAGGCATTTCAGCAGCTTTTTTGTCACAGCTGGACCCTAGGGATGTGAAGCTGTAGGCAGGGTATGAGCATGTGCAGTGTGGGCATCTGCAGGCCTTACGAGAGTGGATGCATAGGCTGGACCATGTGCACAAGAGCACCCAGCCCTGACATGGGTGTGCTCCAGGGCATCATCTCCAACAGACAGGTGCTGGTGGTACGTCTCTGGGCTTCTTAGCCTGATTTCCTCACAGCTTTTTCTACTCTCCATTATGCTGGGACAAAGGCTTTTGGTTTTCATTCCTTGGCCTTCCTGCCTGTTGCTGAAAGGGTTAAACAGTGTTTGGGCCACTTCCTATCCTCAGTGTCTACAAGAGCTGCTCAGTGAGAGGCCAGTAGGTTCTGTGGGGCATGATCTGCTGCCCTCATTGTGGCTTGTCAGGCTCAGACCCATCCAGGCTGCAGGTCAGGGGTACTGGGGCTCACCTGCGTCCCTCGGGAATGTTCCTTCGGTGGGGCTGGGTGCTTGTCATGCCTCTGTGTAGTGTCCCAGACAGCATGGCTGTTTTTCTCATGCTATCCTGTGACTCAGGTCATGACTTGTGTCCTTCCCTACCTGCTAAGAAGTCAGGATACTTGGTAGGGCAATGGGGAAGCTAGTGGGGCGCCACAGGGAGCTTTGTGCTGTCATGAGGAGCTTTCAGAGCTTCTGATGCCACGGAACGTGCTGAATGGAGAGTGAAGTTGACTCTGATTGTTGCTGGTGTCACCTGGAAGGTGCTCGGCCTGCTCCCATGTACATGTAATGGCCCAGGCCATTTGAGGTAGCCGGGATTGAGACAGTGTCTGTCACTCTGCACGCAGCTGCTGCACAGGTCCCGCTTGCCTCCAGCCAAAAGCCCGGTGGTGCCCAGTAAGCCCTGTGGTGGTGGTTGGGAGGGTGAGCATGAGTGCTGCTGCTCACCATGACCCTGGTGTGATGCTGCTTGTTCCTCACAGCAAGATTATATTTTAGTGATGAATTTTGCATGGAAAGGGCAGGAAGTCAAGGGAAGGAGAGGGCAGCCATAGTCTGGATTCAGCATGACTTTTGCTGCACAAGACTGACTGCAAGTAAGAAGGCACTGGTACGCAGGTTGCCAGGGAGATGGAGACATTCAGACATGGTGGATGTTGCAGCCATACCAGGTGGGTTGTCACCCCCCTGCTTCACTGCCACCGATGACAGCCCCACTGGCTGTCCCTGATGCTGTTGTGGAGGACACAGCGCTGAGCAGTGTGTGTGCTGCCTCATCCCAAGAGGCATTGGTAATAGAGCTCCCACACCAGCATTTCCTGGTGGCTGTGGCTGCACCAGTACCCTGGACGGATGACTTGAGGTCAGGGAGACTGGGAAGAGATGAACAAACATGAGTGCTTCTGGCATGGATCAGGGACCCACACTTCAGAGCCACAAGTTGTGTGCTAGGGAATGCTACTGCCTCTGCTAGCCACTTGTGTCCAGGACCTCCTGGACACAAATTTCTTCCTTGGGTTGTGCCGTTGTGCAGCCAGCTCAGCTGTGGTGATGGTGTCCCTGCTTCTTGCATTCAGGCTGGCCACGGCACCCTCCTGTGACAGGAGCAGATTTTTGTGCCCGGGATGCCTGAATTGGGACCTTCCTCGCTGAGCAGAACAGCAGGGAGTACATTGGCTCTGCCCACCTTGGAGCTCTGCCCTTGGATGTGGTAGGGAGGAGAGCTTTCATTCAGATTTGCTCCCCCCACCCCACAATGTATTTTTTTTTTATTTTTAAAAAAACTTCTCCAGCCCTTCCTTCTGATGTCATTTAATTGTTGAAGTTCCCTGAATACCTACCTGTGGGTAGAATTCGAGACACATCAAAACTAGGTGAACTTCTGCAGGCACCATCCTCTGGATGCTGGAGAGAGATTAAACAGCCAAGTAAAACAACTGCTCAGGATTGTCCAAGAGGTAAAATGGAAGGACTGGGGAAGAGCAAGGGAAAACAAGCAATACTTGCATACCAGAAAATGTCTACCTCATGCCTGAAAGGCCAGCTGGCGTGGTGGATATACCCTGGGGTGAGCACTGGAGAATGCTGGATGAGTGAAAACCAGACTGAAGCTGTTCTGCAGTGGGAGCTGGGGATCTCCATGCATCTCATCCAGTTTTGACCCTGGGCTGGGTTTGTACAGCTATTCATCAGCAAGGAGGCTGTTACTGCAGAGCTGAAAGCTTGTGGAAGCCCCTCAGCTTTTTTTTAACAAGACTTTGCAACAATGTGCTTGCAGTGACATTGATTTCTTGCAACACTGATTAATCAGATTTTCAGATGCCAAGTTGAAGGTAAAAGCTTGGTTTGCTTTCTGGCTCTGACCGATGAGAGGTTGGACCTTTGCTAGAGACACCAGCTCTGGAGATAGTATAAGGAAGCCTCAGAAGGTCTATTTTCCATCCTTTATTTTCCATGATTAACGGAATGCTCTTCTTTCCAACCAGCTAATCTGTCTTCACTCAGAAGTGAGGTAAAAGTGATCCTGTGCAACCTACTCTAGGTGAACCTGTTTTAGCAGGGGGGTCGGACTAAATGATCTCCAGGGGCCCCTTCCAACCCCTAACATCCTGTGATTCTATAAACAGCAGCATAAATTGCAGACAGTGTCCAAAAAGACGTTTGAAGAACAAGTCTCTTCCTTGAGCTGCAGTTCCTGCCTATTTTACTTAATGACCTATTGGTTTTATTCCTCTAAACTTGTAGCGTTTTCTTCCCTGCAAAGGAATTTTCATATGTGTGGTGGGTTGACCTTGGCTGAGTGCCAGGTACCCACTAAGTTGCTCTATCACTCCCCCCTACTTCCGTCAGCACGACAAGGAGGGAGAGAGTAAGATGGGAAGAGCCCGTGGGGTACAATAGAGGCAGTTTAATAGGAAAAGGCAAAAAGCAAGATGTGCATGTGCAAAGCGAAGCAAAACAAGATTTTATTCTTTACTTCCCATCAGCAGGCGATGTCTGGCCTTTCCCGGGAAGCAGGGCGTACGCGTAGCAGTTGCTCGGAGGACAAGCGGGTTCATAAACGGATGACCCCAACCCCCTGATCCTTTCTTGCCCTTTTATACTTGAGCTGACATCACATGGTGTGGAATATCTCTTTGGTCAGTTTGGGTCAGCTGTCCTGACTGTGTCCCCTCCCAAGATCATGCCCACCCCATCTCACTGGGCAGGACAGGGCGGGGGGAAGATGTTGGAAAGGCAGCCTTGGTGCTGTGCGAGCGCTGCTCAGCAGCAGCCACAACACCGGCATCTTATCTGCCTCCCGATACAAAGCCCAGCACCATAAGTGCTTCTCTGGGGACCATTAACTCCATCTCACCCAAACCCAATACAATATGTTTGGAGGGATTTTCCCAAGTACATTGACATCTATCAGTTGGTAAACAGCTCAGCAATGCTGAGGCTTGTGATTTGTCCTTTGCAGCCTGGGGATTTGCTAGAAGGGAGCCAAACTGTGGAGGATGATGCTGACCAGAGCATGTGGGGCAGGGGCTCAGATGCCTCGGTGTCCCTGGGAAAGCAGGTTGTGTGGTATTGTGGGAGATGCTTGTACCCAATCGTCCGAGCTGGCTGCTTGAGATGGGCCCAGACGGTGTGAAGTGGTTTTGTTTTGTCCTTTTCCTTTCTGCACATCCTGGCACAGCCAGGCCCTAGTGCTTCAGTGGGAAGGGGGAAGCTGGTGAGTACCGGGTGGAGGTTTCTTGTCTAACTTCTGCTGCCAGAGTCATTGCCACAAATCTGGCGCTGCTGGCAGGAACTTGCAGGCAAGATGGCTCCTGAGGGATGCCAGTTGCTAAGCAACCAGCAGAGGTGGAGCTTTCTGGGTGCTATCTTCAGTGCTGCTACCTGTCTGCTCCAGCATTGCCCACATCCTCTCCAGCTGGGAGATCCTGCTGGCCACACCACGCTGTCCTGGGGCAGAAGGCACCTCAGGGTGTCTTTGGCCATTGCTGTATCCTCATTTGGGGTTCCTTTCCTCTGTCCAAGATCACTGACACCCTCATCCTGAGATAGAAAGTTGTCTTGAAGCTCTGTTGACTCTTTTGTATGGGGTTTCCACCTCAATGCCGCTTCCCTGTCTGCGTCAGCCATTTTGCACCAAAGCATGGCCAGAAGTTGGGAGCCACAAGGCCTTGGTTGGGCAAGGGCCTGTGGGTGCAGGGTGGGCTGGCTGTGAAACATTGCGGGAGCATATCTCCCCTCTTGCATAGTTGCACCAATGGAACTTGGGAGCCTTTGGTTCTCCTGATGGTGATGGCTGTGTGGAGATGGACAGTCAGGGTTGTACAGGAAAGCTGTGTGATGCAGAAGGGTTTGAGGAGATGTTGGTGTCTGTGCTGCTCGGATGTTCCTACTCAGGGCTGTCCCTTGGGGTGCCTGCAGCCCTGCCTGGGTAAGCTTTGGCCTTGGGTCCCTTTTCTTTATGACCTTCCCGAGATTGGGTGTTCGTAATGCACTTGAAAAGTCTGGATCAAATGATATCTTGCAGTGTGGAAGGAGCTGTGTAGATGACTGCTTAGGGGCTGGAAGATGGGCAGATTGCTTGGAGTGGTGGCTTAAACCTTTCAGTGTATCCACAGGGGTGGTTCATCATGTGTGTTGGAGGACGTTGTGGGCTGAACGTTATGCAACCTTGCTTTGTCTCTTGCCCACTGCCAGTGCTTCTTAGTGGGGGAGTTGAATGTCCCGGGTGCACCACTGTATCATAAATTCCTTGTCTCCCCACTCTTTGTGTTCTCTGAGCTCTGCTCACAGCCTTTTAGAAGGGACACATTTGCCTGGCAGAGGCACATTCCTGGCTTTACAGGGCTACCTGATGTGATGGGGGAGGGGGTGGGAGTGGGAAGGAGGGGGCAAGAAGCTGGTTCTGCAAGAAGCCTTAATGAAATTCCACACCTCTCTGTAAATTTACGCAGGCTCTTTCGTGGAGCAGCAGGCAGGATGCAGGCAGCCAGTGGAGGGTGATGCAGGGCAGGGTTGCTGGCAGCTGTCTGGTTTCTGATGCAGAAGCTGCCTGGTTTGTCACTGGATCCTGGTGCGAGGACCTGTTTAATCCCAAATGGCTGAGCTGTTGTGCTGCTGGTGGGAGCCTGTGCTCTGGGCTGGCATGGGCTGAGCTTTGGGGTCTCTGTAAGCCTGTGGGCTGGTGTGGCTGTACTGGCACAAAGGTGCTGCATGGCGATGTGGCCATCCCTGGTCAGGATGGGGACTAGGAAACCGTTCCCTGCTGAGAGGCGACTCTGTCCATGAAAGCTAGTGATGCATTAGGAGGAGGAAGTTGGACTAAAAGCAGAGACCTCCAGAACAGCATTGGCCATTTGGCCACCTCCAAAGGCTGTGGGACTGTGGAGCTGCTGCCCTGGCTGTGCTGGGCAGGTGCAGGCAGGGCCCTGGCATAGCCGAGAGCATCAGTTGGACTTGGATTTTGGAGGGGAAAACAGATGAGACTAGAGGGACCTATGGGTGCTGAGGAAAGCAAAGAAATCCCAAGGGCACTAAGCAGGCAGGTCGTGATCTGCCAAGAAGATGATGGTACAGTGTCTGAGCTCAGCACTGGCACTTGGCATATTGTGGCTAGTGCTACCAGTCCGATCCACGGCTGCTGGGAGTGGGGAGATCAAAACAGTGGACAAGGGCTGGCCGGGGGTTGCAGTCTGTGCTTCCAGATCTTCTGTCTCTCAGAGGAGTGGTGTCTGGGCTGCACTTTCATCTGGAGAAGTGCAGAATGGTTTTGCAAGGGCTGAATCACTGCTCTCCTGACCTACCCACCAGCTGAGAGATCTTCATTCACATGTTAATGAAGTTGTGTGGAAGGTGTTTCTTGGCTTCCTGAGCAGTCTCCTGTGAGGGGTCACAACAATTTATTCCTGAAATTAATTATTCAGTGTCACTCAAAAGGGTAAGAGCGAACCCTTGTTTAAATTGGCCCGAAATTGCCCAAGCCTTGCAAAATAACTGTGCCACTGTGAGTGATGGGAGCAGGGAGGAGGGCATGCTGCTTTGGCATCCTGGCAGACTTGTAGGAGGCCCCGCAGCTCGGTCCTCCCACCTCCTGGAGATGCAGCAGAGGTCATGCTCCTCTTCCCTGGTTACTTCCTGGTGCCAAAAGGCTGGGGCCAAAGCACAATGGAGCAAGCTGGAAGGAGCCTTTGGTCTCTCGAGACGGACTCTGCCCTAACTGCTCGGTACTGGCAGCTGAGCCAGGGAGGCAGTGAGTTGCCGTTGCTGCCTAACTGAAGGCTGACTTGGGAGACAGCCCTACTGTCTCCCTGTGGACTCGGTGGATTCTTAAATTTTGTGGGTTTTTTTTTTCCTTCCTAACTTTGTTATGATTCATTTTTGACCCATGACATCTTTTGGAGATGCAGGTTAGCTGAGCCTGGCTTCCAGAGTATGGTTTGGTGAAATAAGCTTAGGCTGCTTTATTAACCCTGGAGCAGGGGGATGCCACTGTGGACAGCAGGTCACTGCTCATCTTCTGAAGGTGGAGGACCAGTGGAGAACAGCGTGGTTTGGAGTCGGGGAGGTACTTTACTGCGTGTCAGCTGTGTTTGCAAAAGCCCGGCATTCTGCTCTGGAGTCAAATGTCTCTGTGCTGCCTGGCTTGTGTATGATGAGTGAGCAGATGTCTGGGCTCTTGGCAACTGCTGACATAATATAAATACATAATTGCCCAAACACAGGTTCAACACGTGTCAATGAAGTCTGAGCTTGCTGCAGGAGAGCAGCGTTGCTAGCCCTGTTCAGAGAGGTGGGAGAGCCCCACGCCATTGGCTCCTTCCACATGGTGGATCCTGCAGCTTGTGGAGGTGTTACACAGGATCACTGCCCTCACATTAGTGTGTTGCCACAGGATCATCTCATCCCTGCTACCTTTGCTCTCATGCTTTTTCCCACCTGACCCAATTCATCACCTGGCCATCACGTACCCTGTCAATGCCCATTTCTCATCGTGGTGCTCAGTGGCTTCTTCAGGCCTTGATTTGACGCCTCCCCAGCTCAGGAGCTCCAGGTCAGGTCAGTGGCTGCAGAGCACACCAACTCAACAGCCCAAGCTTGCCAGGCTTACTAGGGGCTAGAAAGCAGCCTCCTCTCCTGATGACGGTGTCTGTAGTAGCCATCAAAGCCCTACACTGATTTAAGGCCTGCTGACAGGGCCGGCTTGAGTATGTCTTCAGGAAGGGACTGGTCCAGGCAGTCTTGATGAGACCTTCCTGCCCTCCATCACCAGGCAGGTTCTGAGCTAGACCTGTCATCTCTGCTAAAGGATCAGGAGCTGCTCTGGGAGCAGCCTCCTGTTAATTGGTAATGATCTCCTCCACCAGGAGGTTCAAACCTTACTGCTCTTCCCTACATGAAGGCAGGAGCTGTGGCAGGGCTGGGTTCTCCTGATGCTGTGCTGTTGTGTGGTGGGCCAACCGTGGTCTGGTTAGCAGGACAAGACAGGAGACCTCAGTTGGGCCAGGGTGAGGACTGCTCACATGCTGTTGAGAGAGACATCCGAGGTGAAGAGAGAATGCTCATGATGTCCTCCATGTTCCTAGTGTGACCTACTTGAGCTCACACCAATCTGCTGGGCAGGAGAACATGCTATGTCAGTCTGACTTCTCCTTTCCAAATGCTCCTGGCAAGTGGATGGGAGGCAGCAAGCTTAAGAGTTATGGGGCGGTGTGGCCGTGAGACTACACGTGTATACAGTGATGTGGGTGGATATGTGGTGTGAGGCTCATGGGTGACTGGAAGGATGATGCCTCATGGTTGTAGGGAGGACTGGATGAGGTGGATGATAGTGGCAGGAGATGGGTGAGCAATAAAGCATCTCCCAACACCCCACTGCCCTGCTGCTTCTGTGGTAATGGAGTTCTGTCGCACAGGGTGCCCATAGGATGTAGTGCCTGTTGTATGCATATTGAGGTGCTTGCTGGGCAGAGGAGCCAGGTCATTGGGAATTGGAGGATGCCTTTGGTGTGAGCTGAAGGGGAAACTGCTTTACTGTAAATGGTGAACATCGGAAGAGATTATGATTGTCTGGAAAAAGACTTGGATGTTAAAGCTTCCATCTGTGTGACTGATCTGAGGAACAGAGAAAATAGCAGAACATGAGGAAAGAACATAGAGAAGGGGCTTGAGACAAGTGTGCAGGCATGAGGGTCTTAGGAAGCTTTGGTTACGCACCAGACAGCAAATCTCAGTGCTGTGGTTGCAAAGCCTTGCTGTCCCAACTAAGAGGGATCTGCAGGAGCCAGGCAGAGATGAGAAGTGAATCCCAATGTCAATCCAGCTACAGGCAGCAAGGGCGTGTGGACTAGATCCTCATGGCACAGCCAAGACCCTGATGGCTGGAGGATCCGAATGCTTTTGGTTTGTACCCAGCAGTGCCCAGTGCCCAGCTGCCAATGCCTCTTCCCTTTTTTGCCCTTTCAACGTCGAGCAGAGAGAACCTGCTGAGGCTGGTCCTGCAGGGACCAACCTGGGCGGCTGTCTTTGCCTTGGTTCAGTGCTCTGTAGGTCTGTTGCTCTCTGAGGGCCTCCAGATCACCTCTAGGAAGGACCAAGACTGGCACCTGATGGACCTGAGAAGGTGTTTCCCCATCAGGGTGGACACAGGTCCTGCTGATTGAATCGTGACCATGGCGGGGTTGCTGTCCTTGGGCTGAGTGAACTACCATGGATGTTGCCTTCTCTGTGCAGGGCTGAGGTGTCACCAGCACCAGCTGTCTGTGGAGCTGATCCTGTGGAGGGGTTACAGTGTCTTGGAGATAGTCAGGAGCTGCAAAACTTGAAATAGTAGAAAGGCAGAAGAAACTGTGCCCTGGCTCCTTGGGACAGGGACAACCACAGCCCAAAACTAAAGGATGAGATGCCAGAGAATGCCTCTCTAATGGGATGAAGACAAAGCACTGGGGCAGGTGGCGGTGCAGGAAGAGGAGTTTTCACTACAGGAGACTATTAAAGGCTTGTTGGGCTGGTATGGATGGAGCTGCTTGTTGTGATGAGCCAAGTGAGATTAAATGACCTTCTGAAGCATCTTCTCCCTGCTACAGTGGGGGTACTGCTGCAGCCTCTCTAGGGCTCACAGAGGTGATGGGGGGGACCTGAAAGAGGGTTGTCAGGAGTGAGCTTGCAGGAGGCTGCAGGGACCAGGGCTCCTGCGTCAACCTTTTCCGGAGCCTCACCCCTGTGAGTCAGCGTTTTGCTGCCGATGATTCACAGCAGCGCTGAGACAGCCACAGGCTGATGCAGAGCTGAAATTGTGTGGAAGGAGGGCAGTGGGAGAGGAGGGAGAGAAGATGCCTTCCCTCATCAACATTTCCCAAGCCTGGCTGAGAGGTACACCAGCAGCAAGCTGGAGAGATGTGCTGTGCTTGCAAAGGGAGCTCCACCTTTCAGTCCCCTCCCAAGCAGTGGCTGGGGCAAAGGGTTTGGTGCCCTGGCACCTTGGTGAGCGGGTGGTCGCATCCAGCCATCATTTTCCTAACCAGAGAACAGTCTCCTGCTTGGCTGGCCCTCCTGGCATGCTGCTTGGGTTGCAGGCAGCCCCTGCCCTCCAGAAGCCTGGCAGGGAGAATGAGGTGACGTCCCCCCACCCCCCTCCCCATGCGTTCCTGGGGAGGAATCACCACACTGTGGGGTTCCTTGCTAAGCAGGCCTTGCTGAATTCAGGTGAAAATTGAGGGTCACCTATTCCTGGAGGGAGGCTGGTGACCCCCAGCACATCTGGCACAACTGTAAATCCTTGAGTTATTCTGAACCAACTTGAGGATGACAGACGAGTACTGTTGTTACGCTTCAAAAATATAAATTGGGCATCTTTCCATGTCCTTTCTGGGCTCAGATACCCTCAACCGGAGATGTAAACTGTCAGAACTGCCACCAGGTCTAAGTCTCTGGGAGGCTTGGCCCTGGCCTTGATGCTGTAGCTTGTGGCTGGGTTGGAGGCTGAAGTACAGCATCCTCAGAGCCTGTGTGTCTGAGACAGTGCTTTCCAGCCTCGTGATTTCCTTCTTGAGGGTTTTTGCAGACCAGGTACACTGCAGCAAGCTGAAGCCTGATGGCAGTGGGTTGTTTGCATTTTGCATTGAGAAATTTTCCATTTGTCCCTGATTTGGGTGTCTGTTGTGTTCAGGTGCTCAGATGCCAAAAGATGGATTCTCCCCAGTTCTGTGTGGAGATAAGTGCCGTTGCTTGCAAATATGTATAGAAGTGAGACTAGTGAAGTATTTTATTAGCAAAGCAGAGTCAGAACCAGGTAAAAAAGGTTGTTCAGGGCCGTGAACCTCTTGCCATCCATCACCACTGAGGCAACCATTTGAAAGTTGTTTTCTGCTATGAGGCAGCCTGATGAGGGTGGTCTGACCACCCACGCTGTGGTTCTTCCCAGCACATGCAACCCAATAGCTCCTGGTTGCTATTTCTGGCTTCAGTTCAGCTTCTGTGACTCATTCAAGCTCCTTTGACACCTTGTTGGTCCTTCCACATGTCTATGAAATGCTTCAGAGCATGGAAGTTTCCAATTTACCACTTTCTCTGCAGCAGCCTGAATCGGACTATGCTGCATTTATATTTTAGAAGTTGGGTGTGGGAGTGGGCACTGCAGCACTGGTTGCTGGGGCATGGCTGGGGACTGGTGACGTGGTGACTTTGGGACTCGGACTTCTGAAGTGGTGGTGCATGGTGTATTTGACTGCTCTGTGATGCTGCTGCATTAATGTATATAATACATACATTTTATATACATACTGAATATAAAACAGGCAGGGAAAGCAGCCCAGGCAGAGATAATTGCTGCTGAAAGACAAACAGGGGATTGACAAAGGATGTTAAGCAGGAGGGAATAAGAGTTAAATCTGTTCCCAAGAACTAGCTGTGCGGTGCGCAGGCACTTCTCACATTGTGGCCACAGCAAAACCGGGGGAGATGGCATCCCAGCTCCTGGGGATGTGACATAGTGGGAAGCCAATGGGAGAGGAGAAGGGAGGCAAGAGTATGTGGGGCTCATGAAGCTGGGTGTGAGGCAGCTCTGCTTCTGCTCCTCTAGGCTTGGTGGCATGGCCTGTCCCTTCCCTGTCTCCTCCATGGTGGATGGGGAGAGCTGCGGGCCCCTTTCCTCCTTGCCCTCAAGGCTTACACTATGCAACCAAGCCCTGGACTGATGAAATGGGGTGCTTCTCTCAGTGGACGCCTGCCAGAGCCCTTGATCTGGCCAGCACATCTCCTGGTGAACTTTGTGTCAGGTCCAGTTGTGCCCAAGGAGGTCTTTGGGGATCGTGGGCACTGGGGCACTGTCCCAGACAAACTGGAAAACAGGAGGATAGGTGGGAGTGAGCCTGGCCTGGTGGGAGGCCTCTGAAGACTTTTCCAGCAAGCAGAGCTCTGCACTCTCCATTGGGACTTGGGCATGGTGCATCGTGGCCTGCCCTCTAGAGTGGTGGAAGATGGCAGGACCCTGCTGTGGGCAACACTAATGGGGGCTCTGGACTGAGTTAAGGTGCACTCAGCAGTGCAATTGCAGTCTTGGGGCAGGTACCTTCTCCTAAGCACAATGGTTTTTTCTGTGTTGTAGCCCTAGGTCTACCCACGTGGCTTGGACAAGGTCCTGGGCAACTGGGTCTCGGTGGCCCTGATGGAGCAGGGGGTTGAACAAGGTGACCTCCAGAGGTGCCTCCAACCTCAACCAGCCTGTGATTCAGTCCTGAAACACAGCATGGTGACCTCCAGCATGGGCAATGTGCAAGGGATTCAGCAGAGTGCAGTAGGGTCTTCAATGCGGTGCAGTGCGGGCACTGATGCCACAGGGACCAAGGTGCAAGCAGGACCTCCTTTGAAACCTGTTGCTGTTCAGGTCTCCCCAATGCCTTGTTCATTCAGTAGCTCTTCACCAGTGGCAGATTTTGGAGCAAGGGAGAAGAGCATTTCCACAGGCACCTCCATCCCTGTTACTGGGTAATGGGTTCAGTGAGTCCCTTCCAGCCTGGTGCCCTGGAGTCCAAGTACCTCCGGCTCGATGCATCATTGGTTCTTGCAGGGATGAAGGGAAGATCCTTTCTGCTCTTGTTTTCCCTAGGCTACCTTATGGAGCCAGCACAGGGGTGTTTCATGCAGTTGAGCTCTGCTCAGAGAGGAGGAGGTGCCCCATGGTCATTGCCTGCCCTCCAGGCTGGCTTCCTCTCATCCCAGGGCAAGCAGGCACAGCATACTGGCAGCTCCTGCTGCCTCCTTCCTGCTTTGAACAGCGTTCCCTGGGGCTGGCGAGTTTGGCTGATTGCGGGGGGGAGGGGGTGTTGTATGTGACATGATAAATCACATGATCATGTATCAGGTCCAATCTGAGGCATGACTGTGGTCTTGGGATCTTTTTCTGCTGCCATCTCTCCCTTTCCCCCTCCTTCTCCTGTCTGTGTTTTGTCTCCTCACTCAGTTCTGGGTTGACTCTTCCATCTGCTTGCTTTGTCTCCTCCTCCTTGTTCACGTGGTGGCTCTGGACAGGAGGTTTTACAATTGCATGTCCTTGGACACTGGTGACACCAGCCTTGACCACCGTGGGAGGGGTGCAGAGCAGCCAAGAACTGGTGGCCCCCAGCCCCACACTCCTGGGGCTACAACCCCTGAGTGAGGGCAAGGAGGGAGTTCAAGGCTGGAAATGTCATTGAGAATGCTGAGAAAGTCCAGGCCGAGACCCTCTTGCACGTGGGGCTGCCTGAGTGCTGCTCCCCTGGGAGCAGCAGAGGATGTACTGCAGCCCCACCAGGAACCAGGGAAGTTGTGAGCCTGACAGGTCCCCAGCCTGGTTAAACTTGTGGAGATAGAGTCATAGGACCATAGAATGGTTTAGGTTGGAAGCGACCCACCTGCAGTGAGCAGGGATATCTGTAACTAGAGCATGTTGCTCAGAGCCCTATCCAACCTCACCTGGGATGGTTCTAGGGATGGGGCATCAACCACCTCTCCAGGCAACCTGGGCCAGGGTCTCACCACCCTCAGTGTAAAAAATTTCTTCCCTCTCTCTGGTCTAAATCTCCCCTCTTTTGGTTTTAAATCATCACCCCTTGTCCTGTTACTGCAGACAAGAAGCCCAAGCCCAGCATCCAAACGGCTTCTACAAAAAAAAGAAGAGTCATTGTTACAGGAGACTCCCTTCTGAAGAGAATAGAAGGCCCAATATGCAGGCCTGACCCACTTCTGAGGAAAGTGTGCTGCCTCACTGGGGCCAGAATTAAGGATGTAAGTAAGCTTACTACCATGGTACAGCCCACACTTTATTAAACTTTCCAGATAGGCAGCGATGATCTTGAAAGAAGAAAACGGGGCTGTCAAGAAAGATTTCAGAGTCTTGGGACAGCTGGTCAAGGGAGTGGGAGCACAGGCAGTGTTCTCTATCCCCCAAGTTGCAGGGACCAACCCAGAAAGATTGAGGAGGACTCACCAGATGAATTCTTGGCTTTGAGCCTGGTGCTGCAAGCAGGACTTCGGGTTTTTTGACCATGAGTTAACATACATGACGCCAGGCCTGCTGGCAGCATCTCTCTCAAAGGGGGAGAAGGATTTTATCACAAGAGTTAGCCAGGCTCCTTGACAGAACTTTAAACTAGATTTGAAAGGGAAAAGGGAAAAACCGGGCTCACTGTAGAAAAGCCTGGAACGTTTGTGGAATGGTGTGCCAGCTCCACTGCCATCTCAGGGGAGGTAGGGGATAGTGGAGCATTTAATACCCACAATGGTAACTAAGATGCTCCTCTACTGAGTCTCTGAAGTGTCTGTATACCAATGCAAGAAGAATGGGCAATAAACAGGATGAACTAGAAATCTGGGTATAGTCGCAGAGCTATGATCTCATCACAGTCACTGAGACATGGTGGGATAGCTCACGTGACTGGAATGTGGTAATGGATGACTATGTACTTTTTAGGAAGGACTGACAAGGAGAGATGGTGGAGTTGCTCTCTATATGAGTAAGCAACTAAAATGCATTGAGCTTAACCCAGGGGATGGTGATGATGGTGTTGAAATCTTATGGGTAAGAGTTAATGGACATGAAAACATGGGAGACGCTGTTGTGGGTGTCTACTACAGACCTCCAAACCAAGAAGTAGTTGTTGACCAGGCCTTCTACAGGCAGATGGAAGTAGCTGCAAGATCACATGCCCTGGTGCTCATGGGTGACTTCACTCACCCTGATAACAATTGGAAAGATGACACAGCCAGACATAACCAGCCCAAAAGGTTCCTGTAGTGCATTGATGACAACTTTCTGCTGCAGGTGGTTGAAGAACCCATGAGGAGAGGTGCGATACTGGACCTTGTGTTAACAATCCAAAAAGGTCTGGTAGCAGATGTAAAGGTTGGGGGCAGTCTTGGCTGTGGTGATCATGACATGTTAGAGTTTAGTATTGTTAGGGAAATAAGTAAAAAAAGGGTAATAAGTAAAATTTCTCCCTTGGACTTTAAGAGGGCTAACTTTGTCCTCTTCGAAGATCTACTTAGAAATATCCTGTGGGGTAGGGGGCCCCAGAGAGCTGGTCAGTATTCAAACACTACCTCCTCCAAGCTCAAGATAAATGTATTCCCTTGAAAAAAAAATCAAATAGAGGAGGCAGGAGACCTGCAAGGAGCTCCTGGAAAAATTCAAATGGAAGGGGGAAATTTACAATATGTGGAAAAAGAGTCTGGTTAATTGGGAGGATTATAGAAATGCTGCCTGGAGTATGTAGAGACTCAACAAGAAAGGCCAAGGCTCTCTTGGAACTCAGTCTGGCTAAGGTCTGGCTAGAGAGGTGAAAGCAAGAAGAACTTCGTCAAATACATCATTGAGAAAAGGAAGAGTAGGGAGAAAGTGGGCCCATGGCTAAATGAGGTGGGAGATATGGTAACAGAGGATGCAGAGATGGCGGAGTTGTTGAATGCCTTTGCCTCAGCTCTTACTCCCAAGACCAGCCCTCAGGAATCCCAGTCACTGGAAGTAAGAGAGCAAAACTGGAGAGAGGAAGACACTCCACTGGTCAGTGAGGATTGGGTTAGAGATCGTTTGGATAAACGGAAAATGCACAAATCCATGGGCCCCAATGGGGTGCATCCACGTGTTCTGAGAGAGCTGGTTGATGTTGCTGAGCCACTCTCCACCATTTTTGAAAAATCGTGAAGAACGGGGGAGATGCCTGATGACTGGAAGAAAGTCAGTGTCACTCCAGTCTTCAAAAACAGCAAGAAAGAAGGCCCAGGCAACTATAGACTAGTCAGCCTCACCTCCATCCCTGGAAAGGTGATGGAGCAGCTCATTCTGGAGGCCATGTCTAACCACATGGAAGAAAAGAAGGTTGTCAGGAATAGTCAACATGGATTTACTAGGGGGCGATCTTGCTTGACTAATCTGATATCCTATGAAAGCATGACCAAATGGGTAGAGGAAGGGAGAGCTGTGGGTGTCATAATACCTTGACTTCAGGAAGGCTTCTGACACTATCTCCCATAACATCCTCACAGGAAAACTCAAGAAATGCGGGGTAGACAATTGGACTGTGAGGTGGATTGAAAACTGGGTCAACAACAGAGTTCAGAGGGTTTTGATCAGCAGCGCAGAGTCAAGTTGGAGGCCTGTGGCCAGTGGCGTTCCCCAGGGATCACTACTGGGTCCAGTTTTGTTCAGTATCTTCATCAACAACCTGAATGAGGGGATAGAGCGTAGCCTCAGCAAGTTCACTAATAATGCAAAACTGGGAGGGGTGGCAGACACACCAGAAGGCTGTGCTGCCATCCAACAAGATCTAGACAGACTAGAGAGCTGGGCAAAGGTGAACTTCATGAAGTTCAGTAAGGATAAGTGTAGAGTCCTGTATCTGGGGAGGAATAACACCAGGCACCAGTACAGATTAGGGGTCGTCCTGCTGGAAAGCAGCTCCATGGAGAAAGAGTCCTAGTGGGTAGTAAGTTAGCCATGGGACAGCAATGGGCCCTTGTGGCCAAGAGGGCCAGTGGTATCCTGGAGTGCATTAAGAAAACTGTATCCAGCAGGTCGAGGGAGGTTCTCCTCCTCCTCTACTCTGCTCTGGTGAGACCACACCTGGAATACTGTATCCAGTTTTGGGCCCCTCAATTCAAGACAGACAGCGTCTATTGAAAAGAGTTAACAGAGAGCTGTGAGGATGATCAAGGGACCGGAACATCCCTCCTATGAGGAAAGGCTGAGAGAACTGGGGTTGTTTAGTCTGGAGAAGAGAAGGATGTGAAGGGATCTTATTAATGTCTATAAATATCTAAGGGGGGTGTCAAGAGGAAGGAGTCAGTCTCTTTTCTATGATGCCCAGTAATAGGATAAGAAATAATGGGTACAAACTAAAACATAGGAGGTTCTACCTCAACATGAGGAGAAACTTGTTTACTGTGAGGGTAGTGGAGCCTGGAATAGGCTGCCCAGAGAGGTTGTGGAGTCTCCTCCTCTGGAGACTTTCAAAACCCACCTGGATGTGTTCCTGTGTGACCTGCCCTAGGAGATCCTGCGCTGGTAGGGGGTTGGACTAGATGATCTCTTGAGGTCCCTTCCAACCCCTAACATTCTATGATTCTATGATTGTCCCCCTTTTAAGTATTGAAATGCCTAAAGGTCTCCCCAGAGCCTTATCTTCTTCAGGCTGAACAACCCCAACTCTCTCAGCCTGTCCTCACAGCAGAGGAGTTCCAGCCCTCAGATCATTTTTATGGCCCCCTCTGGCCCTGCTCCAACAGAACCATGTCCTTTTTCTGCTGAGGGCTCCAGAGCTGGACCCAGCACTACAGGGGGTGGGGTTCTCACCAGAGCAGAGTCGTAGAATCCCCTCTCTCAACCTGCTGCCCCCACTGCTTTTGATACAGCCCAGGATGTGATGGGCTTCTGAGCTGCGAGTGCGTGTTGCTGAGTCACGTCCAGCTTTTCATCCACCAATATTTCCTAGTCCTTCTCCACAGGGCTGCGCTCAACTCGTCTAGCTCCCAGCCTGTGCTGGTACTGGGGATTTCCACAACCTAGGTACAGGACCTTGCACTTGGCCTTGTTTGAACCTCATGAGGTTCACATGGACCCACTTCTCAAGCTTGTCTGGGTCCCTCTGGATGGATCCTGTCCCTCAGGCGTATTGTCCTGAGTTCGATGAGGATAAGGTTAAGTTTCACCAGAAGCTGGGATGGGACCACAGCCAGGATAGACAATGGAACTAGCTAGCCAGATATTTTATATCATTTGAGAAGTCATGCCTGCTCTGTGAGTGGGTGGGCATGCTTGGTCTCTGGCACTCACCCTTGATGTGGAGCTAGTCTGGATCTGTGCAGTTTGTATCACTCGCTTTATATATGGTTTCTTTACAATTGTTGTTCCTGTTGTTGTTTCTCCTCCAATCAGTTAATTATCCACCAAACAGTCCACCTATCAAATCCATATCTCTGCAACCTAGAGAGACTGTGTCAGAGGCCTTACAGGAGTCCAGATAGATGATATCTATAGGTCTTCCCTTGTCAGCTGATGTAGTCACTCCATCATAGAAGGCCAGTAGGCCTTGCTTACTTGCCCTTAGTAAAACCATGCAGGTGGTATCGAATCACCTCCCTGTCCTCCATGTGCCTTAGCAGGCCTTCTAGGAGGATCTGTTCCATGACCTTCCCAGGCACAGAGGTGAGGCTGACAGGTTGGTAGTTCCCAGGGTCCTCCTGTTTAAAAATGGGCATGTTGTTTCCCTTTTTCCAGTCACTAGTCACCTGACTGCCAGGACTTTTGAAATATCGTAGAGAGTGGCCTGGCAGCTACATCAGCTAATTCCCTCGTGACTCTGGGATGCATCTCATCAGGTCCCAGCAGCAGATGGGAACTGAGTTCAGGAGCTGGATTCTGGTTGTGGATTCAGGAACACTCTGATCAGGATCGAAGGCAGAATGAACAGAGTCCTCCTTGGATCCCAGCCATTGAAGGAACGAGGAAGAATCCGAGCAAGGACCCAGAGCAAAACCCCCCCTAGCTGAGAGCAACCAAGCAAGGGCCCCCAGCAGCCGAATATGGCTATAGGACGGAATACCTCACTGGTCAGTTTAAGGGCACCGATCTGTCTGCTCCTACCTGCAAGTGCGACTTTTACTTTCTGCACCCCACAATATGGTACACAGGATCTAGCAGTGGCCTTGGTCTGCACACCAGTCATTGGTACTAACTCCAAACATCGGGCATTATCACTGCTAGAAGCAGCCACTGCCGGTGAAAACATGCTGCTAATTTCAGAAAGCGCAGTTTGTTAAAGGAACTGAGCTGAAAGTGAAAATCACTGAACAGAATTGTTCTGTTCTAACTCAAACCAGGACACTAGGGGGGGAGCGATGAGAAGAGGCTCAGGGGAGAGGTGCAGCAGAGCTCATGGGTCAGCCAGCAGAGCAGTGGCAGCAGCAGGGAGGTGACACATTGTCCCCCTGGACTGGGCACTGGGGAGGCTGCATCTTGAATACTGGGTTCAGTTTTGAGCTCCTCACTCCAAGAAGAACATTGAGGTCCAGAGAAGGGCAACAAAGCTGGTGAAACGTCTAGAGTACAAGTCTTGTGAGGAGTGGCTGAGGGACCTTGAATTGTTCAGCCTGAAGAAAAGGAGGCTTGAGGGAGACCTTGCTCTCTACAACTCCCTGACAGGAGGTTGGAACTGGATGGGGTTGGTCTCTTCTCCCAAGTAACAAGTGATAGGACAAGGGGAAACAGCCTCCAGTTGCTCCAAGGGAGGTTTAAGCTTGACATTAGAAACAACTTCTTCACTGAAAGGGTTGTCAAGGCCTGGACCAGGCTGCCCAGGAAAGCAGTTGATTCACCATCCCTAGACATGTGTAAAAGTTGTGTCGATACGGTGCTAGTGGACATGGTTTAGCAGTAGACTTGGTAAAGTTAGGTTAACAGTTGGACTTTATGATCTTAAAGGTCTTTTCCAACCTAAATGATTCTATGATTCTTCCCCTGGGGCTCCTGATGGCTTGGTGTGTTCTGTAGTTTTCATCTACACATGGCCAAACTGGTGGATGCTATCTGAGCACTGCTTCTCCCAGCAGGCTGCCTGTACCTGGTAGCCCTGCCTGCAGGCTGCCTGCCCACCTCTGGGCTGCCCTGGTATGGGGTGCTGGGCAGCACCCGCTGCCACCCTGCAGATGCTCTGCCAGTGGCCCTGTCTGTGCTCTGGGGTTTCCCATTGCTCACTGAAGGCAGGATCCATCCCTCTGCTGTGATGGTGTCAGTGCTGTGCTTCACAGGCACTGTGTGCTGTTGCCCTACAGGTGCACGAGGCACTTCTGTGATGTAGTACCTGGCCCCGGTGTTTGCTCTGTGGTGTTGTCCCTCACAGGGTACAAGGAGCCATGTGCCCTGTAGACAGGGATGTGCTGGGTGTCATGCTCTGCACTTCACTGTGGACAGGGGTGATGAAAGAGCTTCTGTTCGGCTCTTGCTGTTGGTACATCTCCAAGCTGACTAGTGCAAGTGAGGTGCTTGGATGTGTGTTTTGGAGGTGGCACAGCATTTGCTGCCCTAGGTTCCGTGTAACAGGTGGAGGGGGTGATGCTGGAAAATGCCAGATTACTTTGGGATGAAGATGTAGAGTGGGTCTACCTCCTTGATGAGCAGCCAGTGTGGGAGTTGAGCTCTCCTCCCCTGTGTGTGCATGGGGAAGGATCCTGGCAGGATCACAGCCTATGCCTACGCTCTGATGCCTGGCTTAGGGTGAATTAGGTGTTTGCTGGGAAGAGAGAAGAGAGGGACCGTTTGAACTGGCATCAGCATCCACATGGGACTCTCTCACCGGACCAAGGGGCTGTGGTTCAGGCACAGAACTCCTGGCAAAGAGGGAGCCCAGTTCCCAGCTCAGCTGCAGCTGCGATACACATCAATCAGTGTGAGGAAGTGTTGGGGTTGGGGAAGAGACAGCTCCGCAAGAAGCGTTGCCTTGGACGCAGCTGCAGCCTGGCAGCTACGAGCTGTGCTGGAGTCATGGGGAGCTGGCACCAAGGTACTGCTGGCCCTGCCGATACTCTGTGAGGCTGCTGGCCGCCCGTGGGACGCTCTGGGCTTTATCTGGCTGTGGGTACCTAGTGTGGGTAGTTCTAGCCTGGGTGCAGTGTGGGTCCTGGAGCCCAGGTTGGGGGGAACAGGACACTTTTCCAGCTGGAGAGCAATTCAGGGCAGTGCAGATTTCTGCCCCTGCCAGTCCCTCATGAGGAAGTGCGTTGTGTGGTCTCTAGGAGCTGGGGACACCCTGCGTTTATGATCCCCTGCTCCACCATAAACAGGGCAACTCATACGATTTCTTGGCCTTGCTGCAGAGCAGCGCAGGAGAGCTCTCTAGGCTGCCTGCTGCACTGCAGAGCAGTTTGGGGATTTGCATGTCCCCCAGGGGATGAGGGCTGGATGACAGTGAGGCTCAAGAGTGCTGTGTGTTGCTGAGGCTTTGAGAACCACTTCAATTTTTCGGTGTCCCTTGAGGATAATCAGGACTCCCTGCTGGGGCTTTACTCATGTTTCCAGGATGGTTGCAAGGCATTGCCTGTGCTGC
The DNA here is from genome assembly GCA_013396935.1 of Baryphthengus martii. NCBI lineage: Eukaryota > Metazoa > Chordata > Aves > Coraciiformes > Momotidae > Baryphthengus > Baryphthengus martii. Next base: position 138,899 of record VWZK01010007.1, on the reverse strand, counting down.
CTGTGCTCTCATCCTGCCTGTGCTCTCATCCTGCCTGTGCTCTCATCCTGCCTGTGCTCTCATCCTGCCTGTCCCTTGCCAGCTCAGCCTCTGCCCCATGGCAGGGGTACTGGGCACTGCAGATCTGATGAGCTCCTCACTGTTCTTGAGGGCTGGCAAGTACCTGGATCTCCTGCTCCGTGTCATGCAGCTACTGCCACCCTGCAGGGTGCTCCCTGCCTACAGCTTGTTCCCTATCTCTGGCGTCTGCAGCAGCTGGCTGTCCCGAGACATGTCGGTGAGCTCTGCCGACAGGATCAGCCCCGGGGGCTCTCGGCAGCTGCAGAATGCAGTGGCAAGGGAGGAGGGCACTTGGTTGCTACCCAGCTCTGTGCTGGATCTGTGACGGACGAGCAACATCCTCAACAGGGAGCAAGTGGGGGAAAGCAGAGCTCAGGAGCGAAGGGGGCCCTTCAGCCTTGAAAACCAGTCCAGCAGCAGGAAGTGAATGGGCAGAGAGAAGGCAAAAGCAGGCTCAGGTGAAAGCCCATTTGGAAGTGGCAGGGAAGGAAAGACTCTAGGAAGTGAGTGCTGCGGAGGCTGGAGCTGGGATATGCTGGGGAAGTGCAGAGGCAGAGTGTCTGGGAAAGCCGTGAATCCACTCTCCAGCTTGAAGGAGGAGAAGAGGAAAACACCATGAGAAGGAGGAGCAGGCAGATGATGGGAGGAGATTATAGGCATGACAAGCAGATCTTTCTCTGATCAGCCGCCATTCCCACATGGCTGTTTTGGTAGCCTGGAGCTCCAGACCAGCTCCTGCCATTTCACCTGATGTTTGCCTTGAGGACATCATCCTCCAGTTTTGGATCCAGCTCCAGCAGAAGCGAGCCAGCCCTTCCTAAAAATTTGGATTGTTCTTGGCATGTGGCACCAGGGACCATGGCTGTAGAGGAGTCCTTCAGGCAGTGCCCTGTATAGAGAAGAGGTCTGGGGGGATGGCCCCTGCTGCCTCCTGCCTCTGCCAGCCACTGCCAGGCAGTGTGGGAGCTGCTCTGGCCTTGGATTTGCTCCCAAGGGAACATATATGAGCAAGACTTGGTGCTCAGTAGGGCTGAGAGAGCCTGAATAGGTTGCCTGCACTGCAGAGTTGGGTCCTGCTCTTGCTTGGGTAATTTTTAGAAAAAAAAAATTTCAACTGGTCTCAATCAAGTTTGCTGCAGTTGTAGTCCAAACCTCCTGTAAAGATTTGTGATGGCAAATATGTCAGTTAAATTGTCCCTCTGGCAGCATGCTGGGACCCATGTCCTTTCTCGACCCATGGCCTCCCACAGTGACGGTCTGCTGGGAGACTGTCCTGCAAGATGGGGCAGCAGGAGCTGAATTTTGCGTCTGGAAAGTGCTGCATGATGGCAAGCGCTCTGCACACTTGGCTTCTTGCTATCTGAAAGTGGGCTTTCCACCTTTAAATCATGGGTAGTTCCTACTTAAAGCACACAGATGCTCCCATAATAATAATCCTCTGCTTGTGAAACTCTTGAGTGCTGTAGGAAAGTCCACAGAAAAAAATCTATCTCCTTGCAGGAAGAAGGGGCTGGGACAGATTGTACCAGCTGCCTCACTGTGTGCTCTTCTCAGGCCCCTGTGGAGTCCTGGAGGTGCCCCTAAGGTGCTGAGCAACCCCAGCCTGGCGGTTGGTATGGTCAGGGTGCTGGTGGTCATGCTGACCTCAGTGGCCTTCTCTCATGGCTGGGCCTGCAGCAGCCTCAGGTGCAGGTCACCAGGCTGCAGGGTGGGTGGCAGCATCCCACTGCTGGCCTGAGCCCCGGGGGCTGGATGCCACCATCCCCAGGGGCTTGGTGCTGCCAGGCTGAGGCTGATCCTTGGTGTCCAGCCAGCCCTGAGTCCCCTGGCCATGTTGTCTGCACTGCCACAAGCAGTGCTGGGGCAGGTGGCAGTGCTGCAGGTGGCCCCAGTTCCATGCTCCTTTTGCAGCCCTGTGCGGGGGACCGGAGCCTTCCCAGCATGACTGTAAGCTGAGAGGCCGAGAGGCTTCCTGCTCTTGCCCAAGCCCCTCCAGCCCCGGGAGCATGGAGGGACTCACTCCTCCCTTCTTCGTATTCCACGCTGCTGGACCAGAAGCAATGCCACTGGGAAGGGCTCAGTGGGCCCTTGCTGGGATGAGGCCCATTGGTGCTTGGGTTTTCTTGGTGCCTGTGCTGAGCCTCATCTCCCTACTGAAGTGCGGGGGCAGGTGGTGCTGGGAAGCCCGTTGGCACCTGGAGCCAGTGGGGCAGGCAGGAGAGTGTGTGGCGGGGCTGAGTTATGCTGGGACTGGGGAAAGGGGGCAGTGACTGGGGTCCCAAAGCAGGGTGGCAGGCGAAGCTAGGCCACAAAGGGAGCAGGGAGATGGTCCCTGGAGGTTTGTCAGACCCCCTTGCCTAGGCTCTGGCACTCCAGCAGTCCTGTGTCATACTCTCACCTGCTTCAGCTGAAAGTTAGGGTCCCTGTCTCAGGCTCCTTGCCTGATGATCAGAAAGTTTGAACTGGAGCTTAATATGCAAAAGAAGGACTAGTTGGGAGAGGTGGGATGAATTCCCAGCCTGCCACTCTTAAGCAGCCCCCATCATTTCCTCAGGAACTGGTGCCTCCTGATGCAGGGAAAAAGTAGTTTGGAAGAAAGTTTAGAAATCTTGAGTGGAAAACTTAGCCTGTTTTTGATCCAAAGTGATGATTGCAATTTTGGAGATTTCATGTCAATTAAAAAATTCACACGCTGAGATCCAAACAGAAGTGGCCGGAAATGATCCACACAGGGACTGGAGCTGGGAGCTTGCAACTGCTTGAATTTGCAATGGTAAAACAGCAGCCTTGTTTCCTCTGTAGAAAAAATAAACCACTGGTGACCTTTGAAATCTTTTTGTGCTCTTGGCCAAGTGCTGTTAGGAGAAGCTGAGCTGATGTTTCTCAGGGGCTGCTGGCAGGTTGTCATGCCTATTCTTGCCAGGAAAGCATGGCGCTGGGGCAGGGGAGTGAAAATCATGTCTCTTTTAGTGTGAAACAAGTCCCTCTGTGGTGACTGCCCAGCGCTTGCACAGCCAGCATGGCCAGCAGCAGTGTCACTGTCTGTTGGGCTATGGGAGAGGGCTGCACCTGAGCAGGCTGAGCCTGCTGCAGGAGGTGCAGGCTGACTTGCTCTGTCTTCTTTGCCCATCTGTTCCCCTGCCCTCTGTCTGTGCACTCCCATCCCTGGGAGACAGTTTTAGCACTTTTTCTGAGTAAGGTTTCACATCGCTCCATTTGCTGAGGACACTTGAAACGCAAGGGTGGGACATGAGCTATGGTGTGAGATGCATTTTCTTTGTGAAAGAAGGTCAGCAAGTTTGCAGAAGACACCGAGCTGAGGGGTGGGGCTGATTCACTAGAGGGATGGGATCCATCCAGAGGGACCTTGGTAGGCTGGAGAAGTGGGCTTCTGTGAAGCTCATTAAGTTCAACAAGGCCTGTACCAAGGTTGTGGCAATCCCCAATACCAGCACAGGTTTGAGAGCAGCCCTGTGGAGAAGGACTAGGAGATATTGATGGATGAGAAATTGGGTTTGAGCCGGTACAGTTCACTCACAGCTCAGAAATCCAACCATATCCTGGGCTGCATCAAAAGGAGCATGGCAGCAGGTTGAGGGAGATGATTCTGCCCCTCTGCTCTGGTGAGACCCAATGTGGAGCACTGCATCCAACTTGGGGGTCCTCAGCACAGGAAAGACATGGACCTGCTAGAGCAGGGACAGGGGATGCCACAAAAATGATTCAAGGACTGGAACCCCTCTGGTGTGAGGACAGGCTGAGAGAGTTGTAGTTGCTCAGCCAGGAGAGGAGAAGGCTCCGGGGACACCTTCTTGCAGCCTTTCAGTACTTAAAATGATGCATATCAGAAAGATAGGGACAGACTTTTTAGCAGGGCCTGTAGTGACAGGACAAGGGGCAGTGGTTTTAAATTGAAAGACTGGATTGACTGGAAGAAATGTTTTATGATGAGAGTGGTAAGACAGTGGATTGGATTATCCAGAGAAGCTGTGGATGCCCCATCATAAGTGGAGTCAGGTTGGATGGGACTTTGAGCGATCTGGTCTACTGAAAGATTTCCGTGCCTTGGGCAGGTATGGTGGACTAGGTGGTCTTTGAAAATACCTTCCAACCTAAACTTGTCCATGATTCTAAATGTCATCTTTCCCTGCCTGCCTTAGGTCATGGTCCTGGCTGGGCTCTTGTTCCTCCATACCTGCTAGGATGGCATTTAGGTAGTTCGAACTTACAGGAAGTAACAGTGGTAGGATGTCAAGTCACCAAGCAACTCCTCTAGCCCCAGGGTGTCTGGGGCCTGGAACTGCACTGGGACCTGATGCCTGTATTAATGATGCCAGGGCTGGGGCAAAGCCTGGGATTTGACAGCTTGGGAGAAGGCAGCTCCCTGCCCATGCCACATGGACTGTCATTCCAGAAATGCAAATCAGAAATATCCCATATGGGCTTCCACACACCAAAAAAGTGCAGTTTTTCTGGTGTTGCAGGCATTACTCAGGGCTGCTCATGTAGCTGCTCGGTGGGCAATGCAGCTGTGGGCACATGCTGCTGACTGAGCCAGGTCATCCAGCCACAGCCTTCGGGCTCTCTGGTGGTGGTGATCCCAACTGGTCCTGTGCAGCTGGATGCAGCCCAGGTAGCCCAGCAACAGGGAACCGGAGGGGTCTGAGAAGCCCAAGTGGCAGATGGACAATGGTCACAGAAGGTGCTCAATGACCTTTGTGTGCACGGACCATCCCATGAGCCCTTGCCAGCCCCGCACTACATTTGAATCAAAGTTTCAGAAACATAAAGGCTGCGAAAACAAGTTACTGAGCACCCAACCCCAGCATGGAAAGTGCCTTCCTGTTCCCTGACACTGTCCCTGAGTTTGTTTTTGCACCTTGCACTGGACAGGCAGCTGAAGCTGGAGGCAGGTTTTGTCCCACCGCCATACAGGGTCTGGCCATGCCAGCCATGGGAACCCAGCATGCTGCTACTTTTGGGAAGTCCAGAGGGGGGAAAAAACAGCCATCCTGGATGCAATATGTGGAGTTGTTCATGTTTGCAATTTCCTGTGTCAGTGCAGCCTTTAACCTAACTCACAACCTGCTTTTTCCTCCCAGAACAAACCTACTCAATAAAATACTATTGAAGGTACTGAAGACCCCAGGGCTAGGGCTTGCAGGAGGTTCTGGGCTGCTGTGAGTGCAGGATGGGGCGTGAGCCCCATGTCCTGACTGCCTTGTGTCCCTGCCACCAGTGTCCCTCCCCACACCTCTGCCTCTTCTCCAGCTCAACTGAGTATGAAGTCCTGACCTCCTGTGCTGCTACCATCAGGCCTTTGCTAAGCCACCTCCGCTGCATGCCCAGCAGTGGATCTGTGTGTTCAGACAGCCGGGCGGAGATGGGCAGGTACCACACTGGCCCATGTGGCTGGGGCGTCCCAGGCTACTGGCTGCCCAGCTGGCATCCTTCATCCCTGTGCATCCGGGTGACACCTCCTGTCTCTCCTTGTGGGTGGCAGTGGCAGAGCAGGGTGACCAGTGGTCATGACGACAGAGACGGGCCCTGGTTCGGAGGTGAAGAACGCGCAAGAGGAGGCTCCACAGCAGCAGCTGGAGGTGGCTGCACACGGCCCCACCGCCGCAGCCGCCAGCCCGGCCAGCCAGGACACTGAGGCCAATGAGAAACCCAGGGCACAGTCCGATGCCCAACATACGGAGCCGGTGAGTGGATGGCAGCCAGGTGCTGTGAGATGTGGCAGAGAAGAAGGTGCAGCAGAGGGAAAGGATGTGCCACCACTCTCTGCTGCCCATCGCCGTGCCCTTGCTGCAGCATGGGGGTTGCGAGGAGCCCAGTGAAGTGGGCATCTCCCCTGTGCAGTCAGCCCTGGAGGAATGTCCCGAAGGGGAGCCCTCTACAACAAGGGCAGTGGATGGTCTCTACCAGCTGTCTCCCAGCTGCCTGCACTGTCCTTGCAGTCAAGACAGGCAGAAGGAGCAGGAAATGGCACTGCTGTGGCTGCTGGCCAGGGCAGGGAGTAGAAGCGGGTGGCCCTATGACCCAGGACTGAGCTGTCCCTGGCAGGGCTGAGAGCAGCGGCTGCACCGCACTGTCAGCCTCAGAGCTGCCAGGAAGCTGTGCTGGTGCCAGTGGGCACGGTGCTGTCTTGGCCCTGCCTGCTGCACCGGGCAGTTGGGCAGGGAGGTTTTAAGTGATGAACTGACTTTGGGCTTACAGACACCCATTTTCCAGGGACTCTGATTGTGCCAGAAGCAGGGGATGGGGCAGCTAGGCTTGGCTGTGGACTCCCAAGAAGTCATCAGCCTCCTCCTCTATCATCTGCCCTCTTCTGCTTGCTGTTGGAGGGCTTTCTCCATCCATCCAGTGGTGCCAGGTAACTCTGTGTGTCTTCCCACTGCAGGGCACAGAGATGGAGGAGAAGGACTACAGTGAGACTGATGGGCTCTCTGACAAAACAACCCCCAGCAAGACCCAGAAATCGCCCCAGAAAATCACCAAGAAAGTGAAGAGTGCCCTCTGCAGAGTGACCCTGCTCGATGCTTCTGAGTATGAATGCGAGGTGGAGGTGAGTCCCAGCTTCAGGGGCTCGTGCTGGCATCAAGAAGGGGACGCATCTCAGCCTGGGAACCCTGCCCAGACCAGTGAGTTCCTGATGTCAGGGCTCTTCCAAGGGCAACTATATGGTACCTCTTTCCTAGGGAAAAGGTTCCACAGAAATACCCATTTAAGTCGAAATTTAAAAATAAGAAAAAATTCTGGAAAGACAGACCCTAGCAGGGAATTTCATCCCAGTGAGTCCAAATATGGCAGCTACTCACAACAGCAAACAGTGTCTAAAAGGCTGAAGCCGTGTAGGTGGAGGATAGAGCTCCGTTTGACAACAAGCGCACAACACAGCTGTGTGCCAGCCCGTACGCCGGTGCCTCAGGAGCTCAGCATGTTGGCTGTCCTGTGTGCTAAGGCAAAGGCTGTGTCTGCTCTCGTTGGTGTGAGGAGGCTGACACGCGTGGACTCCCATGGCTGCCCCGGCCCTGTTTGCATCCATCCTCTCCATGATCATCTTCTCATCCCTTGCTGTCACTTCCATAGAGCTGGCAGGCCAGGGTCCGTGCGGGGCAGCATCATACGTGTGTGTGCGTGCCTGCATACGTAAAGGTGAGAGATGCGCACATCCTTGTAACTGCATCCTCGTGTGTGCGAGCAGGAATGGTGGCCCCAGGCGGGTAGTCCAGTACACTGCTCTGAGCGTGTGGAGCACCTGCTGTTTGTGCAGCATTGCAAGCGCATGCTGTGGGCCTGCACGAGTGCATGCAGTTGTGCACCGGGGACTACAATTCTTTGGTAGTGGCTGTCACTGCAGGGAGGGACAGAGGGGAACTGGTGCCTGCCCGTGGCTGCCTTGGCGCTGGGAGATGCTGCAGGACTGCTTCAGCTGCTATCAGCATGGGACCTCTCCCTTCTAGAACAAGTTGGGGAACACTCAGAATTAAATCAGGAGCTGAGGCTGGTTTTTGTGGAAGGATCCTGTGGCCCTGCTGCAGGCACAAAGATAGCTGGGAGAAGTACTTGCTGGGAGAGCCTCTTTCTGTCTCCAGCATTCACTGCTGTCTCCTGCCTGCAGGTTGGGGAGACAACGCTGCTCTGACCTATGACATCGTCCTAGTGGGAGGAACACTTTCAAGGACTGACAACTTTGCTAAAAAATGCAAAAGCTGAGGTTGTTCAAGAGCAAAAATCCGAGAGCCCAGGGAGACCTTTGCACTTGCTGCTAGAGAGTGGGCAAACTGGTTTTTGTTGGCAGCAGCTTTGGAGTTGGCTGCATGGAGTGGACCTGCCTCTGTATACAGGTCCTGCCTCCTCTGGGTCTTGGCTGTGCAGGATTGATGAACATAAGGAGTGTTGCTGTCTGCTCGCTGTGGCTGCCTGGGACACGTGAGCACCCCAAGGCAGTTGGCTCTGGGGGAGTCTGGCCTGCTGCCCATGGCACAGGCAGCAGGACCTTTCATCAGCAGCCCTAAAAAATTGTTCCAAAGCTGTGGAAAGATGGGTTGTCACAAAGATGAAAGCCCTCCTGAAGAAGAAAAGGAGCGGAGCACCCCAAGGACTGCGAAGGGCTCAGGGGCACAGCAATGGCTACTGCGAGCCCTGGCAGGGTCGTCCTTCCCCTTGCTCTCTCCATAGCATTGGCCAAGCAAAACTGACGTGCAAGCAAAAACCTGGTTTGCAGGCTTGCTGGGAGCTTCATGAGCAAAGCAGTGCCTCTTGCCAGGTGTGAGCAAGGATGAGCTCTTTGCTGTTGCGGTGCAGAGGATGGAGTTGACTTTTTATAGAGCTGCTGCTCTATAAAAAAGCCACCTGGGCCATAGAGGGAGGGAGTTTCGTGTAGAAAGATTGATGCTGCATTTCTTCTTTCTTTCTCACGGGCCCCATGGGAACAGTTGTGCCTTGCCCACATGCTTGATTAAGGCTTAATTCAGTAAAAATCAAAATGGGGAGTTGAGCCATTCAGTTTGATGCCCCAGCACGTGGCATGGGTTAGCCCTTGCCTTCAGAACATCTCATCAGCAGGAACAAGGAGACCCAGGAAGGGAGATTGCAGCTGCTGAAAACCTTTGCAGGGCAGAAGGAGCCCAGGGTTGCAGCTGGGGGTAGCGAGCTGCTGGGGCTTTGCTACTCAATGCCCTGGTCTGCCATCCTTGGGGTGCATGGTGAAGGTGCTCCAGTAAATGAATGCCTCAGAGAGGGCAGATGGGAGCTGCTAGGCTGTAAGTCTGTAAATAGAAGAGAAACACACATGAGAATGGTTGTTCTTCCATCTCCATCGGCAAGCCTGGGCCTCTGCCACCAGTAACAAAGGAAAACTCAGGGGAACTCAAAGGACCAGATAATGAAAGTGCCCTTCACCCCTGCATGTGGCTCGAGGTCTTTTTGACTCTTGTTTGTCATGCCATGCTTTGGGACCCAGCTGCCACCACCACCACCATCAGCAAGGAGAGCGTTGGGAAGGAGCTTGTCCCATGGGTAGTGCCAGCCGCCATGAGCTCTGCGGTGTATTGGTCCCAGATTGCTGGTCTGCAACAGAGGTGCCTGGACTGGCTTGGATTCCTCTCTGGTTTGGCATCACTGTCTTTTGGTGTGATATGGGATGAGCTGGGTGGGCACCAGATCCCCCTGGCCCGTGGAACCTGCTGCTTGCACAGCACTGACTGTGCCCTATCCCTGCAGCCCCAGGATTGCCCGGGTGGTCACCTAGAGGGACAGGACTGCCCTGACCCTCCCCAGTGCTCCAGGAGCAGAGGGGAGCAAGCTCACCATCAGTATCTCCATGTCTCTGACAGAAGCATGCCCGAGGCCAGATCCTCTTCGATATGGTATGCGAGCACCTCAACCTCCTGGAGAAGGACTACTTTGGCCTCACCTTCTGCGACTCGGACAGCCAGAAGGTAAGCACAGGGGGTACCCCCTGCGGCTTCCCCCTCCATGGTGGGGGTTCCTCCTGACCTGCTGTCTCCTTGTTGCAGAACTGGCTGGACCCCTCCAAGGAGATCAAGAAACAGATCCGCAGTAAGTGCCCAGGGAGGGTCCATCCTTCCCAGCCCTGGGGTGTCCCACAGTGCTCCCAGATGGCTGAGCTGTGGCTGTCCTTCGGCGAGTCCCTTCCCTGCCTGCTCTGGAGGGGACCTTTGGCAGCTGGCTTGAGGCCAGCAATGCTGTTGCTTGTTTGTCCGCCTGTTACCCACCTCTCCTCTTACTCATGACAGGCATGGAAACGAAGGACTCCGTCTGTGCCACCGATGACCTGATTAAGACCTGATACCTCTCTAGGCACCATCCTCTCCTGCCCAGAGCAGGGAGGACAGGGATGGGGGGGAAGAGTGGAAGGGCTTGCTGGGTTAGGTCTTGGGATGCCTTTGCCCATGATGTTGCCTTGCTGGGACAGCAGAAGGGCTGTTGCCCAAGGTGTCAACTTCTGGGACATGTGAGGCTTTTGCTGTGTCATTGGTAGTCACACTGAGCTGATGACTCCTGCATTTGTGCTGCTTTTCTCTCCCCAGCTGTTTGGAGAGGATTAACTAAGTCCTTCTCATGTCCCAGTGACTGTTTTCTTGACTTCTCCTGGAGTGCCCTTGTCCCTGTCCTGTGCCAGACTTGGGGAGAGGAATGGGACCTTTAGTGGATTGCCTGAATGATCCTGCACACCTGTACACAGCCAGTGTGGGTGCGGCCCTTACTGCTCTCTCCCCTCTCTAGGTGGGCCCTGGAACTTTGCCTTCACCGTGAAGTTTTATCCTCCAGACCCTGCCCAGCTCACGGAGGACATCACAAGGTGAGGATGACCTCTCCATGGGCACACCTAACAGGGCAGCTCCCAGGGTACTGGCTAGGAGTGTGTAGAGGGGTAGGGCTCAGGCAGGATGTGGCAGCTGGGGGATGTCGAGGGGGCTCATTGCCCTCCCGCTGCATGTGACATGTCTAAATCATGCAGAGTGGGGCTGAGAAGGTGTCCATGGGAGGTAGCAGTCCCCACAGAGAGCAGTGCAAGGTGGGGTGCACACTGCGGCTCCCTGGGGAGCTCCAGCCTGCTCCAGAGGGCATGTGCTTCCACCCTGCTCTCACCCTCTGCCCTTTCCTGCAGATACTACCTGTGCCTGCAGCTCCGTGCGGACATCATCACGGGGCGCCTGCCCTGCTCCTTTGTCACGCATGCTCTACTGGGCTCCTATGCTGTTCAGGCTGAACTAGGCGACTATGATGCCGAGGAGCACGTGGGCAGCTACGTCAGTGAGCTCCGCTTTGCCCCCAACCAGACACGGGAGCTGGAGGAGCGTATCATGGAGCTGCACAAGACCTACCGGTGAGCCCAAGGAGAGATCAGACTGGTGACAAGGATGGTGTCAGGCAGCTTCCCCATGCTTGATGGGGCATCCAGTCATGTGTCCCCCTCTCTGTCTCTCTGCAGGGGAATGACCCCGGGGGAAGCGGAGATCCACTTTCTGGAGAATGCCAAGAAGCTCTCCATGTACGGGGTGGACCTGCATCATGCCAAGGTACAGGGCTATGGGGCTACCAGAGCAATGACCAGTTCCACCCCATCCTGTTCTGCTGCTTGGATGCTCTTCCCTGTCCAGACCCTTTCTCCCACAATGAAGGTTCAACAAGGACATGATCGTTGGCAACCGGCTCCAAGTTGCCCTTCGTTGGACCAAATGACCTTCAGAGATCCAGCCTCAGCCAGTCTATGATTCAGTGACCTCTCTGTCAACTGGTCCCCCATAGCAGAGCGCTGAGCAGGAGGGAATGTGGCATTGCTGGCCAAACTGGTTCTTACTGGGCAGCTGAGCAGAACTCTCCTGTCCCTCTTGCCTCCTCCAGGATTCAGAAGGCATTGACATCATGCTGGGCGTCTGTGCCAACGGCCTCCTTATCTACAGGGACCGGCTGAGGATCAACCGCTTTGCTTGGCCCAAGATCCTCAAAATTTCCTACAAGAGGAGCAATTTCTATATCAAGATCCGCCCCGGTGAGGTGGGTGCCATGCGCCAGTGTCGCCCATGGGCACGGCAGGGTGCGTGCTATACTGGACTCCGGTTGGCTGCCTGGTGGGGAGGTCCTCGCCTGTCTTCAGCCTGTGTCCAAAGGCTCCCAAGTTCATGACCACACTGGCCAAGAGAACACTTCTACTGCGGTACATGAACGTGAAAGCTTTCAACAAGTGCTTTCACGTTCATGTTCTCATTTTCTCATTGGCAAAGTGACTTCAGCAGGGTGGGGGCACCCCAGGCTCCTTTCCCCACTAGCCAGGGGTTTGGGGGCTATGTTTGATGTGTCTTCCATGCTTCACGAAAAAGCATCAGGAGACTTGTTTTGTTCATTTTCCAACTTTATTTTCACTATTTTCAATTTTACATGCACTGAGGGGAGAATGCATTCCCACCTATGTTTTCCAGCAGGCAGGAGGGCAAGGACAGTGCACCTGAAATAGGGAGCGATGTCCTCTCACCAAAATGAGCTGTAAGAGGGTTTTATTTCTCGAGGGAATTTGTCTTGCACTGAAAATTCATATACAGTTGAGGAAAAGTGCTTAGGCCAAAAGTGTAGGGGCATGATCCCACCAGCCAGTGGGGCTAAGCATGAACCTTTCCGGCACAGCTTTTAAGACTTATTTGCATGGTCATGGCTCTTGTCAGGAAAACCTGAGGGCCTTGGCAAGGTAGGTCCCATCCCATCATGTCCTCTAGGGCAAGATCTACCTATAATGGCATGTCTCTGTCTTCTCCAAGTATGAACAATTTGAGAGCACCATTGGCTTCAAGCTGCCCAACCACCGCTCCGCCAAGCGTCTCTGGAAGGTCTGCATAGAACATCACACCTTCTTCAGGTGAGGAGACCTTCTCCAGGCCTTTTCCAGGCCTCCGTTCTCAGAGGCAGATGTGCTCCTGCCTCTGCTATAGTGGGTACATGTGGGAAGCAGTGCCAGGGGACATGGCTGGGCCTCGCTGACAGCACTTCATCTCGCTCACCCCTAGACTGGTGTCCCCAGAGCCACCCCCCAAGGGCTTCCTGGTGATGGGCTCCAAGTTCCGCTACAGCGGACGGACGCAGGCACAGACACGGCAGGCCAGCGCACTCATCGACCGCCCGGCTCCCTTTTTCGAGCGCTCCTCCAGCAAACGGTACACCATGTCTCGCAGCCTTGATGGAGGTATGCCCCAAATTGGGGAGGGGGAGGGAGATTTGTCCGCTGGCGGGAGCGAGGGGGTTGCTGTTTGGCTCGTCTTTGTGAGAGTTTTGGCTCGTTTGGCAAGGTTACAGCAGCCATCAGGCTTCCTTCTGGAGTCTGTCCTCAACCATGTCCCCATGGCAGAGGGTCTGTCCACACCCGAGGTGATAGCACAAATTGTGCATGAGCAGGGGCATGTGACAGAGAGGCGATTGGGCAGCTTGGGGTTGGGGCTTCCCCCAGCTCCCTGTGCCCTGGGACCCCTGGGGTTGCCAGGAAGCTCCGGGACCCCTGAGACCAGCTGTCTCATCTGCAGGGCATTGGAGGCTCCTCAGCCCCCAGGTCTGAGCTGGCAGAGCTGTGGGCAGGGGATCTGGGGATGGGGTGGGGGTTGGAGGTTGAGTGACTGGAGTGACCCGGGCTCTCCACCATGGGCAGAGTTCTCACGCCCAGCCTCTGTCAGCGAGAACCATGATGCCAGGGCAGAGGGCGAGAAGCAGGATGAGGACGGTGAGTTTGGCAGCAGGAGACGATCCGAGACAGAGGATGAGGAGGTGACCACTCCAACGAAAATCAAGGAGCTGAAGGTACGGATGAGGCAAACAGAGGAGAGTGGAGGTGGAGGGATAGACTGGCTTGCACTTAGAGAGGGCAGTCAGGGGATGGGGCACAGGCAGCAGGGCTGGGCTGCAGACAGGAAAGGTCACCTCTTAGGCACTGTCCCCTGCAGTGCTTTCTCTTCCAGCTGTGCCCCAGGCTGATGGGACCCTTAGGACATGGTTCTTGGCCTCACTGGTGGAAACGGGGCTGTCACAGCGGCTTGGCTGCACTCTGATTCCCCAATTCTTTCCAGGTGGTCTCAAGGTTCGTGCCCAGGCAGGGCTGGATCTGTGAGCAGCCCTGCTCTGGGACAGGCGCTGGGGATGGGGACAGGCCAGGCACATCGATGCCCACTTGTGCCTGCCACTGCCTGAACACAGCCCATCCACTCCCTGCCCTGGCTCCTGGACTGGCCCAGGGACACCCCAGCTCTTTTCAGCCCTATGGTGTGAGGGGAGGGAGGGGTCCGGTCCTTCTGTGCTCGACCAGCCCCTCAACTTAAATGTGATGTTTGTGACAAGTTCCCTCTACTGACCCTGCTGGTTGCTTTTAACCCTCTCTTTGCTGCCAGCCGGAGCACGAAACAACCCCCAGGCACAAGCAGGAGGTATTCTTTCTCTGGAGTATCTTAGTCCTCATCAGTGCGTCATATTGTCCATCCCTTCCAAAGCAACACTGTATGTCACCCTATTTACTGGAATACAAGATGCACTGGGGCGGGCGGTTAGATGCTGGAGAAGCCCAGTGAGCTGGGAATCTGCCCCAGCGCTCACATGGCATCTTCTATCCCACTAAGTAAGGCAGTCCTACTTGTACGTGTGAGCAAGAGCCCTCCCGAGCTGCAATGGCCAGGCCCCCACATCAAGTCCTTGGCTTGTTGGGAAGACCTGGCTTCTGCTTCTGTTACTGACTGCGCCATGTCCTTGCCTCGTGTCTCCTCTCCTTCCAGCCCTGCAGCCCCAGCTCTGCTCTAGAGGCTGGTCCCATCACTCCTGCTGACACCCCAACCCACGCTCTGCTTTTGCCTGACCTGAGCTGCCTCCATCACCTGCCATGCTCTGCTCTCCCCTCCAGCAGCCCCTCTCTCTCCCAGCTTGGCTCCCCTTCGCAGAGAGCCAGGCTGGAGCTCCTCGTAGTGCTGCGGCTGCCGTCCCACCCGCCACGGGCACAGGACCCTCTGAGCTGCCTCCAGTGCCCACTCAGCTGCCTGCAGGGGCAGGCACTGGCACCCACCCCTGTGCCCAAGGGCAGCTGTCTGCATCTGCCCGCTCTGAAAGCAGACTGTTGTAGAGAAGAGGGAGGCTGTGCCCTCCCCTGCACAAACTCCTGTGTCCGCAGCGGCCCTCCATCGGGAACGATTCATCCTAGCCTAAAATCCACAGCTGCTCCTCAGGGGTCTCCCCTCTGAGGGATATACATCCTCACTGGAGCTGCTGATTAGGGCAGACGTGGCCAGGAGATGGAATTTGCTGTACTGGCACCACACAGCCCTCACCGTCTTGCTCAGCACTGCAGAGCGGACCCCACCAGGGCAGTGGGCACCAGTCCTGGTGCCTCCTCGGCCTGCCTCATTGCTTATCCCGCTGCATGTGCATGTGCTGCTCCCCTGGCACACCCCAAGCCCAGAGGTGGGCAAACCGCGAAGCACTTCTCCACAGCTCAGACACAAGGCTCCACAGGGGGAGTTTTTTTCATGAGTTACGCTGAGTTTTCAGGATCTGGAAAATTTGGTAGGATTTTTTGTGGGACTCTCTTTTTTGGGTCTCTGAGCTGTTGCTGAGGAGGAATAGTGGGAAGCTATTTTAGGTGACTTCTTTCGAACCTCAAAAGAGGTTTGAGTTTGGGTTTGAAGCAGAAGCTAGCGTTCTTGCTTTTGCTGGTTCCTGCTCTGAGCCAGTTTGCTCACCTCTGTGGCAGGGCGAAGAGAGACACCGTGGTGCTTGTACCGTCACAAAAGAATACTCTTAGCACCTAAACTCCACCTTGCACTTGAGCGCTCTGAGCTGTCCTCTCTCCACAGCAGGCCAGACCCCACCCCATGCTGCCATTGGGCCCAGGCTGGGCCATGGTTATCCAGACTTGGATCCATGCTGGACATCTCTGACCAGCCCTTCACCTCCTGCCCTTTGGCAGAAGCCCACTTCGAAGGACCTCTGTTGGAAATATCTGCTGAGACACTTAGGTTCCCTTTGTGACTGGCATGTGAGAGCAGCAGAGGAGGCTGCTGGTATTTACAACAGGGCCCGATCCCGAGAGAGAGCCCACTCTTTTCCTCCAGGTAGCTTAGCTTGTCCCCATCAGGCCATGCTGGATATGCCGAAGGAGCATGCTGTGCCCTCTGAGAGAGGGAGGCCTGCCATGTGCATTTGGCCACATGCTGCCTTTTTGCTGCTCTTTGCAATGGTCTTAGTGAGAACAGCAGACCAGGGTGCTCTGACACGCTGTTCATTTGGCTCTTGACACCCTAAATTCAAGCCCAGAGTGAAGCAAACCCTGCTCATCTCTTGCCTTGACCGGTGCTTTAAATCATAGTTAACTTCCTCTCTCCTTTCCCAAGTTTTTAGACAAGCCAGAAGATGTTTTGCTGAAGCATCAGGCCAGCATCAATGAGCTGAAACGGACCCTGAAGGAGCCCAACAGCAAGCTGGTTCACAGGGACCGCGATAGGAGGCTGCCTTCCTCACCAGCCTCTTCTTCACCCAAGCATGAGGATGAAACACCAAAGGGAACCCCAGAAAAGGCCAGTGAGGTTTGTTCTGCTGCTTATCTTATGGAGGGGATCAGGTTGTTCGTGGGGAGGTGTTCCTAGCTCTTGAGCTCTGGGTCTCTGCCTCCTTTGCTACCTTGGTAGAGCACGGTGGAAATGACCTAATAGGAACACAAGGTGGAGGGAGGGGGCCTTTGGCCAGCCCGTCGTCTCTAAGTTTTGTAGTGAGCTAACCGTTTTCGTACTGCTGGGAGTGACCTCCTCTTGTGCTGAGTCACTGCATGGGATTGAACTTCTCATCCCTCTCTGGAGGGCTGTGTTTCGGGGATACCTGAAAGTTGGACCATGGCTTTTTTGGCCCATGAGATGGGGCTTTCGTCACCCTTCGTAGCAGCAGGGCTGCTGCATGGCAGTGCCCAGCACAGCTCTTGCCTGAGCGATGTCCTGAGCAGAGCAGGACCAGGCACTTGTGCGGAGGTGCCTGGTGGTGCTCTCATCATCTGGGACCTGGGTAGAGGGAGTAGGCGGCAGGGTGAGCGATGCCTCGCTGACATCCTGCACGCATGTCCTCCCCTCCTGGCATTTTCCCTGCTGGCTTTGCGGTGGGACCATGAATGTGAAAGGAAGGAGCCTGGGAAGCTGGATTTTTGGGTGCCATGACACACAGAGCCCCCTGTGCTGTGTGAGAAGTGCGGATGTGGTGCATATGGGTGCTCTGTAGCACTGGATTCGTGCTTGGCTCGGTACACGCAGCACGTGGTAAGGGCCTCCCCGTTGCCAGCCTGGATGCTCTCTCCCTGCCAGGCACCCTCCGTCCTTGCTCTCCCTTCTATGGTTTTCTCTCCCCCATGGGTGCTCTGGAGCCAGTCCTGGGCCTTCACTTGTGGATATGGCTCCAGGCAGGCTGGACGCCACATGAGGGGCCCGCTCTGCCCTGGCTCCATCCTGGAACAGTCTCACAGAGCAAGAGGCTGGGCTGCAAGGAGAGTGTGAGGAGCTGCGGGGTGGCTGAGCCAGGGGCTCTCTGTGGGGGATTCCTGATGTGCATGTGTGCCTGCTGGTCCCCAGCATTGAACAGAGACCCAGGGCTGCAGATGAGGTCACAGCCCCTCAGCAAACACTGAGCTGGGAAGTAGAAGAGAGACTTAACCCTGCATCTTGTTGACAAACAAATATATAAAGCGCAGAGGTGTAAATGGAGCATCTAGAGCTGGCATAGCTGTGAACTCTGTTCATCCATCCATCCATCCATCCATCCATCCATCCATCCATCCACCCATCCACTTATTCACCCACCCATCTACCCACCATTTGTTCCTTCATTCCTTGTCATGTGCTCTCAATCTCTCTCTCTTTCTGTCTCTCTCTCTCTCTCTCTCTCTCTGTCTTTCCCTGTGGGTGCTGGGTTTTCCGTGCTGGCACAGACGATGGAAGAGGACGCCCTAGACGATTTTGCATCTGAACACAGAGCTTCCCTAAGCATGGAGTCTTTCACGCAGAAAAGCCTTGTCTGCTCTCCTGAGGTTGTCACCATCTTGCTTCTTTCCTCACCCCTTACTCTCAAAGTTTGCCCTTCCGTGGGGCCCTCTAGCCTGCTGAGGTGGTTCCTGCCCTCCAAGCAGAGCTTGAGCTATTTGCTCCCCTCCCCGGGTGGGTCCCCCCTCCAGCAGTGGGCAGCATCTGTCACCAGGACAGGGCTGATGGTGAAATCTGCTCCACTGTTTCTCCTGGGCTGTGAGACAGAGTCCTGGGAGAGACCTTCCAGTGGAGCCCTGCTGTGCACCCCCAGGGCTGGCTGTGTTTTGGGTGAGGGAGCCATGCTGGAGGTGAGTGCTGGGGGTCCTGAGGCACTGCTGACCCTATGGCACAGGCACTCTGGGTGTCTGCTCCAGATGCAAGCTGGCAGGCACCTACAAGCTGTCTTTAGCAAGCTCTTGTGCTTTCTTTTCCTTTTGGCTATAGTTACAGTTCCCCAGGCTCAGGCCCCCTGAAATAGGGCATCTCTGGAAGCATCAGGACTGTTGGACTTATGCCTGTGCAAAGCGGGGTTGTGTTGCCTTTGATGTCCTCGTGTGGTGCCCGGGGGTGAGGGATGTGGACTCGGCACTACTTGCATGTAGGTTTATCTCACATGGTGATGGTTGTTTCCCAGGACAGCCAAGAGAAGATAGCACTGAGAGAAGAAAACTGGACTTTTGAGGCTTGGTTCTGGTGTGGTTGGACCCCACTATGCCAGTGTGGTGCCCAGCAGTGCTGGGGCGCACACCCTGCCTGAGTGCCTCTAGGGAAGACAGAGGAGCAAGAGCAGCGTTGGGCAGGGGTCAGACAAGGTAGAGGCAAGGACGAGGCTGGTCCCAGTCTCCCTCCATGTCATCTGCCTTAGGGCAGAAGTTGCTAGCGTTGGCAGCTGGAGCCCAAACTTGGGCTGGCTGGAGCAAGTGTCCCCAGGAGGCAGTGTGGGTGTGGGTGAGGGCTTGGACACAGCCTTGGGCTTCCACAAGGGTACAGGCACCTTTGGTGGGACTTCAGCTCTGCAGCAGCATCTCCTGGTCCACACTGGGACCCTCTATGTGCCAGTATTTAAGAGCTGATGGACAGAAATGGCAGAAGTGAGGTATGCACACATCTCTTGATTCAGAGTCTTTCCCTCTGGAGACCCTCAGGGTGCCAGGGCTGTTCTGGGGTGCAGGTGCTGAGGTGGCCTCACCAGTGATTTCTCTCCAGGTATTAATGGCTGAGCCTTAGAAGGTGATATTTTGAGCATTTGTCCTCTCCTGGGCTGTGTTCACCACGAGGAATTTGTGGCCCAAGAGGATGATAATGAGGACAGCACATCTGCAGAGCTTGGAGTTGTCATTATGCTCAGCCAGAAAGTCCCTTGGTGCCCCTGGTCAGCCTCCCCTCCATCCCTCGGTCTTCACTTCTGCTGGAGCACCAGAATGCAGGGCTGGGAGGCGCTAGGAGTCTTTTCAGTTTTGGGTGATAAAGCACCCCACTGTGTTGTCTCAACATCTCAGATTCACTCATTCTCCCCACCTTGTTGTGAGGCTCGTGCTTTCCTTTCAGGTGAGATGGGTCTTCCTGGGAAGCAAAGAAAGATGGCAGGGACATTGGAGGATGCCAAAGGGAGAAGCCTCCTCCCAGTCCTGGGCTCTGCTGAGGTTATGGGCCGTGTTGGCAGGGGCAGAAGGCTGTCTCAGCTCCATACTGTTGTTGCTTTCCTTTCTACCAGCTTGCTCTCTCTTGTGATGTGTAGGCCGCAGTGAGAATAGTCTTTCCAAACACTCTCATTCCTAGAGCAGATGTGTTGAGGCATAGGAGGAAGTGTGCAAGTAAATTATCCCTTAGGAAGTCAGGATTGCTCTATGGACAGACCCTTCCCAGCATCATCACTTCTTAGACTCAGCTCCTGCTGTCACACACTGTCCTGTCAGCCTACTGACCTCTGAATCTCCAGAAGTTACCTTCTTTCCTCGAGGACATACCCAAGTATCCAGCTATTTGTTCTGAACATCCCCAAGAGTCTTCAAGCTCTGGAGACAGAGCTGTGGACCCAGAGGTGTGGCTGGAGCTGGTGTTGAGCCCTCCAGAGCAGAGTTCAGATCACACGACACAGTAGTTTGCTATTACCTTGGAGTGGGCTGTGCTCATCCCAATAAAGCTTGTAGAGAAGGAAGCTGGTTTTGAAATAACTCTGGAGCTTTTTGGTTTTCCCTACTGGTTAAGAGGCGTTGCTATGGGCGACTACATTGTTCCAGGCTTCAGAAGACATGCGTCTCAAGCTTTAATTCAGAGGGGGACTCTGAAGAAACTCATCATCTTAGTCCAGGGAAGGTCTCCTGCAAAGGACTGTAGTTTGCAGCCAGAGAAGAGAGACGAGAGGACTTCACTGAAGAGATTTGTATGTGTACTCACTACCTTTCCATCCTTGTCTTGGATACAGAAAGGGTTCAGCAATGAGACTTTGGTGTAGGAGCGGAGGAGAAGCTGCTGTATCCTCAGGAAAGGAAGCAGTGTTCTGGTTGAACTGCCTACAAGCATCGCTACTGAACAGGAAGACTGGTGCTCAAGGAATTCCAGAGACCAACCTGGGCTTCCCAGCAGGCCCAGTGCAGCCACCATGTCAGTAATAATGTTGCTTTCATGCATCACATCCAACTCTGAAAGACTGAAGTGCATCCTGGTGCTCCTGGCAGTCACTGACTGCCTCTGTTGCAATTTCCATGGGCTAGGAAGAAATAAACCCTGCACTGCAGGTAGATATGGAGGAAGGGACCTGGAGAGCAGATGGTGCTTGGCAGCATGCAGTAAAGAGTTATCAGAGAGACTTGTGCAAGCAATGCTATAGGGAGCTGGCGTGAGACAGGTCTCCTGAAGACCTGGCTGATCCAGCATGGCTGAGCAGGGCTGCCTGACTGTGGCTGGGTGCAGGTGCCATGGTAGAGTCCTGGCAAGAATCTGTCTTCCATCTGTGGAGGAGGGGGCCCTTACTGCCATGGCGTGGCTTGCAGTGCACGTGTGCCATCCTAGCACTGTCCCGGCAGTGCCAAGAACTTGTACCCGCCTCTGCCCTCGGGTGGCTGTCGCACAGAGCCAGTGGCAGGCTGTACCCATGCGCAGCCCCCATGGTGCCTTCCACCCAAGCACAGGGCAGGCATCAGGTCTACTGCTTGCTTGAGTGCTGCCAGGGCAAAGCCTGGGGCACTGCTTTGCTTTCTTTGGTACCTGGTAAAGAAGGCAGGATCTGGGAGGTGGCATTTTTCTGCCAGTGGCTTTCACCAATTTCTGATTCTCCTCCTTGTGGAAGCCCTTCCACTAGTAATTCGTTTTCTTCTTTCTCTCTCTCCTCTAATCTCGTCTTTTTTTCCCTTCCTTCTCACACTGCTTCCTTCTGCCCTCCTATTTCCCCTTATTCAATATCAGTTTTTAGATTTCCATCTCTGGTGCAGCTGCTCCAAATACTCACTCTGACACCTCTGCATGGGGCATGGCTCGTGTTTTCATGGATTATTTTTCCTAGTTTGAGCAAGGAGTGGGCAGCCAGTCACTCCTGCTCACTGGGGCTGGAGCATGTCCTGGTGCCACAGAGGGTCAGTCTTGCACAGCCTGTGGAAGTCATGCTGACTTTGCCCACAGGC
The DNA here is from genome assembly GCA_013396935.1 of Baryphthengus martii. Taxonomy (NCBI): domain Eukaryota; kingdom Metazoa; phylum Chordata; class Aves; order Coraciiformes; family Momotidae; genus Baryphthengus; species Baryphthengus martii. The sequence continues at coordinate 117,670 of VWZK01010007.1, read as the reverse complement.
TGGTGCCCAGACAGCCTGTGTCATGGGCAGACCTAGCCCCGTGGTGAACTCTGCAGGATGATGTTCACAGCATTGCTCTTCATGAGTGTGCTGCCTGCAGGAGGATGGCTAGGGAGGCTGCTCGGCTTCCTCATGTGCAAATGTTTTCCTGATGCTCTCTTCTCATGGGTTATTTTCTACCTTCTGTTCCAAAAGTGGTTGAATTTTAGTAGTGCTTTGTTCTGGGCACTTGTACAGTTTTTAGCTGTCTTATAGGACAAACATATGAATGTACAAAGTGTACATAGTAACAGTAATCCAGTGTCCTCCCCTGCACAGCAGCACAGGTACACTGTGTATTATATCACATATTCCCTGCGTCCTGCTGCAGGGTGTTCCACAGCCTATGCTTCATCCTTGCTGCTGTACCTGTAGCTGTCTCAGCTGCCAAGCCCGTGGTCTTCTTTTACGTTTCGCAGGTAACCTTTTATAGGTTACATTTTCTGAATTGCTTGGTTTCAGCATTGCTAGAAACCTCTGCTTTATAATTGCTCCTGATGAGATTGCCCTGGAAAGCTGGAAAGGAAGGATGGACTGTGAAGTGAATCTGAGCTGCAGCATCTGGTAGGAAGGGGAAAGGACCTTTCTGATGCCTAAAGGTGTTTTCTTTTCTTGCTCATGCTCCTGGCAGTCTGGCATAGTCTTAGGGTGTGTGGATGAAGCTGAGAGTCGAGCTACTCAAAACACAGACTGTTGCCTACAATGAAATCTCACCCTTTGCTCATGGAGACTGCTAGAGCCAGCTGAAAATAGGAGTCAGATGGGGAGTCCCAGTTGAATTTAACCAACTATGTTCCCTTGCCTCGTGAGAGATGCCCCAATAGCTGTTAATGTGTCTGCCAGGAGCATTGTTTCCACTTCTGTACTTCCAGCAAAGCTGCAAATATCGCAGGTATGTCAGTGAGCCACCACCCAGAGCAAAGCATGGTCCCTGGAGAGGATAGAGGGGCTCAGTCCCTGTCATGGCATCAGCCCCCTTATTTTCAGTCCCTTCTCTCCATCAGCAAGTTGACAGGCTCTTTGTATAGAGTGCCTCAGCTCTTGCATGAATAATAATGATAATTTAGTCAGTGCTATCCAAGGCAGATCAGCTTTCTGTTACTCATGACAGCAGTCATCAGCAGTTAGGTAAAGTATTTTTGATGCTAACTTTTCTTGCTCCAATTGCAATGCAGGGCTCGGAGCATTGGGTATTTATAGAGAGAGAAACTCCTAGGCTGGAAGTGATAGCTCTAAAGAAAGCTCTGGGAGTCAAGAAAGAAGCACATGCAGGTACCACAGAGGTGAAAATGAGTGCAAGCATATCAAAAGTGGAGACGGCAGTAGGGAAACCCAAGGAAGTGGCAGGCCAGGAAGAGCCAGAGGATTCAGCCCGGATGAAAGCAAAAATGATCGCGAGTCCAGAGGATTTTGAGTCTGTCTGGGAGGATGATATCTATAAGAAGGAAACCAGGGTGGAGTCCAGCCAAGAGGCAGAGTGCCTGCCAGCTGACAGCACAGAGGAGGAGCCCCAAGAGCAGGGCAGGGAAGCACCCACCAGTGAGCCAGGTCTGCCCAAGCCACGTCAGCAGCCTGAAGAGAGGAAAAGGGTGAGGATTTCAGGGCCAGAGCCTCCACAGGGAAAAAGTGAAGTGGTCTTCAAGGAGTACGATTCTACAGCCTCCAGGAAGCAGGAGGCCAGAACACCAGCCACAGCCACAGAACTTCCTAAAATTAAAGTGAAGGCTAGCGATGACAGCTCAGAGACTTCTGCGACCCAGAGGATCATCTATTTAGGAGATCCAGAGGGAGAGGAGAAGGACAGTAAAACAGTGTCTGGAAAACCTGCTGAAGCACCAGAGCAGCCCAGAACAGGTTGTGATGGGACCAGCCTGATGGGATGTCCCACCTCGGGCTGGGAAGAAGGGCTGCCCCTACTGCATGAGGAAGCGTCTGCTGAGCTGACAGGCTGTGAAGCACTCGAGGGAGGTGAAGCCCTGCCATGTTCCCAAGAGATGGGACTAGAGGAGATGGAACTGCAAAGCCCAGTGGGAGGCTTGGAGCTGTGTGGCCTGGCAGGGGATGACCACAGGGCTGAGGAGCACAGAGGGAGCCTAATGCAAAGCTGGGACATCTGCATGGCAGTGGAGGGGCTCTCAGGAAGGATTGGAGCAGACAGCGACAAGGAGGAAAGCGCCAGAGTGGTTCTTCAGATGGAAGAGATAGAGACCAAGTCACCTCTGTCAGCTGTGCCTCAGCAGGGTCACCCTTACACCACTGTGGGGTTGGAGGAGTGTAAACCCAACACTTTCACCCCTACACCTTTTCCTGAGCCATCCAGCCCTGTCCCTGCACAGCTGGCCCCAGGCACTGAGCCTGAGGGCAGAGACCTGTCCCAGGACATCAGCCCTACAAGAGGTGTGGGCGTACCCAAGGGTGTGAACCATTCAGCAGGGATGGCACACAAGGAGATAAGCCCTGTTGTAGACAAAGGAGCACCCAAGGATGCGAGTCCTGTGGCACAGATGGTAATACCCAGGAGCACCAATCTGGAATCTGAAGAACAACCCCAAAACATGGCCTTTGCTACATGGGAACCACACCAAGGTGCAAGTCCCATTGCAGGAGGTCCACCCCAAAACACAGACACTGCAGCAGAGCTGATCCGGGTCAGCGACCCAGCCACGGGGGAGGTAGCCCAGGACATAGACTCTGTCCCAGCGAGGGCAATCCAGAGCAAAGTCCCTGCTACAGAAGAGGTACTCCAGGAGGAGAAACCCATGATAGACGAGCTCTCCCAGGACAGAGGGCCCACATCAGGGAACCTGATCAGAGATGAAGGCCGTGGGATGGAAAAGTTGTCCCATGACAAAAGCCCTTACATGGAAGAGCTGCCTCCCAAGGCAGAAGAACCAGAGCAACAAACTGAGGCCACAGTAAGAGACTTGCCCCGAAAGTGTGCCACGACTGAAGGGCTGCTACACCCTGCAGATCCCAAAGCACAAGAGCTACCCTGGGAATTGGAGATTAATGTGGGACAAGATCTGCAGAGGAGGAGCCCTACAGTAGGAAAAACCACCAGGGACAGTGACCTTCCTCCGGAGCAGCCACCACAGGATAAGTCTCCTCTCAAAGAAACTGCTGATGGACAGCTGTCCCACTCCCCTGTAGCAGGATTGTGTCAAGGAAGCAAGACATACCAGTTCTCTACTTTGCTCTATGAAGGTGAGGGAGAGTTGCAAGCGAGCAGTGGGACACATCAAATAGAGTCTGAGTCGCTGATGTGTGTGGCTGGGAGGACAGAAGCTGTGTCCCGAGAGCATGGAGATGTCTCTGTGGCTCCAGGTAGCTGGCAGGACAGCGAGAGCTATAGGAAAACCTCGGTGGCCTCTAAGATAAAGATGTTTGAGCAAAGCAAAATGGAGCGAAGGGCAGCCCAGGAGGGACAAGAGCATGTATCTGAAGTTGAGACATCAGCAAAATCAAAAGGAAAGACGGGTCTGGAACAGGACATGCTTTTGAACACAGGCCTCACCTCACTGCGAGCAGTGCCAGACACTCCAACGGACCCTGCATCCATTGTGGGCTCCTTGACCCTTGGGCACGAGGCTGGTTCAGGAGGCACCTCCCAGCCTCTCTCTCTGAAGAAAGATGTTTCTGTTGAGCCGGAGCATGAAAGAGAAGACAGTGCTGACCTGGCCTCCCCTGACTCTGGCTGTGAACTCACACTTGCAGAAGCCGTGGTAACTCTTCCAATGAACTGTCCGGATGGAAAGTTCATGCGCATGTTGTGTGGCTCTTTATTATCATGTTCAGTGGCTCCTCACACATCCATTGACTGACAGCAGTCGCTTTGCATTCCCTGTCCTTTTATGTATGTGTATGTGGTCAGGCTTATTTGCTGAACGCAGACCTGCTGGCCAGTTGGTTCATCAGCTTCTGTTTTGTGACCCCTCCTGACATTTTGGCTCCCTGGAGAATGCCGCTCGCTAAATCCAAGAGCGGGTGCCCAAGCTTCATGTCCAGGAGCAAGAAAGGGAGATGGGGGGTGGCTGAAGGAGCTGCAACTCTGTCACGGACACGCACGCCCTCCTAGCAGCAGCGTGCCCACGCTTCGAGCTTCACCCTTGCATTTCTTACATTGATAACCCTTCTTGCTTAGCTCGCCGGCCTCACCCACCCTCCCCTGTCTTCAGCAAGCTGGTGGCTGGATGATGAAATAGCTTTCTTCGCTCTTGTAAGCATTAGATCAGCTCCTGTAGAGTTTGTTTCTTTTCAACTAACCATTTTCTCTAATCCAGAGCAAATCTCAGGAACCAAGTGGGGAAGAAAAGGATTTATCTGAACCATCAGTAAAATCCATCCTGAAAGAAGAGAATTTAAAGACTGCTGTTCCAGTGGTCTTCCAGGTCTCAGTGCTGTTTTACTAACTGCTTCTTACTGTAGTATGAAAGCTCAACCAGCTGAGGGCTGTGTGCTTCCAGCTCCTCACTCCATTGCAGGATTGTTATGTATATATTTATCCATGCACACACACACACAAACATATATGCAGGTGTGTTCCTCTTGAGTTTGTTTCTCATACCTCTCAACCTCCCAGCAGTGCCAAGGGAAAGTCGTGCCAGCACAGCCTGGTCCATTGTGAGGACGGCTGTAGCTACAGACACTTGGGCCAGACTCCAGGAGGTGGGTTTCCTTTGGCATCAGTGGGCTTAGAGCTGTTCCTAAGGGAGAACTGCCTAGAGTGAGGTGCAAAGTCCGGCAATGGGTCTAGATTTCCCATGGCTTCATGGCAAAGCATGGCAAGGGGAGATACACCCTCTGATGGTGGCGTTGAGAGGTATGTCCACGTCTGGAGAAGAGCTAATGGAGGGAGGTCATCCCTTGGCTCTGATGATGTTGTCAATTACACTAATCAAACACTCAACCAAGTCATCCCTAAGACTCACCCCAGGCTGTGTGAGGCCTTTGGAGGGGTAATGTTGTGCTGGTGGGGCAGATTCACCCCCAGTGCAGGCAGCCAACCTGGCACGGAGAGCTGGTGGCTGGCCCTGGAGTGCTGGTCCTCCTCCCCATGGGGTGATGTTCTGCAGGGCCCAGGCAGATGCCTAGTGGAATTGGCACAGTCCTTCGCTTCTCCCTCACCCTGCGTGGCTGATGGGGCCCTTTTCTTTCAAACTCTTCTCTCTTTCTTTCCCCTCATTGTTCTTTTTTTTCAAGTGCCCAACCTTACTGACAGGCACTGGCATCTGAGCTGTTTCTGAATGTCTCTTAACAGACCTGTTGTTTTGCACACATCTGCTTTCACCTCAGGTGCACTGACATGCCTCCAAGCTGGCCAAGCTTTTCTGTGTGACTGACCTTTCTTGAGATGTTAATTGCCAATAGATTTTTAGCAAAATTAGATTGAATAACCCTTCTCCCCAGCCCCCTGCAAAGTCGCTGCTGTCAGAAAGGTTTCAGTCTCCATGCTTGAGTTGTGTTTGACTCTACTCTGTGATGTTTGCTGCAGCCTTCTTCTTCCTCCTCTTCCCCTCTCCCCCATTGGCCCTGCCAGCACTGCCACACCACGCAGTGCTCACTGTCTCCGTCTCTCTCCGCCATTGTGTCTCCTTCAGAGAGCGGGTTTGAGGGAGGGCGCCGAGGAGAAAGCTAAGCCGCCTCGGCACAGGGCTCCCGAGAGTGACACCGGAGATGAGGAACAGGACCAGGAGAAGGACTTGGTCTTTCTGAAGGACAACCACCTGGCCATTGAGCGCAAGTGCTCCAGCATCACAGTCAGTTCAACCTCCAGCCTGGAAGCAGAGGTGGACTTCACAGTGATTGGTGACTTCCATGGTATAGCCTTTGAGGATGTCTCCCGGAGCCTGCCCGAACTGGACAAGGACAAGAGTGAAATGGAAGACCAGGGCCTGGTTTCCTTCCATCACACTGACAAAGTAGTTCCTGAACTGGAAGACGATGTCAAAGGCAGGGAGAAGGTCTCCCAGCCCAGCCCAGATGTCTCCCATCTAGAGGTATACAGGGATGCCATTCCACCAAGATAGTCTCAGTGCCATCATGCCTCCATGTTCTTTGTCCTGGTGCCCAGTATTGCCTTGCTGGTGTGCACTCCCACGTTTGTTTGGAAGAGCATGCTAGCTTTCAAACATCCCTAGGTTCCTGTCTGGTATAGCTGTTTTCCCCCAGTGCACCTATCATCTGCGTTGCATGGCTCTGTCCTGTGTTTGTCGTGTGTGCTCCTGGTCTTCTAACCAAGAGAAGTCATCGTCCTCTCTTAATCCCCTGTGTTTGGCTGCCTACTCTGTCCCTTGCACCACTACAGCGTGTCAACAGCTGGGAAGGGCATGTGTCACTAATCAACAGGCTCTGTGCTTGTGTTTTGCATGAAGTTTGTGACCAGTTTGTGTAGTGAAGTGTGCTGCCAACTAACCTCTCTGGTCGTGGTGGGAGGGATCTGCAGGGTAGTTTGTGGGAGCCGCTCCAAAGCTCATGGAGAGTCACTCCTATGCCAGGAGTGATTATAAGGGGGCTAAGAAAAATGCCTGTGGCATGCATGTGGAAGTTGAGTGTACGCCACAGGGAGAGGATGGTAGAGCCAGCCCCAGCTTGGACAAAATATAGCCTTGCCTCTGTGCTGGGCCAAGCCCATCTCCTGCCTGGCTAGTGCCGGGGCAGCCCTCTAGCCCTGACAGTGCTGCTTAGAGCAGCCAGGGTGAGTCCAGACCTGGAGCCAGGAAAAAGCTGCAGACTTAGAGGGATCTTTCTCCGAGCCAACCTGGAAACCCTTGTGCTGAGCATCTGATGCCATGAGCTTCAGGGTCACAGTGGGGCTGTGGGATTGGGTCATCGGCTCCACAGTACCTCATGGCCCCTGGGCAGGGGAGGCCATTGATTCTGGAATGGTGAGCACTGGCTAAGCATTCCCTCTGCAGGAGCCCATGGCAGCTCCAGTTTCCTGTATTGAGGGAGTGCTGGAAACCTGTCTTTATACCCCTGAGCGTATGACACCCTGGGTGTAACCAGAGCTGCTGGAAGATGATATAGAACCTGCTGTGGGGCACAAATTAACTAGATTTGATGGGTCTCATCCACCTTTTCAAGACTAGTTTGACTTAACCCATAGTATCTATAAATCCATGTTTAAAAGTCCCTGAAAACCCCATGGACAGAGCATCAGGTCCGATCTGGGGTATGTCAGTCACACAGGGCACTTTGCATGGTGACCGTCTGCACGGGGCAGCAGCCTGGCCTCTGCTTGTTGCCCAGGTAGGGCTTGGCATGATGCTTGTAGGACATCATGAATGTGTGGCACTTGCAAAGGAGTGGGACAGAGATGCTCTGCTCAATGGGGACTGTCAGACAAGGAGCTGACAGGGCTGTTGGCATCGTGCCCCAGTTTCTGATTTGCTGTGTTTCTTCTGCAGTCATCAGCCCCAAAAACAGATGCTGTGACCATTGGCCTGGGGCCAGGCATGAAGAAGTCCGAAGCAGACAGCTCCGCTCCCCACCAGGTCAGCACCACAGATGCAGCCCAGGTGATGTGGTGGTTCTGTCCTGCTGTGGCCCTGCTCCCCAATGGCTCTGTGAAGCTTCAGTCCAACAAAATATGTCCCCAAGCAGCAGTGCTGGGAGAACAGGTGGCCGAGTGGGGTGGTTGGGGGCCTCTGCTCACCCTTGACTTGCTGGATTCCCCAAAACATCAAAGCAAAGCCCACCCAGAGATATTCTGTGTGTGTCCCTGGTGCTATCTGCCATGCCACTGGGCAGCACTGGCACATGGGGACATCTCCAGAGGGTGAGGGCCACCATACATGCTGCACCATGTGTGTCCGTGGTCTCATGATCCTCCAGCTTCTTCTGCCAGCAAGGTCAGCTGCACCATCACCAAGAGTGTCATCCCCTCCCTGGCACTTTCCGGCTCACCAGGTTTTCTTTGCCTTGGCAGGTGGAAGGAGGCGTCCCAGGTAGCAGGGACACCACAGACACGGCTCACGCTGGCACCGCAGAGTCGGCACTAGTGACCTCAGTAAGCAGAGCTGGCCTCTTGAGATGTGGGAGCCACTGTCCCCTCTGGTCCCTCTGCTCTGGCAAGGGAGACTGGGGCCAGCTGTGCTCAGGGGAGGTGCCTTGTCTGTGGAAAGTGACCTGCTATGCTTGCCCTCATGTTACGTCAGAGCCAACACGCCTGTGCTCTTCTTTCAGGATCACAACACCAAGGCTGGGAAAGGGGCCATTCCTGCGACAGACCTTCGCTCCCTCTCACCGGTAAGGTGGGGACATGGCACCATCAGCCAAGCCAAGAGGTGGGAAGGAAGGGATGCAGGCCTGCAAGGCTGGAGATATGGTAGAGTTGGTCCTACTGGGCCCTCTCCTGTGTTCCCACCACTGGCACCCTTGGCTGGTATGTTGGTACTACGAGGAGCAGAGGATGCTCAGAAGGTTGAGGAGTGAGATGGCAGGTGACCTCCTGCCCGTGGCCTTTCTCATGTGCCAGATACACACCTTGAGCAGCTGCTGGAAGAGGATGATTCCTGAAAATAGCCCAGTCCCTGGTGAAGTCTCAGAGCAAGCCAAGATGTCTTTAGCCCTGGGTGTCCTGCCTGGCCACCCAAGGCCGCACACAAAGTCTTCTGACTGCCAGTGGAGGTGATGGCCATCAACAACCCTGCCCAGCAGCAGGCTTTCCTGTGTAAAGCGTTTTCCTACTCAGTTGCCTCGCTTCAATGGAATGAAGCCTGGTCAAACACAGTGTGCTGTCCCAGGCTCAGCACTTGGTGCAGCTAGGAGAACGTACCCGGCCCTGTGTGGATGGAGCACCCGCATTGCCTTCCCAGCCCTCCCCATGCAAAGTGCGGTGGACAAAGCTAGAGGTAGACTGAGAGCACTTACGGTGGCTGTTGAGGATGGATGGAGAAAAGCAGAACACAGCCATAAAATCATCTCCTTGCTGTAGAGACCCTTAATGCCTACCCCCTCAAAACACCTAGGTCCAGTTGGAAACACAGCGCAGAGTCTTTTTTTCTCTTGCCACTCTCCCTCCCGTGCTTGCCCAAGCAGATGCATGCTGGTGGAAAGGTCCCAGCTCTTCAGGAACCAGCACTGGGGGCTCCCCTGTGGTGGCCCTACTGATGCTGCTGCTCTTTGTCCTGCAGATCACCAGCGGCTCTGCTGGGAAGGAACTGCTCACCAGCATATTCAGTGCCACTGCAGAAACCCTCTCTACTTCTACTACTACCCATGTTACCAAGGTAAGAGCAGCTCCCAAGGATGGGGTTGGTGGGTTCCTGGTGCAAGCCACTGGAATTTGAGAGTGGGTGGATTTATTTTGTAGTTGGTACAGCAGAAAATGCGCCTCTCCTCCTTACAAGATGAAAAAGCGCACACTGTTTGGTGGAGGATGGTGAGCCAGCACAGGGCCCCGTGCCTCGCTCTGAATGCCCTATGCTCAGTTTGACCCTGCTGCACTGCCTGTCCCATCAGGCGTGATTGCAGGAACTGCAGGCAAGGACAGACAGGCATCACATGTTCATCACCTGTGTACCATCCAGGGGTGCTGTGCCCACCTCTGCTCATTGGGTGGGAGGGCCTGGAGTTGTTGAGGTGAGAAGGAAGAGCAGGGCAATGTCACTGACCTCCTGAAGCCACTAGTGGAAGGGACTTTGAATTAGGCTGCCAGCAGCATGCGTGCAAGTCCCTGCTTGTGAAACTGAAGTTGTACCTAGAGCCAGACCCTGGGTCCCTGTGGCCTAAGAAGCCCCCAGCATCAGTGCTGAAGCATCTCACCTTGTGTCATCTGTGGGAGCTGTGTTATCATGGAGTGCATTTGGTTTATTAGAGCTGGAGTGGATGGGCAAGGGGAGTGATGGTAGGAAACGACAGAGACGATGCTGCATCAGAGGCCCTCACCCGTGGCCATTTCAACCCCAAATTAAGTGCACATAAATGAAAGCAGAAGCTCAGTGAAGGACCTGAGCAGGAAGGAGGGATGCTCGATACCTGCCCCTCAACTCTCTTCCTTTCCTCCCCACCTGTGGTCAGCTCTATCTTGCTGGTTCTAACCATGCCCAGAGTCAAAGGTAGAGAGAGATATGCTAAATTACAGGGGGAGTTGCTAAAGTGATGTCCCTTCTGCCAAGGGCAAAGCTACAGCTGCCAGGAGCTGGCTTGTGGGACAGCTGTGAGTGTTTTCCTTTTTGTTGTGCAGACTGTGAAAGGAGGGTTCTCTGAGACCCGAATAGAGAAGCGCATCATTATCACAGGAGATGAAGATGTGGACCAGGACCAGGTAGGAGCAGGACACCCTGACTTTGCCCAGCTGTGGCTGCCTTCAGCTCCAGTACCACATGCTTCTGGTTCTGGCTCATACCTGTTTACTCCTTCTTTCCAAAATCTGACTCCTGAGGCCCCAAACCTACCTGCTCTGTCCAGTAGTGCAGGTCCCCGCAGGATGCAGGGGCACCCATGTGAAGCTCCAGCCTAGCTCCCATCAGCACCTGCTGCAGCATTGAAGCAGCAGTAAAGGTTACATCCCAGCATGGAACCCAGTGATGGGGTCACCTTCTTATTTTCTTAAAATGTGTTTCCAGTTGCCCTTTCTCTGTTGAAACGCTCCAAAGCGACCCAGGATTTTCCTCTTTCCAGCACAGTCTCGCTACAGGTTGACTCACTCCAAATGATGGTGTTTCACATCTGCCTCCATGACAGAGAAATAAAAAGTGGCATGCTTTTATAGTCAAATAATAGAGATTGACACATATCTCCAGGGCCACAGGGTTGTTTTCTGTGGCCTAACCCTTTGGGACTTGTTCTTAAAGAGAAAAATTAAAGAGCTAAACTATTTAAATGGCTCTAAAATAATTTTTATATTTTTTTAGAACTATAATAATAAATATAATTATATTCTTATTGTAGATTTTTCTAAGGTTTTGCTGCAGAGAGAATTGTTGCTGCTCCTTTGCTTGGATTTCAGTAGGGAACTTGGGATATAGTGCATCTCTACAGAAAAAAAAAGCAAGAGAAAGGCACTGCATCAGGCATTCCGATAATGTACGAATCCGTCCTCAGGGGTGGGCTCCAGCCTCTTCTGCCACACTACTGTGGGTTCAGCTTTGAACCTCTGCAGCTATGTCTTCTAGGAATCTGACTCAGCTCCAGCTGCTTTCTGTTCAGTGGCTCTGTCTGGATGAGAGCAACGTACCTGATTTCAGGGAAGTAATGATAAATGCTTTCATCCTCCTGGTTTCTAGGCACTGGCTTTAGCAATCAAAGAGGCAAAACTACAGCATCCTGATATGCTGGTAACCAAAGCTGTGGTATACAGAGAAACAGAACCTTCTCCAGAGGAAAGGGACAAGAAACCTCAGGTAGGTGGAGAAGTTACCAGGTACGATTTATACCTGCTATCTAAGGGGTGGATGTAACTGGCCAAATGTCTCTGATCCCAGCAGCTGCAGGTGCTGGTACGCATAGCTGCTCCTTGGCACTAAGAGTGGCAGCTCTTGGCCAGCGGTTCCAGTGTGATGGTGGCTGCGGGGATGGCCACCTGGGTGTGGTTAGAAAGCCAGTGCCATACTACCAAAAGAAATTCTGCAGATATCACTTTGCTGTCCTGCTCAGCAGAGGGTCAGAGTCATTTGCATGTAAGAAGAAAAGACTTGCTTGTCCTCCTGGGGCAGTGAGGGAAAGAGGTAATACCAGTTTTGTGGATGAGCTGAGAAACTTGACTACAGGTTTTTCAAAGCCACTCCAATTTAGACCAGTGTTTGTGAAAAAAAAAAAAGAGGTTGCTTTAGTCCCATTCAGATCCCCAGGTTGTCTTTTTGTACACATGCAGGTGCAGGAAACAGCACACAAGGTTTGCACCTCCCTGCAGATGCTCTAAACATTCTTCTTCAGGAGCCCTGCCCCACACTTAACCGCCTACTCTAACACTGTTGCTCTCCCATCAGCTGGGTTGCTGCAGCTCTTCGATGGTGGCACAGCCCAACAGGCCTCCTTCGGAGCAGCTGAGGGGCAGAGCAGCATGGTGGAAAGGAGAGGGGGAGCTTCTCAAGGCAGTTTCACTGCTCAAAAATGAGTGAGGAGCTCTGTCACCAGCCAGGCTGCAGATGCATTTGGAGAGGCCTCGTTGGAAATGTCATTTTGTGTTTCTTTATCATAGGAAGATTTTGATTGGCAGCTTTTTAGCTTGGAAAAGTAACCGGCTCCATTGCGGCTTGGAAGGTTGGAAGAGGCTCTTGCATCTGCCTAGTCTTAGCTCCTATTGCATAGTACAAACAAGCAGGCCCAGACACCTTGCCGTCACTTAGGGAGCCACCCAATTTTAGTTGAATGGCTTAAAGTAAGGGAGCAGTGACTCACTGCTATCTCCCCCATAGAATTAAGTTGCAGAGAATTAAGCTCCTGATAATTGCCAGAGGTCCTAGTAATTAAATGCAAATTGTGGCCCCAGGCGTTTACAAATTTACTGTCCAGTGCCTTCATACAAAGAGAAGCCCTTTTATAACCCAAGAAATCAGCCCCCCATGACCGGTCACTTCCATCTGCCTTGTACAGGAATCTTGACCAACATGTTACGGAAGTCGGCATCTGTATTAAAACCTGGAGAACAACAGAGGAGCCTTCACGCTGGGTTTTCCAGCAAGACATAGACATCCTGGCTGCAATGTTCATGGCGAGAGACAAAAATTTTTTAAAAAGTATTATCAGATATATTATATATATATATACATACGTCCATATATATATATATATATATAAACAGGAAACAAAATGCATCCTTGCACTGCTGCTGTATGCTGGAAGTGAATAGCAAACACCACCACCAACAAAGCCAACCCTCTGCAGATAAATTGAAGAATTTACTGGATTGGTGATAAAATAAGATTTAAAAAAACGATAATAATAATATTGTCAACAGTACAGTAAGCCACCATCTTGCATGTTACATTAAAGTATACACAATCATGAGTTCATTTGTTGCACACTGAATGGAAAGGAAAAATGCTTTGCAACAAAGCAAGAAATAAGCAAAATGAAATTAAAAAATAACCACAAGCAGAAGCAAAACCATTACCCACCTCTGGAAAGAAGAGATAAAAACACTGAATTTATTACCTTAGAGTTACTTTCCAATTTGCAAGTGTCGTTTTGCCCTTCTCCTCATTCCGTGCTCGTTCTTTTGCATCTTTTGGGGTTCTGTTAACTCTTGCCTTTCCATTCCTTATCTTCTCTGTGCATTTGTCCAAGCTCTTGTTCTCTAAAGGTATTTAAGAATGGATTTCATTTCACACGAAGCAGGTGATATGTATATGGTTTCTCATTTGCAAAAAAAAAGCAGCCTATAAAGGGTTTCATATGGATGTGCATTTAAGTTGTGTATATTATTATATATAACAAGGGGGGAAGGAGGGAACAATACTGAAATAATTAAACAGTACTGGTAAATACGATAACAACATTTTAAAATTATTAACTCTTTGATTGACTGTGGTTGGCGTATTTCGAGACTCTTAGGTCACACATATGACTCTTAGTCCTGCAAGAAGACAACGGGGAAGGTTTCAGCTGCTGCTATTTTGTGGGGGAAGGGGAGAGGGTAAGAGACAGGAGATGTCCTGCTGACTGATCTGCAGTGTATGGTGGTTGGATTTAGAGGTGGTGGCTTGGAGGGGCAGGTAAGGAGGTTGAGGCTGCAGCTCCGGCAGCTGTAGGAAAGATCTTCTCCCCAGCTCCCACCCAGAGCCATGGGAGCAAGGTGGTAGCCGCAGGACTGCATTGATCACTCCTCTCCATCCCACTGAGCTATGCCGATGGTTGGGGTGGTTTTGCTTTGTTTCTGGATCCCAGTAATGAAGTTACTTGAGCTTTGTAAGAAGAGGCAGGGGTTTCTACCCTGCCTCCTCTGCTGCCCAAAGTGTAATGGCAAGGGCTGCCTGAGGACCTGTGGGCTGGTGGCAGCACTGGTGGGTTGATGGCAGTCCTTCCCCCAGCCTGCCTAGGATGAACAGTGGAGAGACCGTGCTGTCTCCATCACTGCAGAGTATCGCCAGCATACCAAGCTGTGTGTTGAGGAGATGTCAGTGGAGCTGCCTTCATCCCAGCTTGGCCTTTAGCCACAGGCTTCCTCTACAGCTGCCTTTGGAAGGGGATCATGGGTTAAGCCCAGGGCCTCATACACTGTGAACCAGGCAGTTAGGGTAGACTTGGAACCAAAATCAGAAAGGGAAGGAAATAAATGGGTTTCCTTCTTGAAATCATCCCTAGCTCTTGCGGAAACAGAAGGGCCCACAGTTCTGCACCGTTTTGCCTTTAGTCTCCCACCCCTCACACAGACCGCGCCCAGAAATAGATGCATTTTTCCAGGTCCTGCAATGGCTTAGAGGCGAGCAAGCAGGCGAGCCTGTGCCACGAGGATGTGGCCTTTGCTGTCATAGGAGAGAGCCTGCTCCCAGGCAGCCGTGGTTCACCAGTTGCTTGCTAGCATGTCCCTGTGAAGTCTGTTCGCCTAGCAGAGAGGTTTCCCCTGCAAATGTAAAAGGCATGAACATAGGCTGCTTGGGAAGCAGACAGAGCTGCTGGCTGGCGCCAGCGCTGCCAGATCATGAGGGTCTCCCCAGCATTTGTCCATGTGCTTTGGGCTACCTTTAGAGACCAGACCCCCAACCAAAAAAAGTTAAGGCAGTTGCAAAGCGGCTACTTTTGTCTCTTCTTTTCTTCAATACACCCAAACCAGATGTAATCAGCAGTGGCACTTTCAGAGAGAGAAGCAGGGTGACAGAGGACTTGCGGTCTGCACACAGTGCTGGTGTTCATTAGCACACTGAGTGTTTTGTGCTCAGAGGGGCCCACCTGGTTTTGACACCTTTACAACCCACCATAGGCTACTGTGAAACTAGATATTTGCTTTTGACATGGTGTACAGTTATAAAATCAGGTTACTCTTAAAAATAGCAGCCTTACAGAGTTAGACTTGATGTGTGCTTGGACTGAAATGAGTTACATTTGGAGTGAGCAGATCCAGTCCCTGGCTTCTGCGGTGTGTTTATAGGGGTGGCAGTGTTTAAAAACTTTTAAAAAAAAAAAAAAAAAAAAAAAAAGCTTGCTGCTTTTTTGCCTGGTGAGATGTGGGTTTCTGCTACTCAGCAACAACTGAGGCCCCGCAGGCTCCGCTCCCCAAGCCTGCCTCTTACCTTGCTGTTTCAGATAGCTGATCACTGCTTGTTTTCTTCCAGGGGCCTTTCTGTTGAAAGGGGTGGGAGACACGAGTGCCTGTTTTTACCTGATCCCAGAAATTCATTCCAAACCTGGCCTGCAATTGCATGAGTAATAATAACAGTAACAATAATATTTATTTTTATTTGAGAAGCACCAACCAACCATCTGCAACGCTCTGTTGTTCCCTCACTAACTTTCCTTTTCTCTTCCCTTGTTCTCCCTCTCCCCCGTTTGGTCATACTCCTTTTCAGTGCTTGGTGGTGTATGCGTGTGTGCTCATTGTTCTTGTATTCAATAAAAGTGAAATAAATGTGTTTGATGCTAAATCAGATTGGGGTCTCAGTGGACTCTTTCCTACCAAAAGAATGAAGTGAAGGGGAGACCTTGCAACCAGGAAATACTTGCACATGGGAATACTGGACTCTGCTCTGTCTAAAGCGTAGGCAGCCCTCGTAGGCATGAGTGGGGCAGTGAAGGTGGTTGTTGAGGATGCTCAAAATGCAGAGAGGGAAGGAGGCAGCTGGCCCTGAGATGTTGAACTCTGTCCATCGTCCTGGGAGGGAGGATGTGATGTTGTGAACGCAGCTGTCCAGAGATGGGGTCCTGTATATCTGTCTGTCTGCGAGGGTGTCCTTGCGTCTGTCCTGCTGTGGGGCTCTCGGTCCATCTGTCCCGGGGCAGGGCTCTCAGTCCCTGGCTAGGAGGACTGGCGGCCCAGGGATGCCAGATGGGGCGGACTGCGGGAGCGAGACCGTCTTCGGGGGGCCGTGGCTCAGAGCGGAGCAGCCGCCAGCCATTGAGGACTCCAGGACGGCAAAAGGGAACAACTGCCGAGTTTGGGGTCTTGGGAGCGGGGGATCCAGGTGAGGCCTGCCCGCTGGCGTCCATGGGTACAGCTGCCTGCCGTGGGGTCCCCCGGGCCCGGTGAACCTACCGGGGCGGGAGGAGGCCGCGTCCGGAACGGTNACCTGCAGCGGCGGGAGGTGCGGGTGCTGCGGTGGGACGCGGCCCTCGAGGTGGTGGGCCCGCCGGCCGCCGGGGAGACCGAGGCCTTCAGAGAAAACCTGCAGGACATGGACCAGTTCCTCGGGCCCTACCCCTACGAGACCCTGAAGAAGTGGGTCTCCCTCACCAGCTTCATCGGCGAAACGGCGGTGAAGAAGCTGCAGCCGGAGAGCGGCCAGATCTGCGCCTTCTCTGAAGTGCTGCCGGTCGCGGCCGGGAGGCACACCCGAGACCGGGCGGAGCAGCGCCTGCCCCCCGTCGACGCCGAGTGCCGGAGCTACGCCGAAGGCATGGCGCGGCTGCCCCGCATGAAACCGAAAGCCGGCACCGAGATCAGGTTCACTGAGCTGCCGAAGCAGATGTACCCCGATGGTGCTACTCCGGAGGAGGTAACCAGGCACAGCATGGACCTCAGCTACGCTCTCGAGAAGGTGATTAACCAGCGATACGCCGACCAGCCTCTGGAGCTGCTTGGTGAGTACTGTGCGTCATCCGGTAGAGTCCTCGGGTGCTTTGGGAAAATAAAGTTATTTCTCTGTAAAGCGGGAGCCCCGAGATGAAACCTGCGCCTCTTCTGTAGGCCCTCTTCCCTGCCGCCATTAGGCATCTCTCTTCATTGCAGGACAGATACTGGTGGCGTTTCTAGATGCCACTTTTGTTTCTCTCGGCCCTGGGCGCCGCGCTTGGAGCGTGATCGCCTCAGACTACGTCCAAAGCAGCAATCGCGGCGGCCGCCAGCTGCCTCTCGGGCCGAGGGGCTTGCGCCTGGCACCGGCCTAACAGTTCGCTCGTGAACCTCTTGAGGCCGGAGCTTACGGAGTCCCGGAAGCATTGAACGGGGCTCAACATCGTGATTTTCAGACTGGCTTTGCCATTTCGGTTCTGAGGTGGTTCCGAGCTGGCGGTTCCCACGGCGGCCGCCGGGCCCTGCTGCGCTGTGTGCCGCTGGCGACTCTCCGCGGCCGCCCTCGGGATCTGCCAGCGCCGTGCGGGAACCGGCCGCAGCCGGGGAGGCGGCTCCCGCGCCCAGGGACTCGGTTGCTTGCCGGCCGTTTTTTCACAACTTGTGATATGAATAAATGCAAAACCTGCGGAGGTTCTGAGATGTGGTTTTGCTTTGTTGGGAGGATGAGGGAGGGCTTGGGAACCCAGCTGAGCTGGAGCCTCGAGGCTACTGAGCTTTGGAATAAGCCTTGGTTTCTCCTGCCTTCCGTTTTTTTTCCTATATTAACGTTACACAATTTATTCTTTGTCAAAATTATCAAAGACAGCTCTAGGATATACAAAGAATGAATTACTTTAGGAAATGGTGACGCCATCATTCTGGCAGAATAGCTGATGCTGAGCATCCAGTGAGGCGAACCCTGTCTTTTAATTCAGTGAGGATCCAAGTATCTGTTAATGCACTACTCACCTCTTCCAATGTTCCCACAGACCCTGCGTTCAAGGGCCATAGTATTTGCACTGCTGTGTGGCTCGGGAAACCCAGGCACAGGCAGACTGAATGCTTGCAGAATAACAGCGATGTCTGACTCCTTCTTTGGATGTCATTTTGAGAACACAGATGACAGTATAAGTCTTCGTGTATCTGTAAAGTCACTCCCCAGATATAATTGCAGTTAAAAGTGGACTTGCCTGATTACGTTCTGCTTTTTCTGCAGCTAAAGAGCAGAACATTAGTAAATAGTCCGTGTTTGGAGTATTGATTGCTATTAGCAGGATTGCTGGAAGGGTGGAATGCATGTGCAAAATGCAAACCCAGAGTTTTATGCAATCATTTAAAGAGCTTTTCAGAGAACATGTACCTTGGACATGCTTTTAGTTTTATGTGTATTGTGTTTTGCTTTCCTTTGTTGAACAACAGGTGAGTTGCAGTTTGCTTTCATCTGTTTTCTGATTGGGAATGTGTATGATGCGTTTGAGCACTGGAAAAGACTCTTAAACATCCTGTGCCGATCCGAAGATGCCATAGGGAAGCATCAAGACCTTTACATCAATCTAATTTCTGTGCTGTATCACCAGCTCAGTGAAATCCCAGCTGATTTTTTTGTGGACATTGTCTCCCAGGACAACTTTTTAACCAGCACCTTACAGGTACGTTTGTGGCTTTCTCTTGAAAAATGGGAGTGGGAGGAGAAAGCACACGGGACATCAAAGCAAACTGAGGGAGAAGCTGCGAGAAGAATTAAGCTACTGTTGAGCTGCATGGGTGATAGTGAGCCTTTCTAAGCATATACATATTTTCTTTTACATTTTCCCTGTGTTACTTACAAAGAAATGTCATTTGCTTGTCATCTCAGAATCTGATCTACTCAAGCTATGCCTAGAAGAGTCTAATGCGGTATAAAACTGAGCTGGCCAGCAAAGCAAGGCCACGAGAGGAAAGGCTAATGAAGGTGGCTGCAACAGAGAACGGGGACTGTGTCTTTTGTATTATGTTTTCCTTGCAAATAATGCTGAAAGTAGCCTGCTACCTCAGCACGATTTTAGAGTTGTGGAGGGACACATCTAGTGTGACTGGACTGTACCACCGTAGTTTTTTCTAGAAATCTTGTAAGGCCTTGGACAACATTGAGCTGAACAGCTGTTGAGAGGCTGAGCAAGCGCAAGGTGGTGACTGTTGATTTTTTTCCCAAATGCCATTCATTCTTTAAGGGAAAAAAAAAAAAAAGACAAAACAAAACCCCACAACCCAAAACTTTGGCATAGAAGACTGATGATGAGGATTTTTGGTCACCTTGAATGGTATGCTTACTATGTGGAGAAGCTGCACTGAAACCTGATGGAGCTTAGGGCATTGATAGTATTTAAGAAGGTTTTCCATTCCTGTTAGCCTTAAGCAAAGCTGAAGATTTCCTGTAATGAAGTTCTTATCCAGAGCAAGTTTATGGTTAGTCCAGAATGTGGAAGAGTGCACACAACTTCTACTGAGACAGGCATGGGCAAATCTGTAATTCACCATTAATAAAACCTGTACTCCCACTGATTTCTAACCGTGCAAACAGTTCAGCAAACAAATGAAGCAAAACTTGGTTTTGAAAAAAAAGTGGAAAAAAAAAGTAAAGAAAGCAAAATCCAGTTACACTGAAGCTCAGCAATGGAAACTTAATCCCAGCAGGAACAGTAGTAAGCAATGCTACAGGTGCTTAGTGTAAATTGGCAGTGCCCTCTCCTTTCTCAAGGAGTGGTTGCATTTCTTTAACTCCTGAGTTTCTGCTGTGGATTTGGGGAGGGTGGAGGTGTTAGTTTTTCATTTGCTGGGTAAAATACTATGGGAAGCATTGCTTTAATCAAGAGATTTTCTTAACTTTTTTTTTTAATTTGGATTCTTAAGTCCTGAATTTTTAATTTTCACTTTATTTTTGTTGGTGTGTTTTTCCGTCCCTTTACAGGTCTGGAAAGCTTAGCTTTATTTGCAGCATACTCAGAGCAATGCTTTTCGCTGTCTGTTTATGACAGTACAAAGAATGTGTCAACTAGCCATTCTTTCCAGCTGATGGGAATTTTGGAAGCACTCTGTCTTGCTGGTTATCTTTTCTTTGTGGATATGTATGCCCTTGGATTTCATCAGTGTCTGTGTTTTACTTAAGCAGTAGAAGCCGATGCCTTTAGGTGGCTGTGCTGGCTTCAGCACTCACTGTTAAGCCCTATCAGGAGTCACCCTATTCCTAGTAACAAAAAAGAAATTTGCCTGATGGTTGAACTGAGCCTCTCCTTTCTAAAAGTTCTGTATTTCTCTGTTCTTGTGGGATTTCCCTGATGTCTTGAAATAGTGCCAGGAAACCTCTGGAACTTGTCTTACACAGTTACTTCATATACTGAGCCATCAGAGTTAACAGACTTAACTAGGTGTGGGCAGGTACAAAATAGGGGGAGGGGTATATGGAGTGTATTATCTGTGTTAGCTTTTCCTCAGCTTTGAATACAGCAACTTTATTTTTGGAGTTTGATCTAAAGGAAGAAGAGCACAGCATAACCTCCATTGAATACGCAGCCCTAACAATGTTTAAAGAAAAAAGGTATTGATGAATGACTAGTTTAATGGGCATTCATTGAGAAGTGGGAAGCATAGTCCTTTATTTTTTTCTTTTTTTTTTTTTAATAGCAGCCTTGCTGTGTAAAAGTTCTGCTTTATGGTAGAACGAACAAGGAAAAGGCGAATAATCATAAAGAAAGCAATGAGCCTTGCTACTCATTGTCAGTGTTTTATCCAGCTGTCAGTAGGTCTCTCTCAAATAAGAGCGTGCCTTTTCCCCCAAAGGGCTTTCCCTTCCGTTCTCTTCCATTATGCAATGGGTTTTTTATTTATTTTTTTGTGGCTTTGAAATACAACTTTCTTCCTGTGGAAATGAGTTCTGGATCCCAGGTTCAGAAGAGGAGCAGAAGGAGGCTGATGAGAGATAGGCTCTGAGGCTAAATGCCCTGTTTAATCATACACAGGTGCTTTAAGTGCTGACAGGAGCTGTGAATTTGTGAGAAGTTAATAGATTTGGGGGTGGGGGTGTGTGTATGTGTATACGTATATGTATGTATGATGAAGGGAAGCCACCCTTAGAGGTCAGTCCAGATTTCAGTGCCCTGTGCCCAGGGGAATGGCTGTGCTGGCGATAACTGGACTCTTTCCAGACAGCTCCAATTCCTTTCTTGTCTTCAAGGTCATTTTATTAAGTTTCCTCTGTATCCTAAGGTGTTGATAATACAATATTGCAAAAATAC
Source organism: Baryphthengus martii (assembly GCA_013396935.1). Taxonomy (NCBI): domain Eukaryota; kingdom Metazoa; phylum Chordata; class Aves; order Coraciiformes; family Momotidae; genus Baryphthengus; species Baryphthengus martii. The sequence continues at coordinate 96,712 of VWZK01010007.1, read as the reverse complement.
TTTGGGAGGGGTGGGAATCTCCTGGTCCACCCAGTCATGAAAAAGATTGGTATAATTACCTGTTGGCCGTTGTAACACGTGCTGTAAAATTGACTGTGTGGCGAAAGAAAACTGATAGTACTCTTTTTTTTTTTTCTTCTACTTAGACATTTTTCTTTGCTCACACTTAAGCATGTTTCAGAATTTCATAGTACATATTTAATTATGTATATACTCCTGCTTGAAACAGTTATTACCTCGGTGTGAGGTAAGTTATGACTGTAGTGCTCATTCAGTGAAGTGAGGGCAGGATGTCTGTCTTGACTGTGGAGTGAGAGAAGAAGTGTAGGCTTTGTAGCCCCAAAGCTGGCGTGGTTGCTGGGGTGGTAGATCCCTTACCAGTGGCCTAATCTTAAACTTTCTAGTGTGCTCTGTTGGTGGCATCTTTGTTGGAAAGAGATGCACAGCTTGTGCCAAGGCCAAGTTCTTACTGATCTCTACTCTGTTTTTTAGGTATTTTTTTCCTGCGCGTGCAGTGGTGCTGTTGATCGGACCCTAAGGAAGAAGGCTGAAAAATTCAAGGCTCACCTAACGAAGAAATTTAAATGGGACTTTGAGGCAGAGCCTGATGACTGCGCTCCTGTAGTGGTAGAACTTCCTGAGGGCTTGGAGGTGGACTAAGAAAAATACTCACTTAGAAATAAACAGCTTTTTAAAATAAATCTTTCTCCGCATCTTCTCAAACCTTGCCAGCTTCCTGAAGTCTCTTTCTGATGCTGACTCCTTTTTCTGCTGTAGAAGCAGATGTGGAAAAGCCATGAGGATTCCAAACTTTGCAAGGAGACCTGAATTGTTGGAGGAGTTTGCGTACTGACAGATGGCTGCTTTAGACACCTTGTGTTATTTTTCCTTAGCTCTTCTGCAGCATCTCCTCATTTCTGTACTCAGCTGACCTCTAGATCCCTGGTCCTTCTGTCCTCCTGGACCGGAGGTGACACCCTGTTTGGAGAACATCAGTGGTTTACACTTGTAGCCTTTGCTTCTCCTGTTTGATGCCTCCTGAGTGAGGAATGTAAGCCCATGTGACTGGTCATGGCAGCTTTTTGACTGCTTGAAGCCAGACTGTGAACTAAGCAGTCCTGCTCTTCCTGTGCTTGCATCACAGGGATGTAACAATTGTTTCAAAGCTGGGATGAATGTTTATGCTGCTTACTGTGATTTATTGCGGTGATATGTTGAATAACTCAAAACCACACCAGAATTCCATTTCGTAACCCTAATACTGAGGTATTTTATTCCTGCCATTCTCTTAAAGTTTTTTGTATTCACTGCTGTATAGACACTGTTTAGCCTGATGTAAAAAGAAGTGAACAGTTTGATACCAAGAAGTAGAGTTATTGGACAATAGTCATCCAGGTCTCGAAGAAGAGAGTGAACATGAGATAAAAGGTCAGACTTCCACGTCAACTGGATCCTCTCTTTTGTTGTAATTGAAAATCCTGTGTTTTCACTGGTGACAGTCTCTTCTTCCCGTTTCTCACAGGTAGGCCGCCGTGGTGGTGCTCGTTCAGAGCTGCACAGGGACTTAGTCGTACCATTTGCTTGTTGCTTTCTCAGCTCTTAGATTTCTTCAGGAATTTTTCTGTATGCATGTCTAACAAGATAATGCTGTTTGTTAGTCTTTTATAGTTCAAAATAAATCTGAATAGAGCCTTGCCTACGGAAAACATCAGTATGAATGTTTTTTCAGTTATTTAGCCAAAGCTTATGATACCGTGACACTGCTCTCCCTTTCTCTTCTGGTGTCCAGTGTCCCCAGAAGTAACATCACAATGGTATCTATGACATCCAGGGACAGCTTATAGTAAAATGGTATGTGGCACAGCAGAAAGTACAGCGTGTTCTGGGCAGAAGGTGCCTGATGAGGTGTTTCCAGGTAATCGGGAACTTACCACAGGAATCAGATGTCAGAAGCCCTCGTCCACTGCTAAGTGCTGTTTCCTCTCTTCCCTCAGGGACTCCGTGCTTCATTCATTACTCTGATTATCTTGGTTTGTCATTTTTAAATGGACTCCATATTGACCACAGGCTCTTAGAGGAGGTTACTCTGATTTGGCAATTGTTTTGTTCTTAAATCATTATTTCCATGCTTTCTTGTCCTTAACACCCTTGAGGTCTTTTGTACCGTAATTTGACTGTGCTCTTGCTCTTTGTTTGTATCTACAGCCGTCCTTCCAGTTGCCAGTTGAACAAACATTTGTAATGAATTGTCCCAGCTTCGATGAAAGATGCCTTTTTGGTTTGTTGGCTCTTTGCACCAACCTGATGACTGGTTCTGTTGATTTGGTGCGGAACACCAATTGCTGATACAAGTAGTAAGTCATGCAGAGAAAAGAGAATATAATTGTATTTCCATTGTGCTTTTTTCTTTTTGCAGGGTTGTAGCATGAAGAGGGAATATCTCTTATTAGTCCCACAAAATAGATGAGAAAGAAAGAGGCCTTTGGGGACACAGTCCCTTTTTTAAATATGAAACAGGCAGCGGACTTTCAGCTAAATACAAGTTGGGGTGCTCAGAATTCAACTCCATTCTATGACTCAGTTGCACACTTTGAAGGAAAAGGGAAGCTGGGACATACGAAGCAACATAAGTTGGTTGTTTGCAAGGGAAGTTATAAATTTGGGAGGGAAAACAGTGCTGACATTCCTGTTGAAGTCAGCACAAATGAGGGTGTGAAAGTGCTCACATGTGATGGGAGGAATATTTTCTTGCCCTTATGTAGCCTTAGGCCAGCTATGGCTACAATAACACTACCCGTTCTTCCAGCTAAGATGAATATAATGATCTGAAAGCAACAGAGAGATTGTATGTGTGCAAATACGCATTACTGCAAGCTAACGAAGTATAATATGTGATGTGTTTGCAGCACTGAGTCAGCAATGAATTAGAGTCAGGACAAGCGGCTTTCAGTGTGTTGTGAAGTGGCACTGAGGCATGAGGTACATTGGCCTCCTGCTTATGTGGAGAGTTGTCCAGCTGCCAGAGTTGCGCAAGTGAGGCAAATCAGCATCATTCTTGTCCTGTGACATGTTCTTTCACTGCACGTTGTGTAGAACACGGGCCCTGCGTGGCCGTAGGTGAGGCTAATCGCTTGCGAGTCAGCAGTGGTGTGAGCTGACCACTGGATACCCCCAAAGATGCACTGCATACTGTATTTACAATGCAGAGCTATGTGTGAGTGTATTCAGCCCTGACAGCTGCTATTTCTTTTCTTTTTTTTTTTCCACTTTCCCCGCAGACTCAGTATTGCTAGCCAAACCAGAGTTTTGAGACTCAATGATATTTATCCTGTGTGGGGCCTTTGTGTTGTCCTGCACCACACTGAAGAGAGTTGCTTCAGCCCTGCAAATTGAAAGATTTACAGTGTGGCTCCTGTGGAATGTACCCTTATTTTTCTAATCCAGATATCACAAATGATAGATACCCATTTGGCCATTTGTGCTTCTAACAGTTAACAGTAGTGAGAGATTTTTCAGGGTCTCCAACATACATCACCTTTGTTTGGAGTAACGTTTATTTCTGCTACTGCTTTAATAGCTGGATATGGACTATGCCAGCTGCTGCAGATGGAATGGCTGGCACTGAGCTCCTGGAGTATGGAAAAAGATTAAATGGAACGTCTTGATTCCTTTCTCTGAAAAAGGAAATAATCTTCCCCTGATATTGCTGTTCATTGTCGAATGGAGCTACGACAGCGGTTTATTCTGCAGCCCTATTACTATAAAAGGGATATGCTGTGAATGGTCATTCCTTCCCAATGTGGTCAGCAATTTCATTGCCGTTTCTGCTTTCCCTCCAAGAATGTGCACCTCCTGTCGTGCTGCGGGCGATGGGGCTGCAATCTGCTCGGCAGAACAGGCTGGGATTTGGGAGTACAGGAGCCTGTCCCATGAAAGCAAGTGGATGGGAGGATGCTCCATAAAACATGGGCTATACTGGAGCCTGTAATTAGTGCCCAGGAAGCACTCTGCAGGGGCCTCATTAAGAGAGTGTAAATGAGCTGCCTTAATCTCAATAAACAAACTCCAAATGGGTTAATCAATAGGAGGAAAAATCCGTACACAGAGATTGTCAGAGCCCCTGCTTTGGGTGTATTGCTGCCTCCCCTGCCTTGGTGAGTTTGCTCCAGCTTGCTTGGAAGACTTTGTGTTTGCATGAGGAAGGAGCTGCTGTCAGGGCGCAGCAGCAGCAATGGGTCACGAAGCTGCACCCTAGCCAGTGAGCTGCCAGGTCTGCACCTTGCCCTCCTCCAGCAGAGCTGAGCTTGTGCTCCAGTGTTCTCAGCTTGAGGGGCTCCACAGATTTGCAACAAAAAGGCTGCGCTTATGTTTGTTGCGGCATGGTCACAAGCCAAGGCAGCCCTTGCCAGAAGTCAGCTTTGGGTAGGCAAGAAGTGAGCCGGAGAAGGAAGCGACCGAAAGGTTTTGCGTCTCGTTTCCTGCAGCTGTCATGGAAGCTGGCAGATGGTGGTGTCCTGCATAGGATCAAATGGAATGCTTAGCTGAAGTGCAGAGAAGTTTCCCAGACTTCAGAAGCTATAACGTTTGAATGCTTTTTTCCCCTCCTTGAGGAAGTTTGCAGCTCAAGTCGCTATCATACAGATGCCACGCAAGGCTGAGCTGGTAAGAGAACGGTGCCAGCAACCAAGGGTCCCTTGGCAATTTCCTTATTGTCACTTTGCCTGTAAGAATTGTGCTTCTTCCCATTTTAGTCATTAAATAATTCAGGAAATCAATTGGTATTTGTAACGGAAGAGTGGCGAAAAATGCAACTGTTGAGCAATGAGCAGGGAGATGACAGGCAGGGAGCCGGAGGGAAAGCAGCTCTCAGCCACGCTGGCTGCTGGACCTGCTCAGAGCCCCTTGGTTGTGCTGCAGGTTGGGAACCAGTGTTTACTTGGAGCATGTGCAGGACTGACCAGAAGGGGAGTTAGTTTTATCCGTGCTGCAGGTTTCGGCACGTTTCTATTTTTTTTTTTCTCAAAGGTTTAGCCACATTTGATTTATTTTGGAAGAAGTTTATTTTTAAATGCAAAAATAGGTTTTCCTCCCCAGCTCTCATCACTGTGCCTGTATTCATTAGGATGAGAGGGCAGCATAATGATAATTACTAGGATTTTTATACATTACAGCAAATTTAAACCCTAATACAGATGGCAAGTTTAAAGGTATTTTAAAAAAAAAAATAAATGAAATGGTCATTGGTTTATAACAAGAAATCTCGGATTTCTCTCTTAGCTAGGGAGCAGCTGGAAGTGAGGAAGAGCAGGTGGCATCCAGGAAGGCTTAACCCAAGGGTAGCTGTGGTCTCACAGGAGGCTGCTGAGCTTTGGCAATGAAGGACGTCAAGGATGTTATTACTGAAAAAAACTAGGTTTGGAAAAGACGTTCCCGCTCAGCATTGAAGTTGGCATGGTTTTATCCTTGCTTTGGAGGTATTGGATGTTCCATGAAATGAGCTGTTTCTTTTGGCTGGACAGAATATGGGATTCTTTTTGCACTTGAGCAAGCAAAGAGGTGGCCCTGTCCTTTGGGAAAGGATCTCCAAGGGACATGAATTTCCTTGAGAGTATGACCTGCTTTGTCCTGTGGGGTTTTTTGTTTGTGTTTGGTTTTGTTTTTCATGAAGCTATCATTGTTTAAACAGTGGGAATTCCTGTTGATTATTTTTTAGGAGCCTGTGTTGTGTATCCCAAGCTAGCTGTGTAGCTGGAAGGTCACAGTGGCACAAGTTACCTGTGGGACTCTTCCCTTACTGCGGAAGTTGCTCATAACTTTATTGACTGGTAAGAAGCTTGTGAGTAATGTTCCAGAAGCAGTCCTGTTATGATGAGAGTTTTTACGACTTCCCCCCAAAAATACCTTTACTTATGTTCTTGGAGGGAGGGGCTGCTTGCTCTGCATTTTCTGTGAAGATTCCTGTGAGGACAGCATTGCTGGCAAGTGCCCAAGCTTCATCATGTGTTTTAAACCAAACTCTACCATTAAAATTTGTATGGATCAAGAAAGTTGCTCCTTTGCAGAGAAGGAGTTTTTCAGTGAAGAAGAAGGACCTCTGGGTGGCTCCATCTTCACAGGTTTGGTGTTGGATGTTGTAATTTCTGCACGCATACATGAACAGCTTTTTTCCTGGTCCAGCCTTATGTTTTAAGTATAGAGCAGCAGTGACTATTCATGCCTGGCTAGAGCAGGTAGCTAGAGACAGTCTTACTCCAGTCGTTATGAAGAATTGTTTATGGCAAGCATTCATCCCTGGGAGCACTGCCTCATCACTGAATGTTGGTGATGTATCCCAAGTCTCTACTGGACGTCCAGCTGGGAAGCTGATGCTTTGTGCGTGTGCTGAGGGTCTGCAAAAGGGTTGGCTGCTCCAGCACCCAGTATTGCCTGCTCCACGGATCAACAAACCAGGCTTTGTGCTATGTAGTTCTGCAATAACCTGCCTTTCAGGGTTGGTCGTTCCCTCCAAGCAGAAGTCAGCTGTTCCCACTAACGGGAGAGTGACTTGTTCTTAATATGATTTGCTGGAGGATTTCATGTAACTACATTAGCAAGTGTTTGCTAAATGCTGCTTGTTCCTCCTCTGTCTAAACACTTGTACCCTTTGGACTGCTGTGAGCTGCTCAAACATATTAAATGGTGTGCACTGAGAGGACCCCGAATCAGGCTGCGGTCAGCTGCTCTGCCGATGGGAGTGGCCATCTCCAGGGAGACCTGCTGTTAATGGACCCAGAGTAGGGTAGCGGTACAGGGTACGGCCCGGCTCCTGCTGCAAAAATGCCTGTTTGCGCCATGAACGCATCTGTGAGATTCACAAATCTTGCTGAAGTGAATTCCTGGAATCTGGGTAGGAGGTGGTGGAGCAGGGATGAGCTGGCAGACCTTGCAGCAACTGGGGAAAGGAGATGATTCAAGCAGGAGAAGTGTTGGGTGGCCTCTTGGGCTCAATTCTTCCATTTGTGCTAAGCACAGCCTCTTGTCTGGTGGTATTTTTGTTTTGTTTTTCAAACAGCCACTTAGGATTTAAAAAGCATCACTTGAGAGTGTGCTGACCATTGCTGTGAGCTTTCCAGACTTCTGAGAGACCTTCCATGTGCAATCCATCGGGGAGCTGTTAAACACCTCACCCAGCTGTGGTGTGTGGTCACGTGGGGCCTCTAACAGCTTCATTTCATTAGCAACAGTTCACTGGGGAGGGCTGTGCATGTTCATCGTTGCTGGAATTTCACCCTGCCCAAGTGTGTTCATTTAATGGACTTACTTTCTTAACAAGACCAATAACCAGTGTGATCTAATGTTCCTTCTGGGACTCTAATTCTCTTTTTTCCTCAGCAGAAGCAGGCAGGTTAAGAGCTCTCCCGCATTAGCACGACGATGTTCCACCTTCCTTATTATTCACCATTCCCTGCAAAGATTCTTTTAAAGTCCCAAAGAAAATGTTACCTTTGATTCATAATTTTTCTCCCTCTTCTTCTGCTTTTTCAGTGACAAAACATTTATTGCTACTTCAAAAAACAGACAAATTCTCCTACTGTGTCAGCAGTCCTAGTCCTGTTCTAATAGGATACAACTCCATCAGTCTTCCCCATGCTTCAGCACTGAACGGAAACAGCAGGTTTTGTCTTGTGCCAGAAATAAACCAATTTTTTTTTTCCATGTTCCTCTCAGGTCACCACTCAGTAGAAGCATCTTTTGGCCAGTTTTACCAGTGCCACCAGGTAGGATCCCTCAGAGCTGGCTGACCAGCTTGTTCACATGAAGTCACAGGGGTGTAGATACATGCAGAGCTGAGCTACCCCTGTGTGCATCACACAGCTGAAGTTACCGAGCAGTTGGGTGGGTTTGGGCTTAGGAGTAACAGCTCTACTTCTCCCTTTGGCTACTGCCAGTGCCTCTCAAAACTTTGTCTCTCCCTCTTGTCACGTGATGGGTGATGGAAAGACTCAAGCCTGTCTTGTTTCTGCTTTTGTAGTGCAGGCCAGGAAGCGCTGAAGAGAGGCGTGCCTGGGAAGAGGCTCTGGTTCTGCAGATATCTCTCTGTCTTCTCAACGCGTGCCAAGTGGGCTGAGTGTGCAGTGGGGCAAAGCAGGTGTAAAGTGCTCCAGGGAGTAAGGAGCAAGTACGACTGAGGCCTGGGATGACCTGAGGATGCCTTAGTAATCAAAGTGCCATTGCAAGGCCTGTGAGCAGAGGGCTACTGCATCCAGACTGGCTGCTGGGACAGGACCTGTACGGCCTTGACTGTAGTCAAAGGCTTTTACCTCTGAAATTAGGCCAGCAGCATCTATGCTTGTTCTGCACTTAGTGGAAGTGAGGGAAGAGCTAAGGAAAAGGATCTCCTGCTTAGTTGCTGTCACACCACTGCTGTTCACCAGTCGTCCTGCATCTGTGCCTTGGGTTTCAAAGTTATTTCTCCTCCTCCCCGCCCTGATTTTCACCTTTGCTGCTTATCCTGGCCTCTCCTGATTCTGCTCTGAATTGATGGAAAATGCAGTGGAGGAGAGCTCTGCCTGGCTTTTCTGCCTCTCTGGCCAGGTTGCTTCCTGAAGGGAATGAGGATTAGTGGGTGGATGAGTGCCCAAGGCACCTGCCCTTAACCACTGGCTGCCTGCACCAGCAGCAGGACAGCCCTTCCTCTGTCTGTGAGGTGACCCCTGCTTCATGTGGTGGCTGTCCAGACATGTAACGCAGGACCCAGCAGGAACCTGCCCTGTATGACTGGACATGCGATGTATAAGCAAAGTGCCCAGGATGGTGGGGCTGGTCCTACAATGACACAGTGTATGGTGGAAAAGCTCTGTCCTGAAGAACCAGCAGAATCAAAGGCAGGAAGGGAGGCTTTGCCTGAGCTGCTCTACTGGTGATGAAGGCACCAATTAGATCTGACAAGATGTGGCTCATTGGAGGTGTAAATAAATATGCGGAGTTGCTCAGCAGGCTGCTGGTTAGGCAAGGTACGTGGAGCTGAGGAGTGGAAGGGCCGTGGGCTGGGCTGGACTGAGAAGGTGCAGGAAGTTTCCCACTCCTTTCCAGCTTTGGAGTCCCTGTGTGGCACCAGCAGTCTCGCCAGGTCCAAGAAAACATGGTGGGATCTCCATGAGAGCGCTGCGTGGGTTGAACCCCTGCAGATTTAGGGAGGAGAGTGGTGGTTTCCTTTGAAGACCTGTGTGGATGGTGACCTGTGTCATCAGGGATGAGTCAGTAGTGAGTGCTAGAAGATGGAAATGTGAATGCTTGCTTGGGTGTGGGAGGAAGGCACTAGAAACGCAGTTTTGGGAGACGTTTGAGTAAAATGAGGGGTACTGCAGGTAGGATGGAGAGCTGACCACGTGATATAGGGGAAGTGAGACAGGTTGTGTCTGTAGCATGAGGAAGGACTGCAAAATCTGGCAGAGCTGGAGGGTTGGGGAAATGGGACAGAGGAAGATGACCTCTGCCCTCTCTATCCCCCACTTTTTCCTACCTGTAATGTGCTGGGTCAGGGGTCCAAGCAGTGAAGAGCTCAACTCAGGGCTGTGAGCACTTCTCAGGGGCTTGGCCCACCCCTGGCTGTGCAGGGCGGCTGCTGGCTAGCTCGCTGGCAGAAGACCAGGCAGATGAGCAGGCAGATGGCAGCACATCCCTCGATGGGCACCAGCCTGGAGCTTGGGCTGCCAGCACGGCTGATGCCTGTGCCTCTGGCAGGGCCCCGGCAGTAGGACTTCTCTGGGGGAACCTCAGCCCGGTACCCAGGGAAAGGTCTCTGCAGTTCACAATAGGGACAGAGATGCGTGAGTGCCCATGGGAGGTTCTACAGCAAGTGATCCAAGCAGCATCTGGCAGCCACTACTTGGCTTGAGTTAGAAGTGTGCCGGTGGGTAGATCCCTTTGAGTAGCAAGGTCTCCCCCTGAAGGACAGCAGGAGAAGGTGTGGCTGGGAACCTGTGCTGCTGCCTGTGCAGCCCTGCCCAGAGCTGGGGCAGAGCTCCAGGGACCTCTCTCTTCCAGCCTGTGCAGCTTGATGTGCTCCTTAGCTGCCTGACTAGAGAGTAACAGGTGCATAAGGAGCAACCTGCCTGAGGAGCAGCCTCAGACACCTTGGCACTGTCCTGTATGCTACGGAGGAAGTGGATGCACAAGCATTAACACCCTGTCCATCCTACAAGCTAAGGCTGTGCTGGCTCTGAGGCACGCAGTCCTCCATGGGTTGAACATCTGGTAGCATATGGGGGGAATCGATGCTTCCTTCTGCCCTTTTGTCAACTGAATCACCCTTTTGCTGGGTAGCAAACTACCCCCCAGACAGTGCTCTGCCCTTCAGCTCCCTGTGCAGCTGATGTGCTATGAAGGCTTCAGGAAATAATCCTTCTCCCTGTGTCATTCCAAGCAAGTAGAGCTAATGTGGAAAACATGAGGAGCTTTTTCTTAAGGTTACCTTCCCTGGAGTGGTTCTGCTTTCCTTCTGATCCTGCCTCGGCAACATCTGTCAGATTTTCTGCTCTCGCGCAGCAGAGAGAGCAGAAAAGCCTGAAGATGCTTACTGGAGGAGAACTGCACTCTTGTGTAGTGATGCTGATGAAACCCAGCTCTAATATGTCTCATTTACCATGTTATGGGCCCTGGTGGGGAGGAGTCTGTGGAGTTTGCAGGTGACAGTGATGAATCCTTGTCCCTCCCTACTAGGCGTGCTCATGGAAGCTGTTGGAACAGGAGGGCTGTTTCTGAAAAGCAACTTGTCCACTATGGACTAAGCAGGTTCTTCAAAATGCCTCAATTCCCCCCAAGTGTCTTGTCTTTCCCTTTTGCATTTTCTACTTCTTAATCATCTCTTGATATCCTTTGTCACAGATGCCTGCATGAAGTATCTGGAAACATGGCACTGAGCCTGGAGACTGAATCTTATCTAAAGGACTTGTGCTCGAAGTGCGGTACTTGGCACTGACTCCAGGATTTGGGGTAAGTGATGGAGGACAAGCTGTGACTCTTGGTGTGGTCCCTCCCCACGCAGCACTTACACAGCCCATGAGAGGCTGCTTCTCCTCAACCGTGAAGTCCTTTCTGTCTATGCCTCCATCCTTGTTGCAGGTCAAGCAAGGAGGGGGCTCCAGGGCCCTGATGTGGCCTCCATACCACATGGGGCGAGGTGGCTAATGGAGTGCCCCAGCAGTGTTTTGCTCTCCATATAGCACATCCTGGCTCTGGCCCCTCGCAGGGGGGTAGTGTCCCTCAGGGACACAATCACAGTGATGCTGGAAAGGAGAAGGAGCAGAGTTCCCTTTGCTGCTTCCAGCTGTTCAGCAAGCTCAACAGCACAGCCCTAGTAGCTCGGGATGAGGCTTTGTGGTGGTGTGTGGGACGTGTAGCAGAGGAGCAGCACCCCGCAGCTTGCCTGGAGCTGCTAACGACAGTATTCGTGGCTTAAGAGTGAAGGCATGAAGTAGCCAGGCCAGACATCCATCTGCACAGGTATGTGGTACTGTGCAGGGTGTTGGAGAGCACGTGGCAGGTGGCAGATAAGAGTTAGTGTTGCTTTGCTTATTGCTACACAGCTTTTTTCTGGCTTGTGCTGAATGAAGCACTGAGCTGCAAGGAGCTGCCTCCTGATGAAGACACAGTGTACCAGGAGATCAAATGAATAGCATGACAATAAGATGATGGTACAATTTGGGCTCATGCAAGCAGTAGCAAGAGACAGGAGCAGAATTCAGAGAGCCAAACATCTCATGAGCAAAGAACTAGAGAGAGCAATGCGGGAAGGAGATAGGGAAGACTAGATCTAAGCTGCTGTAAGATTGTTGCCTCTGGATTAGGGCTATGGATCCATCCAGCCTGGGCAGAGGATGAGTGGTCAGAATGTGGCCCTTTCCTTTACCCTTCTCCTGGTAGAGGGATTTGGCACTGTGCACTGTGACACGTGCAGTAAGGTAACGCTGCTAGTTAGCCCTCTTGTCTGAAGACTGCTCTCTGTTGGCGGGAAGGGGTCCATCTCCATGCCAGGCTGTTTCCAGTTTTGCTTTGAGTTTTGTTTTCTTAATAGAATAAAACATTTTGACATGCAGCCACTGATACTGTGGGCAGGCTCCTGGTGCTCGGGGGAAGCTGGCTAACAACGCAGAAAGCATCACTGGGGGATGCTTCATGCATAATATGCATAATTTACCAAGATATTAATATTAATAGTCATCCTAGCCTAACCTCTCATGAAAAACAGTCAATAACAAAACTACTCCCGCAGCTGTGTGGAGGGCACATTTCTCCACTGGCAGCAGCAGGACTTTCTTCCTGCTTCCATCTCACGCTTGCTGGGATTCCCAGCTCCTCCCTCAGCATGGGTGAGGTGATGAAAGCCAACTTTTGACAGCTCCTTGCTGCATTCTAGGGCCAGACAGGAACTTGTCCTGTACCTCTAAATCTCAGCGCAGCCTCAGAACTCCTTTCCCTGCCTCTCCTTCCAGACACACAGGGCAGATTTTAACAGAAGTGGCTTTGTGACTAAGTTTCTCTCTTTTTTCTCCATCTTGGCCCCAGCTTATCCGGTTTCTCCATATTGGGCCCAGCTTACCCTGATGCTGCTTTTTCACATTGCTGCTCTGTAGCAGCTGTGTATTACTTTATAGCCACTGCTCAAATTGTCTCAGCGGACACAATACAGTGTTATGAGTCAATGCTGTAGCACTGAGTTGGTTGATGCTTCCTGTAATGAACCTCCATTCTCATGTTCAGCTCCATTCAGACCTTCATGAGTTGCTGCCCCAAGTCCATCCCAAAGGAGCTGATTCCAGGGAAGTGGAGCCCAAGTCTGAGCCCAGAACCACAGGCTGTGCCACCAAGGGGACAATACTCTTTTGGAAATTACTTCAAATCATAGCCTCTTGGAGGCAAAAGCATCTGAGGACTTCTCTGAGAGCATCTCCGTACTCTGAGAGCCTGCTCCACTGAATAGCCACAGTCTCGTGGGCTGACCTCCCTGCCTCTGCCTGTTGAGCAACACTCTGGTGTTTTGGAAACATTCTTCCAGTTCTGGCTCCCTTATCCCCAGTGACATGGGCTCCCAGCAGCCTGGGAGAAGACATCTCAGCTTGTTGCACCATCAAAGCTTAGGAGAGCTTGGAAGTGGGGAAAGATAGATGGGAAGGATAATGCACCAGCTTCTTTCCAGCCTGCCCTCACACCTAGAAGGCAGGAGGCCGGCCCAGACTGATGCTCAGATGCCTCTTCTAACATATTTACCTACGCACACATAAGCTCGTAGGAAGGCACAGATGGGCTCTGCAGTGCATGAGGTTGGGCATTAGCAGGTCTCTGCGTGCAGAGCAATGCTTTGCCTGTCAGCGGGATTAAAGGTGAAGCAGTGATGTCCCCTCAGCTCTGACCTTCCTTGTCCTTTCCTCTCTGCCTTTTTTTCTTGGCCTTTTTTTCTAGAAACTCTTGAATTGTTTAAACCTGAGTAAGCCTGCCAGTTTTGGGGTTGGAATGCAGGAACTGCAGCCTTCTTTAATGACTGCACTTGGGCAGTCTTTCCTCCCAGAAAAAGGGAGACTGAATGGAGAACATCAACCTATAATGCAGCCTTCCTTTCTCCTGCTAATGCTTGGTTGCTAGTGAGCAAGGAAGCTCTCAGCTCCTGCCCACTGAATGATGCATTATCATTAAAGCTCTGAAGCAGCAAAATGCTTAAGAATATCTTTGAAGCGCTTTCCAGAGCCTGGAATGGGATCACACAGCTGCAGCACAAGGCTCAGCCTCACCAGATGCTTGGAGGAGCTCTCCTTCCCCAGCTCTGTGCCAGCCGATGGGACAGCTGAGGTGCCTCCTCTCCAGGCCCTGGACAGCCACAGCCAAAGTACAGCCTCTTCCCCAGTGCTCATGCTGCTCCCAGGGACAGTACATGTCACCAGAGGACCCTTGGGAAGCGAGTGGAAAGGTGTCTGTTGTAGTCAGGTTTGTGTTTCCCTCACAAAACTGACCGTGTGCTTCTCTGCTTACCTCCAGATGTTTTGAACCAGGATGGGGGACACGCTTGGACTGTGATGGTCCATCTTGGTGACCTCACAGGGAATTTTTACTTTTCGTTGAGAAAATAAGGACTGCCACATGCAAGATGTGTACAGCATGTGCTGAGGTCCTTGTTCACATTTCTGGTGGTATTTGAGGCTCCCTAGGTGTCAGAGACACAGCGCAGGGCTGGCAGACTGGCACAGGGCCGAGAGGGCTGTGGCTGCTGGCAGCCTGGTAGGGGGGGTTGCGATGCTGGGGGATCCTGAGTCAGAGCTGTGAGTCTGCGCTCAAACATCCCTGCTCTGTTTCTTTGGCCACAATCCTGCTGCCCTTCTCCCTGCAACCCACAGCTCCTGTTCCCCACACAGAGGAGTGCAGGACAAGAGGGGGAGCAGAGATGGAGTCAGCAGGGGACCCCCTCTCTAGCCACCCGCTGTGCCAGGGAGGGGAGAGAGTGTAGCTGCCTGCGAAGGCATTGCCTTTGCCTCGTGACCACCTTACATTGTTCATCTCTCCTCCTCCTGCTGCTGCCCTCATTTGGCTGCTTTTTCTAGATGAAAAGTGGCCTTTAAAATATAGGACAAGGTCACCCTTCCCTCTCCACACAGCAGTCACAGCCCCGTGTGGCTGTGCCGCGATGCTCAGTGACAGCAGCTTTGCAGAGGTACTGCCCGTGGGTGCCAACGTCTGCCCCACAGGGACGCAGTGCCAGCAATGACGTGGGCATCACTTAGATGGGCTAGGCAGTGGCAAGGGTGCAAGTTGGTGCCCTGGGAGGGTGGCACTGGGCTGGTAGCCAGAGAGCTGGAGCTGACATCCACCTGTGCCACTGGAGTTCTGTAGCAGGCTTCTTTGTGTTGTGCATCTTCGACAAGTCCTGCTACTCACCTTGCACGGGAGAAGCTTGATCCTGCCTGGATGTCTCCAGAGCAATGGGACTGCTGGGTGGTTGAGTTTGTAGTCACTTCTGTCCCAACGCAAGCCACTGCAGGTGGAAAGTTTTTTCCACATGAGCAGAAAATGTTCTTCTTGCTCATCACCAGGCTTGCTTGCTCCTTGTGGCACTACAAGTGCTACTGACAGCTTTATTCCTTTGTGGTGTGAGTTGGTGGGGGAACCAACGTGCCGGCAGCCAGCAAGTGTTTATAGAGTTGATGCCTTGCAGACCAACGTCAGGTGGGCGTACTCGAGAGTTCTTGCAAGGTGCCAATGTGGGACCAGAGTGCTGTCTGGAAGGGGTCATCTACATCAGGATGGCCTGAGTCCATTTTATTCCACCTTTGATTGCTGATAGACATTGTCCTCTGAGCCCCTAAGCCCTCTGTTGTCACTCTAGCCCAGCTGAGCCAAGGCAAAGTGTGCAAATGAACTTCCTTGGGAGCAGTCCAAGCCTGAAAATCCTCTGCCCTCCTTCCCAGTGTAAAGATACTGAATATAAAACAGGCTTGTTATTTCAAGGGGAATCAGGGGTCTAAGCCTCCCAGGAGCAAATGCTGATCAGTGGCAGCCCTTCTTGATGAGAAGTTTCCTCATGCCAGTCCCTGATGGTTTTCCAGCTGGATGTCAGCACTCCCATAGTGCTTTGAGTTAATGGAGAAAGAATCCTGATGTCCTGGCTGGAACTGTGTCTGTGCAGGGCCATGGGCTGTCCAAGCTGCTGATGACTATTCTGTTTCTTTGTGCTGCTGTGTGCTTCCAGGATCTAGCTCTCTGGCTGGAGTTCCTGGTGCTCCCAGGAGAGGATAAGCTGATGCCCATGGGCTGGACCATCCTATTCTGAGGGATGCAACAGCATGAAGGTGGGGCTGAGCCAGAGGCAGAGGGACAGGAGGCCAAGGGCAGCACTGGCACGTGTGTCGAGCACACTTCTCCACCAAGTTGTTGGCTAGGTGTCTTCTACCTGCAGCCTTTCCATTGCAACCTCTTGGCAAAGAGATGCTGTTACTGAAGAGAGGAGGTAGGTGTTCAACTCAAAATAACCAGATCGTGCTGTGCCTCTGAATTTAGGACAGGGTGGACCTGTAGCTACCAGCGGTCTTGAATAGTGTCTGAAGGCCTCCTTTCAGATTTCTGAATAGAAGCGCAAAGCTCAGACTGATGCTGCTGGCTTCTGCCCTGGGAGAGGATCCAAAGGACCACAAGAGCCATGCGGGTCCACAGTCACACCTATGGGTGCTATGCTAGAGGCATGCTGGTGCTGCCGCAAGTGTGAACTTGGCACCCTGGAGACAAGGAGCTATTGCTGTCACAGTGACACAGCAGATGATGGTTTTGCTGTCTGGGCTAAGATTATTTCCGATCTGATTTCAGAGAGATAGAGTTGCCAGTGCAGCAGACCCTAGTGCAGTGCCTGCACATCCCAAAGATGCGGGAGGTGGACTCCAGCCCTGCTGCTGGAGGAGTGACCTGTGTGTGCGGCAGTGCACACCTGTGGGCAGGGTTCTTCCTCAGCCTGCAAGTCAGATTTGCTGTAACAAAAGCACTGGCTTTGCACACCCTGTCATGGGCCTGGGCCTCCAAGCAGTAGGAGATGAAGCGCTGGTTAATCGTTCTTCAGCAGGGACCTCCTATGTCTGTCTGGCTGAGACTGGGAGATACACCCTTTGAGAAGAATCTACCTGGGAGATAATGGAAAAGGCCTAGGGCTGAGTGCCCTTGACAAAGAGGTGTCTGGCTGGTTCTTTGCCTTGTGCATTTCTCCAGGATGCCTTTTGCTCCTGTGGCCCAGAGGCATTTACTATTTATATCTTTCAAAGCCAAGAACTCTGGAATCACGATTTGTAACTCCATTAGGATATTTTGGTTATTTGCTTACTGTATTTTACTGAGGTGTGACAGATATCCTTCCACCCTTCCTCTAATGAGATAAGCCCACTAGAAAATGTGCCCATGATTAACTGCTAGTCTGTTCGCTCCCTTGACAGTGCACAAAGCTGACTCCATTTGCATCCTGACAGTTATTGGCAAGTGAAGCAGTAGTCTTAGGTTTGTCCTCCAGCTTGAGCTGTGACTCCAGCTGTGGAAGGGAAATTATTGTCTTGACCCTTCCCCACCCTCCTGCTACCTGCCTTGATCCATCTGACTTTGAAAATAACAAGCTTGGTGTCATACCAGAGCCCTGGGTGGTGTTTATTATCCCAGTGGCTTCCAATCTCCTGAACATGTGAGGGCAGGAAACAAAGAGTTTAAAGGAGACTTGTTGTCCTCGTCCCATTGCTGCTCACAGCAACAGCTGGCAATAGGAGCAAGCCCACACAGATACTGGCTGCAGCCTGCTGCAATTCTAGTCGTATGGGCAGCAACAAAGAAGCTGGTCCCTCTGCAGCAGTCTGTCAGTAAGGGTCAATTCAGTGAAAGTGAAAAGACCAAAACTCGCAGCAGAACAGACTTTTTTTTGTCACGCAGGCCAGCCATGGTCTGTAAGATGTCCTTCCATAAGAGGTCAAGAGCTGAGAGAGTGCAGGATTTATCCAAACTCTACTTCTGGTTTCACAGCTCCCACTGGCACTGCCGGACCTTTCTTGAAGAAAGAGCCAAAAGCTGCCCTTAGCCTTGTGCAAAATACCTGACTAGAGGGATGTTCTCAGTACTTCGTAGGTCAGAAGTGTTTCCACCCAGAAAGCCCGACCCCCAGTCAGTGGTGCAATCCTATATGGCAACAGGACCACCACAGTAGAAGTGGGAATGAAGTGAACTAAACCCCTTGTAGTCATGTGGGAGCTGGATGTGCTTAACTACAGCATGGGAGGAGGGTGGACTGGCATGGTGTGGACACAGATGGGGAAACCACCTCAGTCCTGGCAGTCTGGATGAAGGCAGAGCTGTAGCTGCTCTATCTTGATACCACCTTGTGCTCTCCAGGGCCTCCCTAATTTTGGGAGGAAATGCCAGTTTGGCATTTGCCATGGTCATGCTAGTCCTGACCCTCCTGGTAGGTCTGTGGGGTTAGTTCCCCTACACCATTTGCACCATGCCTATCAGAGCTGGGCTGGGCTCTCTCACAGGACTTTGGGGGCAGGGTGGGATGGGACAGAGGCATCTGGAGAAGAGAAGTGGCCTGTGGGAAATGACCCAAGTGGCAGGTACCCCCAGCCAGGGGTCTGCTTTTAGTCCTCCTCCAGAGGCTACTTTGCGCTTGCACTGCCAGATCACAGAAAGGAGGAGCGAGCACAGCTGGGGACAGTGCCCACACTGCCAGCACATTCCCAATTGATCACAAAGGCTTCGGGAGGTTCCCAGAAGTAGGAGTCAACTCAAGTGTGAGTTTTGCCAAGTGACAAACCTGGAGGTTGAGCTGAAATCCAGTGATAATTAATGTAGCACTTATTTTAATGATTCCTACTAATTGCAAAATCAGACAACTTGGCACCTGTGTGTCACTGCAACCTACAAGCGACCCATGGATCTTCATTTTAAGAAGTGAGGGAGGGGGCGCAGGATGCATGTTTTCTTCTACTTCCAAGGTGACACTGTTTCATGATCCCCTGTAACAGCGAGGAGTTGTACAAAGGCTCCCCTCCTTCAGACTGCACTCCTCCTGCAATGGTGGGGCAGCATGACTTCTCTAGTCCAGCTCTTAGGATACCACAGGAAGGCTGTTCTACATTATAGGGCAGTTGTGCTTGTGGAAGGCAGCCCAGTGGCAACCTTTCCAAGAACATCTGACCTCTGAACTTGCGCTGTGCCTTACCCATAGGCAGTCTCTGGCCCTGGCACCATTTTAAGACTCCCATCTCACTGGGCTTGGTCCCGGCTTCGGGCACTGGGTCAAAATCCCAGGCTGTGAAACAAATACTCTCACACAGGCAGACTCTGAGAGAGATTTAATATTTCAGGTGCAGAGAGAAACTCTCCTTTAGGGCATAGAAAACAAGGGTTGAGACCTGCTGTGTCTAACAGTGTTATAACTAAGGCCCAAGATAGGCACCTTGAACCTAGAGAAACAGGGAAGAGCCTAGGAAATGGGGAGGAGAGTCTCTTGCAGCTAGTCCTTCCTTTCACTTCCTCTGGCCTCTGCATCTCTCCTTGCCTGTTGAAAGCTCCCCAAAAGGCAAAATCACCATTAATTTGTCTTCTCAACCGTGAGCTTTAAGTAAAAATTAGCCAAATAAATATTCCTGGTGCCGCAGTGGTTTTCACCAAAGGCCACAACATGATTCTCTAGGTCTTGCCATGGGGTAAGATGGGGCTGCATGGAAAGCTCCATCCTGGAGCCTTCCAGGAGGTTTGTGTGTGGGATTCATGTTGCATTAGCCCAGGCTGCCAGCCTTGCCACCCAAGCTGGGCCTGCAAACCTGGGCATGCTTAGGATAACAGTTCGTGTGTGCAGAGCTGTGGGTCCCTGTGCGTTTGGAAACCTGGTCAGTACTGTTGTTGCTAGGGTGGCGAACAGGGCTTATATTTGTTGGCAGTCTTGGCTCTTGCTTTACGTAAAACCAACAAATACTTGCTGAGGCTGACCCGGTGCAGCAAGTGTGTTACAGCCCAGCACTCCTCCCAGACCCTATTGCTGTCTCCTGTTCTCAGGAGCTGAACCCAGCCATTTATGGCAAAACAAGGCAGACTTGCTCACCCAAACCAGCTGCAGTCCTGGGAGTCTGAACCACTGTTAACTGGACATCACTGTAAACTGGTTGTTTGCCCAACCAAGACCTCATTCTACTTTATATGCCCTGTCCTACAGCGATCCTTCAGCAAACCTGTTCCTTTCTCACTGGTATTGATGTGATGGCAGCATTGTCTCAAGGAGACTGGTGGAGGTCCCCTGGGGTAACCCAGTGTCGAGCACAGTAGCTCTGACTGAATCTCAGGCTAGCAATTTAGTTCACTGGGTGAGAGGGAAAACAGGGATGCTTCAAGCAAGGTGAGGAGGGGGTGAGAGCTACGATCCTCCACCTCTCTGTAGTAGCACCCCTTTCTGTGTGGGTCAAGTTGACGGGAGAGGCTGCACATTCCTTCCTGCCCATGTTGGGGTGGCACCTGCCTGCCTGTATGTCTTTCTGAGGGACTTTACTCCAGCCATTGCTCCAGTTGGCATGCAAGTGGCCATCTCCTCCTCTAAGTCCCTTTCTCAAAATCCTGGCTTGAATGTGTGGACCTTTGCCTGTGCCTGCTGCTGCCAGCCTCTTCTTGGCTCTTCTGGGGTCACTCCTGACTCAAGTGGATGCAGGAGGAAAGTAGGGAACTGCATTGCCCCTAGTCATCAAGCTCTTCATCTGAGGACAGAAAGAGTGGGAGAGGAAAGCCATTGCCCCAGTCCTTTGGCTGTAGCCAGTCCGGGTCAGAGCCCCAGTGCAATGAATAGGGCTCCCACTCCTCTTGGCAGCAGACCAGAGCCTCCTGCTCTGCTGCTGGTGCTTCAGTGGCAGATGCAGGTTGCTCTTTGGTGTGCCAACACTCCTCTCCCTGCCCGCCTGCCACCCTATGTGGGAGCACACCACCCTGCCCAGCCCCAGGGACAAACACTGGGCTTCTGAGTCCGTTAGAGAAGTGCAGCAGTGTGGCTGAGGGTGCAGGCAGGGGATTTGTTTATAACCTCCTTGGTTTCACCTGTCTGCTTAGTCATATCTGTCCCAGACATGCTGCCTTTCCTCCCCCATTTTCCTTATGCTAATGCTTTCCTCTCACCTGCCAGGGGCTGCTAATAGACTTGTTCGTGTCAGCCTGATAGACTGCCCTTTAATTTTCTCCTTCTGCAAACTGTGTCTGCAGGAGAAGGAGGCTACCTGTCAGAAGAGGCATGGTGGTCCAGCAGGTTTCCAAGCCGCTGGGATCTCTGTGAGATGCATATCTGAATTTGAGTTCTGGGTGCCCTGGGACAAGCACCTTCTGGCCTCTGCTGCTGTGTCCAGTCTGGCCTTAGTGAGAGGCTGGGGCCTCTCATCAGCTGGTGGCAGGGAAGGCCAAGTACAGACCATGGCAAGCTTGGCAAGGTCCTTCATCTCCCCTGCACTTTGCTCCCAGCAGGACCTTTTCACCTCCTGTTCCTACAGGCAGAGGGGCTGACCTCATTCCCATGGGGATGCAGCTTGCCCAGGAGCAAAGACCTGCCTGTCTGTCCTGCTTGCCCAGCACACACATGACAAGATGTGAGGACAGAGGAAATAAGTCTCTTGGCACACCAGTGCTGCAGGGACCCTCGGAGTTGACAGCAGTGCTTGACTTACCACCAGTGAAAGGCGGTGGAAAGCCTGCCAATGCCCAAGACCTGGGTGACCAGATGGGCTGCCAGTGTCTGCTCTCTGGCAGCCTTTGGGCAGGTTGTTCTGCCAGCTCCCTATCTCAGTTTGCCGAGAACAAGGCCACAGCCCTGTTTTCCCGCAGTGCCTTTTTTTCCACTTATCTCTAAGCCGAGGTTGTTTTGCTGTCCATGGGTTTGCTTTAGGGGCCCACAATAACCTGGATCTTTCCAAAACCAGGAGCAGATGTGGCATGAGCCTCCATTCCTCACAGTCTGCTGCAGGCTCTCCAGTTCTGGGCTCCTGTGGCAAACCCAAATGCTTTCCCCTCCTCACCCTTCTCCCAGCTGCCAAAAGAACCCAGTGCCCTGACTCAGGACCTGCAGCAAGATGGAGACATGCTGGGCGTTAGTACCTGACAGTGCTGGGGTCGGTGCTGTGCTGGCTCTGCACAAGGGTTGTGGGTGATGGGGTTGAGGGCTCAGCAGCCTCCTCTGCCTGCCTGCCTTCCTACATACCCTGCCTGGGCCTCCCTTGACCTGAGGTTATTTTTCTTACTAGGTATTACTTGTGTTAAGCACCTTTCTCTATTTGTAGACCTTTTGAGTATCGTTCATTTCCCAGACATTTCCTCCCCCCTTTTATTTTTAAATTAAAAATAAATAAAAAAAGAGATGTTTCCATAGAAACTTGGTGAGAGGCTGATCCCGACCTCATTATTTGTTCAGTGAAAGGAACTCTATTTTCGTCTGTTTGTGTACATTGACAGATTTTGTCTAAACCTACTTTCCTGACTTTGTACAGTGCGTTCTTTTAATCTTCATTTCAAATGCATTCATCCCATGACTTAATTTATCCTGTATTGTGATCAAATTTAGCTGAAAGAGATCTGCTTTGCCAATTGTGAATATTCATCAGCTGCCTCATTCATTCACTGGAGCAAACCCTACTCAGAGCCGGTGGCTGTGGCTGCAGCAGCATCTGCGGGTGCTGCCACCCAGATCCCTTGCCCAAGGCACTGCTTTTTTGCGTGCCTTCACCTGCTGCAGAGGTGCTGCCTGCAGCCTGCGCCTGCTGCAAGGCAGCTCTGTGTGCTCAGCCAGTGGGCAGTGCCACCAGCCTCACACCCTGCCAGCTGACTCATCAGCCACAGCCAGCCCTGGCCGCCAGTGGGAATGGACTTCCCAGCACCGTTGTCTTTGGACTTGTCTGAAGAGAGAGGGAAGGAGACTGCTCTATCCAGAGAATCATGAGGGATTGAGAGGAGGAGGGATGGATTTCTTTGCCAGGTTCACTTGGGGGATCTGCAGGTGGACATTTCCACCTCCCTGGCCTCCATACCTGTTTGGGACTCATACACAGACCTTTCTGATCTCTCCTTGTGACCCAGTTGGCCCAGAACCGGCTAGTTTCAGCCTGAGGGGATGAATGTCCCCTATTACGGGCCTGTCTTGCCTGTGAATTGATGTCTGCACAAAGCGCAGAACAGGAGTCCTCGATCTCAGCCATGTTTTAACAGTAATGAAAGTGATCGGAGGTAGTGTGAGAAGTTACCCATCCTTCTTCCCAAAAAAATGGTGACCCATTCTTTTCAGGGAAACATTGCACCTGTTTCAGGAAGTCTCCGAAGGTGAGCACAGCTGCAGATGCTGTGCTGGGTTGAGCGAGCCCCCTCTGTGGCTTGCGAGCTGAAGCTCCATTCTGCTCTGTGCAGAGGCGGTGTGCAGGAGGGAGGGCAGGAATCCCACAGACTCCACTGTCCAAGATGCTGTTCTGTGGAAAGGATTTTATTTTCACCTTTATTTTCAGGCTACAAGTAAATACGACAAAGTGGAAAGAAAATGACTTGACTTTGGTGCTGATGTTGGGGTTTTCAAGGGAGTTTTGGTACAGACTGAATTGAAAAGATGTGGGATTGTCCCATTCTCTGCTTTGCCTTTGTCTCCACGTGTCAGCAGTGTCTTAAAGAGGAGAAAAAGCTTATTTGAAAACTGAGATGAAACAGCACTGGTCATTAAATATTTGAGAGGGGGGGCGGGGAAAGACATTCAAGAGGTAGATTGCTTTCAGGAGTGAATGCCTCTTCCCTCTCCCCCAGCTCAGCCTCACAGATCCCAAGGGCTGAGGAGCACTCAGCCAGGCAGGACCACCTGCACCTTATGAAGCCACATTCCTGCAGCTGCACCAAGTGGGCATCTCCCTGTCCCCCCGTGCAGTGACCCTATTGTCATTTTGCAGATCAAGACATGAACGTATGTGAGGAAGTGATGCACCCACAGCCCTGCAGCCAAGTGGTGTCAGATTTGGGAGCTGATGTCTGTTACGTGGCTTCTACCAGATGGCTTCCACCAGATCATGGTATGTCCTGGATAAGATATACCTCCAGTCTCTGTCTCTTCATCTGTAAGAGACAAAGTCTAACAAGATTTTGACCAGATCAAACTGGTCCTCTTGGGATATTCATCTGGAAAATGGGGGTACCTGAGGTGCCCATGAGGTCAGGGACTGGTCTTGAGAGCTGGGAGGTGGGTTCTTAAGACAGTGCTTTCAGTCAGACAGTGCAGTGCTTGCTAAGTCCTATGTCCTGTTCTCCTGGGATAAATGAATTTAGTTAATCCATAGATAAATGAGGTTTGAGAAGTGCTTCATGAGAGAGATTGGAACCTGTGGGAGTCCTTGTGGCTGAAGAGCCAACTGGGTGAGGGACATAGCGGTTGAGCTTGCTTTTCAGAGGAACAGCAAATTTAGACTGAGTTTGTTCTATAGGCTAGGAAGGGAGGAGGCAGGATACATTTGCAAGGCCTCCCTTAGGGCTTTCACTGATTCCCTTTATCCCCTTGTGCAGAGCAAGAACCCCTCAGCTGCAGAGCTGCATCCAGGTGTGGGCGTCAGAGGGCTTCGGGGAAGGGTGTGAACAGCTCCAAGCAAACATCATCACCAAAGTCAGAGGCAGTGGTTGTAAAAGGGATTGAGCACTTTGTGCATCACCTTTCTTTGCAGAAGGGCTCCTGTGAAATGCCCGGAGTGAGACAAAGCAGAAACTCCTGCATAATGCTACCTCTGTATCTCCCATTTAATCCATCCCTCTGCATTAATGTCACTTTACAGCTCTTGCACTAGCCGTGCCTGCCCCTAGAGACTAGTCGGATTACTGGGAAGGAAGCACGCTGGTGCTTTGTCATGGGCTTCCACAGCACTGTGCCACCTTACACCGGCTGAGCATCTGCCCCTAATCTGGTTCAGCCGCATACAGCTCAACAAAACCACTAAGTGGATTGTCTTATCTCTCTTCCACTAAGCCAATCTGTGAATTAGATCTGGCTGATTTTTTACATGGTGTACAAGTCTGTCCTGAAATCGCTCAGGAAATCTGTACAGATGGGCTGCCTCTGAGGCTCAGTGCCATCCCGGAGCTGTTTGGCTCCAGCCACCTAATGCTGTCCACTGCCAAGCTATTGGGAGCACACCATGGTGTGCCGTGGCCCCACCAGTCGTGGGCTGCTGAGTGTGGTAAAATGCACCTTCTCCATCTCCTCTGTGTCCTTTGCAGACCCACATCACCTCCCATCTCTGGTTGCTGCAACAGGATGAGTCCCAGGACTGATTCATTCCCTGCTCTGCAGCCTGGTCCAGATTGACAAGACTTCAAAGGCACTAGGAGTGCTGCAGGAGCAACTATAACTGTGCTCTGGCACGCTTGGTGGACCGGGGGAAGAGGAAGGGATGAGCTGGGTCACGGCCATGGGACAGTGGCTGGAGACACTGATACATGTCTCGTAGCTCATGTATCTGTCCTTCACCTGACTCCAGTGGTACTGCTCCAGGCCTCTGGGCTGGCAGTGTAGCCCAACCACTAATGCTCACAGCCCATGTGCAATGCTCTGCCCACTTGCACCTGAGACAGCAGCTCCCAGCCCTGGTGCACAAACATCCAGACCTGCCAGGACATCACGTTGTTCACCTGCCTCTCCCAAGTCAAGAAATCAGGGATGAAGGCCAGGTGGGCATGGGCTCAATTTGGGCCAGAGCTCTCAGTCTGAGCCTCCTCCAGAGGCATCAAGTGAGCGTGACATGGTGCAGTGCCCCCACAAGCCATTAGCTCACATCTGCAGGCCCCTGGTGAAAACTGACACTGTGACCACAGAGCAACCCTTCTACCACAGCTCCAGGTACAGGGCAGGAGAAGCACTCTCGCAAAGCCAAGACTGTGACAAAATATCCTGGACAGAACCCTNAGCTGTGCGGCACAGCTTGGCTGTTTCTTCTTGTACCGGGTGCTTATACCAAACTCCTTGTACCAGGTAACGAAGAATGGTACCGTACTCCTTGTACCGTGCAATTCTTCCTCCCAGGGTGTTTGTGCCTTGGTATCCATAGGGATTGCATTCCATCCTGTAGGTCAGTAACTGTGTCTCAGGTAGGCCGCTGCGGACTCATGTCAAGACGTTAGCCTAAGACTCGGGGTACCTGATTGTCCAAGTCTCTGATGACAATGTTGAGACAATACTGTTCTTCGGACCAACTCTTACACCCTGCTGCTTATGTGGAAAAGTAAGTTCAACTCAAAATATTCTTGCTCCCAAGGCAAATGGGGATGGAGGACAGTCTAGCCCCTGAAGTGCCATCTTATGCCATCATCATCAGGGAGCGAGAGGGTGCTTTAGTAGAACTGAGCAGATTCATTTTCTGCCTGCTGCTTGCCAAGGACAGGCTGTGTCTGCAACCAGCAGCATTGCAAGACATGGAGCTACGTTACACCAGAGACACGCTTGGCCTCCTGCAACCAGCCAGAAAGGCTCCCTGGCCTTTCTGATCACTGGGCTTGTTCCTATCAACTCTCATCTGTGGCTAGTACTGGCTTTTTGATTTCCCAAGCTGCTTGCTAGGCAAGAGCAAATTGCTTGCTGGAATCAAGTGAGATTGGATATGTGTTCTACCAGGACACCCACTTTCTTGGTTTTTTTGTGTTGTTTTTTTTAAAGAGAAGGAAACCCCCCAAAGCTTTCAGAGACAGGTTAAAGGTTGCTCAACTTCTCAAGGCTCCAATTTAAATCAAAATCAACTTTGTCTTATTGTGGAGGCAATGGTCAGAAAGGGAATAATTTCTGGCTATGTCCTGAGATCCCTTCTCCTCCCAGATGTACGTCTGACAGAGCTCGCGTCCAGGCCCAGCCACAGGTGTACCTACCACCTCGTGCTCGGCAGCTCCTCAGTGTGGGCTGCAAAAAGGAATGCAGCAGAGGTGAGTGTTAGACTTGCTTTTGTTTCCGGACTGTGACACTAAAACATATTGAGAGAGTGGCTGCTCTGAGGGTTTATGTTTTGAGCTGGGCATTCAGGTTTAAACAGTGCACCCCCTCTGGTGACCACCACTTCCCTCGACTCCACCTGAGAAACTGTGATGATCCTTCTACCACTGGTGCTCTCATCTCTCTCCAGTGAAGCCTGAAAATGGGGCTGACAGAACTAGGGCCTGTGATTCTTTTCTTTAGCAAACAAGGTATGGAAAAGCAGCACAGCTCTCAAAATGCCAGGCCACCTGGGACCTTTACGTCTTTTACAGGGTGCTGTGCTTTCCCTCATCTCTTGCTTCCTTTGTGTGGCTGCACATGCAGTGCCCTGTGCGGCAAGCTCTGCTCCTGTGCACTGTCCCAGCATGCCAGCATTCAGCGCTAATAACAGCTAATCTCTGAGTTGACTTGATTTTTAATGGCAGAATGAGGCAAGTGCTGTGCCTTTCAGGACCTCACCTTCCTTCCTCAGCAGTGCTGAGAGGAGAAGGCAGACGAGAAGGAGGTGGAAAAGAAGGAGAAGGAGGTATGCTCCAGGCTGTGCATCATCCTTTGCTCTTCTAGAGGCAAGGAAGAGTGGAAGAGAGCCTGTGGTGTGCTGGTGATAACACTTGGGTGTTTGATGCATTGTGGGACAACCAATCACAACAATTCAGTGTATTTAGTGAATTTTAGTGATTTTTATGACCTTGCATAAGCAAAAGGTGGGGCGTGGCTCTTGCTACAAATAGGGAGGGGTTGGGATCCTCCGTGAACAGCCCATGGGCAGAGGAGAGTTGCCAGCTTCAGCCGCACCTGTGGTAGCTTGGAGTTGGTGTCATCTCTCATACTGTGACGCCCTTGCTACAGGTAGGACTGGGGGAGCCAGTGCTCGACAAGGCTTTAGGTCTGTAGTGGCTGCAGCAGCGGTGGCTCTGAGTGCTCCTTCACCCATTCATACTTAGTCACAGCACAACAACTGCCACGCACTCTGACCACCCTGGCATCCACCTGTTTTGGCCCCCTCTCACCAAGGCACCAGGTGAGGATGTGAGGTGGTGAAGCATCTCCTTAGAGCAGGTCTCAGATCACCTTCTCCAGTCACACATTGTGACATGGCTCTGTACTGCTCTCTGCCTCAGCTGCCTCTGAGGGAGCCGGCATCTCTAAGTCTCCAAGCCCTGGCCTGGTGGAGTATGTAGAGACTCTGAGACAGGCTCCATCAATCCCAAGAGCAAGGTGGTCACCTCAGCACCTCCTGTGTTATGAGGCATTTGTGTCATTATTCTGTCTGCAGTGTAGGTATCCCGGTCCTTTGAGCCCCCTGTGGCCACAGAAGCTGAGGTGATTGGCTGATGGAGGAGGTTAGATGTGGTGCTTCAGAGGAGCCCCTGACAAAGACTGCAGGGTCTTCAGAGCCTCTGGAAAGGCATCTTTCTGGTGAACTGTGCCCCAGGCAGCCTTCCCTCAGCCCATCCTAAACCCTCCTGCACGTGGTACCTACTGGCTGTATGGAACCGCCACACCTGCAGCAGGCAGACCTCCAGGGCACCCAGGGCACACATCCCCTAACCATGGGGCTGCCCCATATGACCAAACCAGAGGAGAATAACACCATCTCTAGGCAAAGAATGAAGCATCTCTTCCTCTGTGGAGCAAGATGAAGACTTCAGGGGTCTTCACAGGAGACAGGTTGCTGTGTTGTGACCAAGCATGATGTTAGGAGAGTGATCTCAGGTAACTACAGATGATATGTAGATTGGAGAAAGACCCTGAAGTCAAGCACAGAGCTCCTAAAAGCCCTGCACAAGACACACCTTCTTGGGAAGGTGGCAGGGTGGAAGAGGTGGCTTAAATGATGCTTCCTTGTTTCTCTGCAAGTCTTAGATGAACTGGAGAGGGAAGACTGTGAGAAAGCAGCTTCATTTCTTACAATAGCCTGCTCTGAAGCACATGTTGTTTTTAATACTTTCAATTAAGTCAGGCAGAGGAAGCTAACTATCCCAGAGTATTACAGAAAACTGAGAAGTTCTGCAGTCTGCAGAAGATTTTCCTTATATTTAGGTGCAACTTCCTGTGTGCTAGTTTGTGCCTGTTGTCCCTCATCCTATCACTGGGCACCACTGAGACGAGACTGGCCCCATCCTCTTGACACCCACCCTTCAGATACTGATAAGCATTGAGAAGATGCTTATCTTCCCTCAGACTTCTCCAGGCTAGACAGCCCCAGGTGTCTCAACACCTCCTCATAAGAGAGATGTTCCAGTCCCTTAATCATCCTTGTAGCCCTCCCTTAGACTCTCTCCAGTAGTTCCCTGTCTTTCTTGGAGCCCGGAACTGGACACAATACTCCAGGCATGATCTCACTAGAGTAGAGTAGAGGACAAGGAGAACCTCCCTCAACCTGCTGGCCACACTCAATGCACTCCAGGAGACCACTGGCCTTCTTGGCCACCACAACAAACTACTGGCTCATGGTGAACTTGTTGTCCACCAAGACTGCCAGGTCCTTCACAGAGCTGCTTTCCAGCAGTTCAGCCCCTAACCTGTACTGATACATGTGGTTTATTCCTCTCCAGGTGCAGGACTCTAGACTTGTCCTTGTTGAATTTCACAAGGTTCTCCTCCTCCCAGCTCTCCAGCCTGTCCAGATCTTGTTGAATGGCAGCACAGCCTCTGGTGTGTCAGCCACTCCTCCCAGTTTTGTATCATCAGCAAAATGGCCGAGGGTCCACTCCATCCCTTCATCCAGGTCATTGATGAATGTGTTGAAAAAGACTGGAACCAGCACTGACCACTAGCTGCAGGTCTCCAACTAGACTCTGTGCCGCTGATCACAACCCTCTGAGCTCTGTCATTCAGCCAGTTCTCAACCCTCCTTTTTGTCCACTCATCTAACTCATACTTCTTGAGCCTACCTATGAGGATGTCATGGAAACAGTTGTAAAAGCCTTGCTGCAGTTGAGGAAGACGATATCCACTGCACTTCTCTCATCTACCCAGTGAGCATACCATTCTAGAAAGCTATTAGATTGGTCAAGCATGATTTCCTCTTGCTGAATCCACGCTGACTACTCCTGATAATCTTCTTTTCCTCCGTGTACTTAGGACACGATCTCTGGACGAAGAGTTTGTGGCTCTTGTAAATAGAAAGAGGCAATATTGCCAGAGCTGATGGATTCTTGGTACAAGGTGAGATCTTTTAGCAGTTCAGAGATGGGGAAAAAAGCTCAAAATGACACCAGAAGGGCACAGAATTAATCCCAAACCAATCAGGAGTCACTCACCAAAGGAAGGCATGCAAACTGGGTTATGAAGCATGAGTTGCCCTGACACTTGTGACCTCTTAGAGGATCTGGTCAGGAGAGGGCACTAGTTGAGAGTTCACAAACAGCAGTGCACAGGTCTGAGGGCACTTGATTCAAAGTGATGGATGGGAAATGGCTGTCACAAGGGACCTCCCTGTTCAAGCAGTTGCTCAGGGTGGGGAGAAGAGCTGGTTCAGAGTTCACTTGAAGGAGGAGTGCTTTGTTGAGGTAGTGTGCACCATGACAGCAGCAGAGAAGTGTGAGAAACATTTTTGCAAACAGAAGGATGAGATCAAGCCAGTCTCCCTTCACTGGGCACTGCTGAAATCCAGGAGAGCTGAAGGAACACCATAACTGTCTGCAAGACAGCAAGTTCCGCTGCCTCTGCCAGCTCCCCCCCTCCCCAATAAATTCCTTCCCTGGTTGTGTCTGCAGCATCTGAGAGATGATGCCCTTAGGGAAAGTAAGCATGTTTTTGAGGTTTCAGAATCTCCAACAAGAGATGATTTCTCGGTGTCCACTGACGTTGGCTTCAGCTTTTCTTCACAGAAAACAGCCCATTCAGGGGAGTATGACAGGACCCAGGTTCTCCATTGATGAGCTTTCGGGCTAAAAAACCCCTGACATTAATGACCAAGACCAGCCTGTAAGAAGTTTTCAGAAGAGTCATGACTGATGAGCTAAAGCAGTGAAAAGGACGTCCGCAGTAAATTACATGTCTGAGACAGTGATGGACATAGCGAGATGACAGACTTGGCTCTGAGCGACCACTGGAAAATATCAATTACACCAGCATAAGGGAGATCTGGCCCACTTAGCAGCTGTGGGAAGTTACCTAATGTCATCCAGACTATCAGGAACCCCAAATCATTCCAAGTGGTGGAGGCTTTGCTCTCTGCCACTGCTGCTGAACGGTCTTCTGTGGCTCTGGGGCCACCAGCAGAGCGCGGCAGGCTCAGCTTGGGGCTGCAAGGCTGGGTGGTCTGGTGAAAGTCACTGTGTTTCCTAAACCTCTCCTGGTTGGTGCTTGACTAAGGGCTGAATTAAGTGGCAATAAAGGAGTCAGAGAGGCCAAGACAGAGCTGGGGCCACCAATCCTGGGCTATGTGCATTGCCAACATGTGCCACCACTTGCCTGAAGTGCTGGTCTGCACCACGACCAGCACTTTCAAGGGTGTCTTTCAAACACCCTTTCAGGGTACCAGAGCTGAGATTAGTCCCTGCAGTTAGCAAGGGGATGTCAGTTTGCTGAGGCAGTTGCAGATGAAGTATCTGTCAGCTTCCAAGGCCACCTGGCAGCAGGGCGGCCACGTGCACTGCCAGAAGCTGCTGCTGTCGAAAGGGGAGAATGGGAAAAGGAACTGCCTCAGAAACATAGTGGGCAAGAGAGGGGAGATGGCAAGTATTGAAGCTACATGGGCAGAGGCAGATTCCAGTAGTTATCTTTGCAATGCCCGTCTCCCCGTCTGCTCGGCGGCTGCTGCTGGGGTTCGGTGCCCCGTCCTTCCCTTCCACACTGGGGAAGGTGTCTATACATCCTCTCCAGCTCATCCTCCACTGCCCAGCACAGGCCTGGACCCAGCGCTGCTCCTGATGCCCTCGTACAGGATCCTGCTGTCCTGTGTATGCCTTCTCCATCACTTCAGTGCTGGCATCCTCAGATGTCTTGGATGAGTTTCGTGATCTCCAGTTCCTTTCATTTGGGTCCCTCTGTCCTTTATATCCAATCTTTGGTCTCCTAGGAACATGAATACTACCAGCACAGCTTGACAGTAAGTTTCCTGAAAACTCCAAAAGAAGACAAACCTACTAATTTTGCTCCTTCTCATTTTCCTGGGTATGTTGGGGTTAATTATCACCAGCAGCTGCTGGCCCAAACAGTTGAGAGGGGCCACAGCTGGGAGAGGCCACAGCCAGGATAAACAACTGAGCAGGTCAATGGGATATTCAGTACCATACTGAGTCCTGCCCCTATGTAAGGGGAGGGCTGTGCTGGGGTAGGGGTGCCTGTTTTTAACCTGCTTCAGTGTGGCCAGAGCAGGGAAAGTGGCTTCTTGGGCACAGATAGAACCTTCCTAGATTTTATTGTTCACTTTTTCTATTATTTCATTAGTACTATCATTAGTACTTTTTTTTTTTCCCTCTCTTTGTGTTGTTTTATTAAACTATTCTTATCTGAGCACCCCGAGTCTCACCTTTTTTCTTCCTCCCAATTTTCCTTTCCACGCCACAAGAAGGGGTGTAGAGGGAGGTGGTGGAGGGGGCGGGAAGCAATGGGCAAGTGGCTGTGTGGTGTTTAGCTGCTGGCAGGGGTTAATCCACAACACTCATGCTCTGAGGAACACCAGGGTCCTATCCTGGAAGAGTCACAGAGTCCTCAAACTTGTGCATGGAGTACTTGTAACACAGAGATATGAGAATCGCTCCAGGGTAGGGGGGAAATTAATGACAAGGGCACCCTACCCCAAGAGACAGTGTGGGTGGACTTTGAGGACTCTGCTTGCTACCTTAAGCTAAACCCATCTCTGGCATTTGGGAGACAAGCTGCAACTTGCACTGCAGCCAAACTGTCCCAGCTGCTTCCTGCTCTGCTGTGAGTGCTCCTTCCACACATGTTCCTCTGGTATTACTTTTATCACCAACACACTTCCCGGGCAACAGTTATTTGGAAGCAAGAAGATTATTAGCTCACAAACATTGGGGCGATATCTCTCTTCTCTAGGAGTTTAACAAGCCCATGCACCTCGTCTTTAGGTTGCTGCTGACTGCTAAGCCTGTGTGGGCTGCAGAGTCCCATCCCTGGCTGGTAAGAGTCCAAAAGAGCCTTGAACTGGCAGGATAGGGGTAAAAAGGAGGTGTCCTCTCTGCCACTAGCAGTTCCCCAGCTCCCTGGGTGGATCCTTGTTACTTGTCAGCCACTGGGGGTTACCTGCATGGACCAGAATGACATTTCTTGGTCTTTCACACAAGGCCAGCCAGGCTCTTTGGAGGAGTATTTCTTCTTGATGTGTATCTGTGTTGATGTGTTGGAGGAGGGCAGCTTCTCCCTGTGACACCAAAGTTGCCAGAAACAGTTGCCTGAGCCGTAAGCAGAGGGACATTGCTTCCTGGGTGCTTGTCACACACAGTTGAAAGTGCCAGCGCCACCTTCCCTACCAGGTTTGTGAATTGTGTTTTGCCATCCCAGCATCCACACTGGTGGGTCCCGAGAGCATTCTCCCCACAAGGAGGCCTGGCCGGCAAGACTCAAGACCAGCTAAGGGTAGTCCCTGTCTTTTGGGGCTCTTGGACAGTGTAGCCACAGGGAGCACTGCAGGCAGGCTCCGTGAGGGCTGACCCCCTGTCCCACCACAGCCATGCCTGCAACCTGGCAGGGCCATTGTCTCCCAGATCCTGAGCTGAGGACTGACTTTCTGGCTCCAATCCTGACCTGCTTCACTGCCACGGGTTTGCTGGGTGGTCACTGCACTGTGTCTGACCTCGGTTACTGTCGCCATACCTGATCCTGACCCTGGCTTGCTGACTGATCTTCCCGGCTTGGCCTTGGCCCTGTGTCATCACCAGCAACTTGTCTGATGATCATGACTCTTGGCTGAACCTGACCACCATGCCTGCCATACTTTCTTGCTTGGATACCCGCTGATGAAGCCCCTGACTCTCCAGCTACGATATCCTGCCCTTGCTGCACCTGGGCAAGCATTGCCAGAGTGTAACATTGAATAGATTACCTTCTGTTGACTCGTGGTGCAAAACAAATATAGAGATGAGCCAAAACTTTAATTTACAGAATATACCAAGTGGATAAAATACAACTTTGTTCATCTGGCTCAGAATCCCTGCTCTGCTCTTGCTGATTTTGCAGGTAGGAGAAGGCACACTTGAGCAAGTGAGGCTTTCCCTTGCTATCAAAGATCCAGGATGGGGAGTCACACAGTGACCTCATGCATACGCTGCACAATTCCCAGTACCCTCCTAGACTGTAGTCTGGGTGCTAAGCACTATACATTTGCTATGACCAGAGCAGGTACCACTCTGAAGAGCAGAGGTAGGAATATCCGCGTTAGGGGTATTGTCGAAAGGAACTTAAAAGCTCAAGGCTTTTCTGTAGCCAGTGGAGGAAGCTCGAGGAGTAGTGTAAGAACCATGATAAGCTCCAGATGCCACCTCCAGCAGCCTCATGGTGATGTTGCTGCTTGTTCAGAGACTTCTGAGACTGTGTACAGTCTGTCATCTCAGATGCTCTATTTAACCCATCTTGAATCCCGTTATTCTTTTTGCCAACACAATGCCCTGTGGCAAGGAGGTCCACAATTTCCTTGTACATTTGTATGGACAAATCTTTCCTTTCATATGTTTTAAACCTTCTGTGTGACAGTTTCTTTTCTGGCTTATCTCTTGCATTGTGAGACAGAGTGAATAACTCTTGATGACTTGTGTTTCTGTCCTCCTCATCTCCCCCTCTGTGCCCCAAGGACCCTGGAGGAACAGGTCAGAGCCACGGGAAAGTCTTTGACTCTTTTGATGGGACAATTCCCTTACAATTATTTTTGTTCACAAAACAAGGCCTTTTGTATTGCTGAATCTGTGAAGTTAAGAAAAGAATGCGCGATGTTCTATGGTCTAGTTGACTCTCACATCTGGCAAGCAGCACGATGGCTTTCTACAAAAGGTGCCAGGGCCGTGCCAGATCTGATGCCAGGAGCTGCCCTGCCCAACTATCTGTGCCAGCTAACCCCTTCTCTCCTGGTCTGCTCCGGTTTTGGCTCTGGGAAGTTTGGTCCTGGATTGTACGACAGCTGGCTAGACAAAACCCTTCTGAATTGGCTGAAATTAAGCATGCTATATGGGAGACAAGGAGCCTGGACTGAAGTCGAAATGGCTCTGTCCCTCCCCAGCAGCTAATCTCTAGATTATCAGAGCCATTTACAGATGTCCTCCTGCCGCAGTCTTCTTGTCCTGCAATACAATAGTAACCAAAAAAATAATAACTAATCAATTTGTTTTATACATTGCGTCTGTCTCTTAGGCACATGCTCACATACAGAGTACAACAATTTCATGTTACTTGAAAGGCAAGAGGCTGCAACACGAGCAGATCTCTGGGTATGTTGACAAAAGGTGAATCATGAGCTAGGTGGACTCAGGCAGACAACTGCCAGGCGAGCAAATGGCTGGAAAAACAGAGGTACAGGAGCCGATCGGTAGGTGGAAAAGAATTAAAGATCCTTTCAAGTTTCATCTGTAGTGCAATAAATAAAACTCTTATCTCTCTGTGGTCTGCAGGAGTGTGAGCAATGTACTTTTGGCGTGATCTATGTGGAGGGACGATATGGTACTTAATTAGTAAAGCTTTTATCTCCTATGCTTCCAAAGCAGTTCATACTGTGCAGGAAAAAAAAAAGGAGGATCTCAGCCCTGCAGAGATCCTAAATTTTGGGTACAGTGGTTTTCCACTTATGAGATTTCTATTCTTAATATTGAGCCTTTTCTCTGAGATACACAAAATGGGTATTTCCATGCACTTAACATTTTTTATTACTTTTTTTTATACTTTCCCCAGTGATTAGAGAAACAGGCCATTTTTAATGAAAATATTTGCAACATTTTGCAAACTTGTTGTGAAAACAGGATGATTCTTGCATTCATAATGAAGGGTGAGGAGACTGGCTGAGAGCATTTCCCTGTTTCATTGTGTGTATTAGTCACTCTTTGAGCAGAAAAAGAGAGACATATAGGAGAAGAGCACTTTGTGATTAGACAGATGAGGGACAGAAAAGGGGAGAAATAGGTTGGAATATGGGCAAAGTGTATGTAAAAACAGTGGTAAGCCTGAATGGAAAAATATATGGAAGCATGGCAAACTGAATACAGGAGGAAGGCCTGTCTATTAAATGTCTTCCTTGCACCTGGGGGTTTCATCTTGTCCCTTTTCATCTTGTCCCTTCCATGGCCTCACTGCCCCAACATCAGACATCTCTAAGAGAAGCAGCGGGTTATATATTGCAGGATTTGCTCCAAAGAGAGCAAGGATCATGTGCTGTCCTGCAAGGGGCATCAGCTGTCACACTAGAGCTGACCAAGATCACCAGACATGGCAGCAGCTGATTCAGAATTGTGTATAGATGCAATAGTTTTGAATAGAGTGTGGGGATGAAGGACTTAATGGCCACCGTGTCATTCATCTGAAGGGTCTTGCAGAGTGCAAGGAGAGCTCAGCCTCTCATCCCAGTGTGCTGGCGTTGTACAAACACCGTGCCTAAAATGTTCTTAATCTAAGTTCAGAGATGGATAGGAGGCAGGTAGTGTTCAAACTTACCCACCACCCAAACCTGTTGAGTCCTGACATTCTTTTCATTTTTCAAAATTTCTCTTGGGAAACACCAATTACACTCAATTTTAATTTCGAGACTCTAATTTTTAGTTTCGCAGCATTGTTATTATTATTTTTATATAGTGGTCCGGTATACACATCATGTCAAAAGACATACCACGGTGTGTACAACCACTGCTGATACATCCTAATAGAACTGTTTTGCAGTGAAATGTTTTGACACTTTGAACAAGATAGGAAGAAAAACACACAGCATACTAATTCGAGGACCAGCAGTTTTCAAGATATGAAATAATGATTTTAAACTAACACAAAGCTATTGTGTCAAAGTATTTCACTAAAACACAAAGAAACACTTTGATCTAGAAAATAAGATGTTTCAATCAATGCTAAGTAAAAGCCATTCAGAAAGATGTAAAACAAATACAGTGATGTAAATAAAATAATGGAAGAGCTGGAGTCCTCTGCCCCAAGGTGTGTCTCGTGCATGTTACGTAGTACCACAGCTGACGTGTCTGGAGTAATAGAAATGCAAAGAAATGCAGTTTGTATCCCTGGGAAAATGATAAAATTAATATTTTCCTTTAACTTAGAACACGATTTACACTTTTGTTTTCCAAACTATATTTGTTCTAGAATTGCTCATTTATAGGACAGTTTTTTCCCTGAGCTAAAATTAATGCAAGTTTTAAGATGTGACGGCTTCTTATTAAATGTAGTTTACAAGTTTCAGCCACTCATAGGTATGGCTCGTTGCAACCCGTCTTATTGTCCCTTGCCTGCCTATGGCTGGATGAGGAAGGAAGAGATCTTCCTGCCTGCACTGATGTCACATCTGCTCTGGGCTTCCAGCGTGGTGCTTCCTCTTCGCATTCACAAAGCCCAGTGACTGTGCCTGGGCTGCGACCACTTCACCCTCAAATGTTGCAAAGGGACTGAAAATCGATGCTTCCTTCTCTCCTTTGACGCTGATGCTCTTTGCAAGTGTGGCAGCATACAGGGCTGGAGCAGGTGCTGCTCTCATCCCTCCCCACACTCCTGTCCAGTGTGGGAGCAGGTTCCTGCAGATGGAGTCTGTTGGCGGCACTGGGCCTCTCCAAAGACCAATGGCAGCAATAGAGAAGACAGCATCTAAGGGAGTTGTGGGCAGTCTCTTACTTTCCCTTTGGGCCCTAGTTCTGTTCCTCATTCACAGACACCAGGCTCAGCTCCATCAGGAGCAGAACTGAACTGTGTAATACATCACTCCTCACACAGGTGATTAGAGGACCCATTTCCCAATCCCTGTACTGTGGAGGAACAGTAGGCAGCATAGGGCAAGCTGCATGGCATTATTTCAGTCCTGGCTGCTCTGGTGGCTCATGAAGATCCAGAGAGCCTCCTTTCTGGGCTGTAACATCACAGCAACATTGTGCACTTATGTCTTCCCAACCCCAAGCAGCAGTTCCAATACTCTTCCCATCCTGAGCAATGCTGTGGCCTCTGGCTCCTGCCCAAACATCTGTAGCACCATCAGGACAGAAGTCTTGCTGGTGGGCTTTGCACCAAGTTGTCCCCAGTGAGCTCCTTGTGGAAGCTGGAATGTCGCAGCCTCCCTGGCCAGGAGGCAAGCCCGGCATTTTCTATTCCACTGGGTTTTTCATATATATGCTAAGCAGGTAATCCTGGCTTGTAGACATAACCCGTTCATCTCGATGCAGCTGAAGATCACTCCATTTCTTTTTCCTGTTTTGCAGGGTTGTGCCAGAACTTGATGGTGGTGCCTGGAGTGGTAAAGTGTTGAGATGCTACGAATCTGTCAGGGGGACAGCACCAATGTCCTGATTATGCACACAGGTAGGCAGTGTTGAGTTTCTTAGACACATGCCCAGTCAAGCCCTTTTACCTCTCAGGCGTTCTGGCCTCAACAGGGCAGGTAGACAGGCTGACCGCACTACCTCTGCCCCCTCCTCTCTCCCACAGTCATCCACCGGGCAGCTGCACCCTGCAGACTGACCCTATAGAGATGTCAGACCAGAGCACCCAACCTCCACATCCTGCTTCTGCCTGGCACGAGACAGGGAGCTCCCAATGAGGCAGATGAGTGCAGCGGTACCAGTCTCAGCAAGACTCCCAGAGCTTCCAGGTAGCAGGTTGCTCTACACAGCCACTTCTGATTGCTGCATTTGAGACAATGCTAAATAATGAAGTGACCATTTTCCATCCTGGTGAGAGTTTCTGCAGGATCCACTGCCATGATGCACAGATGCTTGCCCCTGTGAAGGGCAGGAGCAATTTCTGTGCCCATGAAATGATGCCTGCAGAACCATTTGTGACTCCATCTGCAGCAGGCAAGCTCATCTACACTGTCCAGCTAGAGTGACTGCATCCCAGCTTGGTGGCCTCAGCTTAAGGGAAGTCCTGTGCCGTTACCTTGGTGCCCTCAGAGGACCAAGAAGACTGTAGGCTGCGCCTGAAACACCACGGATGGTGCCTGCTTGGGTGCCCCAGTGCAAAGTGCTATTTGACTCAGGTGGTCCCCACATTGCTCCTGCCTTGCTGCTCACCTAGAACCCCCTGACACACCAGTAGCATCTCTGCAAGCTTGCATGGTTTTTGGACCAGGTGCTGCTTCTCCACCAAGGGCTCAGAAAGGATGCTGGACTCTGCTGGACCTGCTGCCTTTAATGAACCCAATCCTGCACAGGTAGAAGCAGCTATCAGGAAATGTGCAGATTGTCAGTAAAGGAGAAGAAATGGCTGTCAGTGAAAAAAAACGTGTATGTCACTAAAAATGTCAAAATAATTTAGAAAAATCGGCTTTTCTTCCTTTGGCTTTAGTCTCTTGGTTGTGTCAATGCCTTGAACACAGAATTTAAGGATTTAAAGGTTTCCGTGTGTTTCAAAAATCCAAAATGATGGGTTTGTTACAAAGGGGAACACAACTCTCATAGTACACGGCTGGGCTGGTCTGGCCCTGCTGTGAGCCTGCCCACATGTCCCTGGCCACAGGCAGGGCTGTCCCTCTACATTTCCTGACAAGGTAATGTCCCTGGACTGCCCTGGTGGTGACCCAGGCAGGACTGGGAGCTGCCAAAGATGTTCCCATATATCTGCTTGCTGCTGACCATGGAGGTTCCCACCTGCCTCAGGTTCCTGACAGATGTGCTGGAGACTCGCTAACTTCTACTTCCCAAACTGCTCCAAGGATTCAACTCATGGTGCAGGGTTCAGTGCTTTCAGCTCAGGGACTTCACAAGGCAGATCTGGCTTCTGCATGTTTAATAAACCGCCTATGGGTTTAATTTATTTCCATTTATTTATTTTTCACACTTCTTGTTGAACACATGAATATTTCTTTCAAGGAGTTTTCTGAATTCCATCCATTCCCATACGCTCTTGACATCCACAGCATTCTGTGGCAAAGAGCACCACAGCTCTGCCTCCACTTCACAGCACTTTGGGTTGGTTTGAACCTTGTTGCTGTTAGCTTCATTACGAGTAAGATGCTGCAAGCTTCTTCCAGGTCTAATTCCTGTGTGCACTGAACGGAACACAACTGCAGTCGGTGTTCAAGAGGTGATGTTCAACTTGCACGGTGGCTCTGCCATCTCCGTTCTTCTGCTTGTGTTGCAGGGGCGCAGCTGTATTGCTTGCAAGGGCACGGCTTCCCCAGCTTTATGGCTACCCTGGGCTGCATGCTGCACCTAGCACTAGACCAAGATGCATCATGGCCATCGGGAGCAATTTCAGATAAACCCAGCCCCAGGTCCTTGAGCAGCAGAAGCTCCAGCGCATGAACATCCAACGCTGCTTTGCTGCCCAGGATGTTGAATTCAGAAAGGCAGCAGAGAGCTATGCTCCTAGACCACATGTCCTCTGAAGGAGCTGGGAGGCCTTCAGCTCCAGAGACATCACAGCCTGCCCTGCATCTTACAACGGCCTTTCTATTTCAGTTCTAAATGTGCCTTGTGTGTCTTCTGTGTCTGAAAAAAATAATAATAATAAGAAGAAGAACCAACCAAACAAACAAAAAACCCAAACAAACAAACAAAAACCCAAACAAATGTGGTATCTCCACACTGCGGGGAGGTAATTAAGACTAATGATCCGTGTTGTGAGTGATTTTAAAAACAAAGCACAGCTATTTCTATTTATATTAGCCTTTTATAAAACTTTTATAGACTTTTATGAAGCTTATAGTTGGCTTTTTTACATAATTAACTGTAGGCCTTAGTCTACAGGGTGCTGATGTTGCACCTTTGAACCAACCATATTCTTCCACCCTGCACCAAGCACCTCTAGTCAGGGGACACCTCTCCATTTACTTAACAAAATACCTCATAACGTTTACAGATTTTCCTCTAGTATCAAGCTAATTGCTCTGTGATAGCTCAGTGATCCTATAAAGGATAACAATGTTGGTTTTGCAGTGTAGACTCAAAAACTGATGAGTCACTGCCGAATGTGGTCAATGACAAGGATTTACTTCTGAGTAACTACCAAACGTGGTCAGTGATGAGTAACTGCTGAATAGCTTTGAAATTTTACAACAAAAGGGGATAAATAAATAAGGGGGAGTAAGAGATTAAAATAGAGTAGTAGGAGATATAAACAGAGGCAGGACTTTCTGTGAGCTGCTAAGGCACTTCCCATAGGCTGTAAACCTTGGAGTATCGAATTGATAAGGAAACAATGGAGGGATCTTGTGGACGGGAATAGGGAATAAAAAGCTGAACTTGGTATTCTTCAGGTGTGCCTACGAGCTAGGACACCCATACTTGCAAGAACATTAAATAAAGTGCCTCTCCGCGGTGTCTGACCTGGGTCCTTTGCAAGAAAATTACGTTAACAGCTCAGCTTGGGTAGGATCACACATCTCCTGCCACACCCTCACTTCTTGGGCCACCACTTGATAATGAGATGGACTCAATGAAGGAGATTTCTGCTGATATGCATCTGATACATTATTTACAATGCAGTTTTGTATTTGAAACAGGAAAAGGGGATTTTAATGATTCTCTAGTAATTAATTAGATTTTACCATTATGCACATGAAAGAAAAAAGGATCCCACTGTTAATCATTGAACATTTTTGCCTTGCTAGTTAGTGGATTATTTTACGGCATATGTGAAGTACGGATCTTCATCCTCTCAGAAAAAGACGTGCTATTGTCAGTGTACCTATGAGAAGAAGTATCTCACACTGGCTCCCATCTCAGGGCTGCACACTCCGTCTGATGAAAATAAGGAATCAAAGTTCTTTTTACAAGAACATCTTTTACAAGGTAACTGGAAAAGTTACCTAATGTGTTAGATACGACATTCCAATCAAATGTCTTCTGAGATCAGCTGAATATAGCGTGAAAGGCAACATGATGGAAAACATTAGCCTAGTACCAAGGCCTATTTGCTGTCATAAAGCATCTCCAAAACAGCAAGAGCGTCTGCCCCAGGATGTGCCCTGAGTCCGGTGCCCAGAGCAAGTCTCCTCTGCGCAGCCTCTGGATGGGCAGGCTGAGAGAGGTGCGCTGTCAGTGGCTCAAGTTAGGAAAGATTTCTCCAGTCTTAACTAGTCAAATAAAACTCCACAGCCATAAATGTGGCTGTAGATGCCTGCTTACCTCTGCTTTGCTCTGCTGATGACAGTTTTATCATTTCACAGAATCACAGAATTACAGAATCACAGAATATCTTTGGTTGGAAGAGACCTTCAAGATCATCATGTCCAACCCTCAACCTAACACTGCAACCTCGCCACTAAATCATGTCCCAAAACATGAGGTCCACTGTTTAAATACCTCCAGGGATGGTGAATCCACCACTGGCCTGGGCAGATTGTTCTGATGTTTGGTAACCCTTTCAGTGAAGAAATGTTTCCTAATGTCCAGACTAAACCTGCCCTGGCGCAGCTTCCATCCATTACCTCTGGTCCTGTCACACGCCACCAGGGAGAAGAGGCTGTCCCTCTCCTCGCTCCAACCCCATTTCAGGTAGAGTGATAAGGTCTCCCCTGAGCCTCCTCTTCTCCAGACTGAACAACCCCAGCTCCCTCAGCCACTCCTCATAGGACTTGTGCTCTAGACCCTTCACGAGCCTCATTGCCCTTCTCTGGACCCGCTCTAGCACTTCTGTGTCCTTCTTGTAGTGAGGGGCACAGAACTGAACACGACATTCAAGGTGCAGCCTCACCACTGCTGAGTACAGGGGGACGATCACCTCCCTATTCCAGCTGGCCATAGTATTTCTAATACAAGCCAGGATGCCACTGGCCTTTTTGGCCATTTCTAAGCACTTTGGTTTGAATTCAAGTCCAATTGTAGAAATACTCATTTTATCCCTAGCTTAGATGTGGGAATTGAATGTCGTCAGCAGAAACGCAGTATTATTCTGTGAGAAAATGCTAAAAAGAGATTCTTCAAATTTCTATCCAAAAATAAATTTTCCAGTGAGGCAGTTTGCTCCTGCAGGTGCCCGTGCTCTCTGCAGCCCAGCAGCAAGACTGGCTCTGCCCACAGCAGGGTCTGCTGCCCCTGCCCACCTGGCAGCACATCAGCTCAGCACTTCACTGGCCATTTCACCACAGTTGCCAAGTCTTTGTAACTTCCAGCAACCCGACTGCCTGGTACCATGCTGCTGGGGAAGTCTCCGCGCCTTTCCCCTCCTTTCCTCTCTCCATGCCCTTGGCATTATTCACACACAGTGAGAGCTTAGGAATACAGGCTCCAAAGGTTTATATTACAGAAAACAAATACAAATGCCAACAATTATTATTTTTAATGTCTCCAAATCTGTAAACCAATGACATGGATTTACAACACAGTAATTTATCTTACTGTACTTTTCAGTGAGGCTGATTTTTTTCATGTTTAGACTTCACTGTGGAGTCACCTATTGCTTCTGCTAAGGGACTGGATTTACTGTGTCTCCTGCCCAGACAAAACCAGGAACCAGGCTGGATTCCTGGACATAGCAGCTTGACCTTAGGCTCAACTTCCAGATGTTGCAAAAAGCAGTTTCTGTAAGGAAACCCTGTTTTCAGCAAGCACTGACCCAGCAAGCACTAGCGCAGGCCCTAGGAGAAGACCTGGATACCCAGAGGAGAGGGCCTGCCTGGGCCCGCAGACACTGCCCTGGCAAAGTGAGACTGTCAACTCCTCCGTGCAGCCTGTACCCAGGTCCAGGCCTCAGCACTTACATCTCTGTCTCCGTTTGGGGTTCAGGGCAAAACCTCACAGAGCTGAATTGCTGTGGGCCCCCTCTCCCCCTCCCCCTTCCCTCCCAAGGGAGGATACAAAGGGAAAAGAGGAAGGAAGCACCTCACACCAAATTGGAAGTTAAGACTATGAACAAAATTTAATAGGTAACAGATAAACAGGGAGAAGGAAAGATTAAGGGAAGGGGGATATACAAAAATATACAAAACCAGTCCTGGGATGGCAATGGATCGTGCAGAGCACGTAGAGCCAGGCCTAGCTGAGCTAGATTACAGTCCCAGAAGTAGCACAGTCCGAGGGAGAGAGAAAAGGAGCATGAAATCCACCCTTCCTGTCCTTTTCTAGAGTGTGGCAGGGAAGGGGAGGGAATACCAGGTGTTCGTGTGCCTCCCCCCCAATTTGTTAACTCTTAAACCACAACAATCTCACAAGGGAAAGTGACAATACACTACTGTCATTTTTGAGGTTAATACACTGGCTTTGCTGCGACTGTTGTGTGTTCCAGTGAAGCCTTCCTCATTTCTGTTTCTGGGTCACATTCTCAATCTCCCTTCTTATCAGGCTGCATCTATTTTTTAATTGAATGCACTTCTGCTTAGCTGATGCATATATCTCACCTGAACCCTCCCTGGCAGAAACTTGACTTGTTCCTTGATGTTTGCATGCTGAGAGCTGTTATCATGCCCACTGCAGCTGAGAGCAGTGTATAAAAGTACTAGGTTTTTGGGAGGGTGTGTAGATTTTGGGTGCATGGTTTTATTTAGAAATTGACATTTCTAAGCCTTTGGCTGCCAAGCAACAAGCATCTAGAAAGTGATCTCAGTTGCGATATGTAGGTACTCAGCATCCATCCTCACTGCTGTATTTAAAGCCTCAGAAAGGGCCACCTCATGGTTCTTTGCACAGGCACTCATCGGTGGTTATGTTAACAGTTAAGCTAGATGGAAACCAAGGCAGAGTGGCTGATCCAGGACCCTGTCACATCCCAGCAGTGATGGAGTAGCAGAAACTGATGTAAGAGTGAAATTCAGTATCAGAGCCAGTAGAATGCTCTGAAACTGCAGTCTGACCCCTGGCTGAATTGAGCCGTGGCTACTCTTTGTGGGTCAAGCCCAGGACTTCCCACAGCCTGAGGTCTTAGCCCCTTGTTCGGTGGACAAACAGGAGCACACAGCCACAGCCTGGAGCTCATGCAAACAAACTGCAGCAGAAGGCAGAGAGCACGGAGGCACTTGCTCAGCTCTGTGGGCACTGCCATGCAGCCTCCCAGACCACATCTTTACAGAACAAGCAGCTTCCTTTTTATCTTTCCTTTCTGGAAGAGATTCCAGCCTCAAATTAGCTGACTGACTCATTGCTCTCTTAGCAAAGCAGTGTTTTGTCCTGTCTTGCTTGTAG
The DNA here is from genome assembly GCA_013396935.1 of Baryphthengus martii. Classification (NCBI taxonomy): domain Eukaryota; kingdom Metazoa; phylum Chordata; class Aves; order Coraciiformes; family Momotidae; genus Baryphthengus; species Baryphthengus martii. The sequence continues at coordinate 52,015 of VWZK01010007.1, read as the reverse complement.
CACCTCCCCTAAAGCTCTTCAGCCAAGCTGGTAGCAGAGGAGAGCAGCAAGAGAGTCTCTAGCAACAAAGTTATGCAAAGCTTTGGCATCTCTGGGCCATCCTGCGGGTCAGAGGTGCTAATGGATACAGCACACTCCCCTCCGTGTTCTTCTGGCTTTCCCTGCCCTGGTCTGACAGGAGAAGGAGCTTTATCTGTAGCTACTCAGCGGCCTCCGAGTGAAGTAGATCTGCTCACAACTGCAGAACTGCCCATTGGATGTGGTCAGAGTGTGACAGTAAGATGAGCTCCTGAGTATATGGAAGGTAGAAGCTGCCTTAGTGATTTCTCTCTTCCTTTCCTGATACAGATTCATTTCTCATAGAGTATTACTCAGAGCCTTGCAGGTACTAAATATACTGGTGTTTCTCAAGCAGCAGCTGGATGGTATTGTAACCCGTTTGCTACCCGAGCCATGGTTCTGCAGTAAAAAAATGGAAACAGTCATGCTGGAGCAGATTGATGACCTGTCTGGTCCAACACTCTATGTCCAAGTGTGACTTATGGCAAACACTCCCAAGTAAGTTACTATATGTTCCTAATGTGCTGAACTGTGCAATCCTGTTCTATTGAGGCTAGATCCCATCTGGTCAGCAGATCTTGGTCTATAGCATGAGGTCTGTTGTCCCTTGTTTGCTCCCCTCTCTGGCCTAATGTGACTGCAGATGCTTTTCTTCTCTGTAAGTGTCTAAGCTTCTTTCTGAATCTAAGAGCTTCTCTTCAGTTTTATCCCATTATTCCTCAGCCTTCCTTGCAGTCATCCCTTCAGATAACTAGAAATGGCCTTATATTCTCAGCCCTACTATGCTCATTGCTTGGCTCATTGTGTATTGAATTGAATTTGATGCTTTGAAAACATGAGAATGAGAGTCTGACTAAGTTTAGTCCACTTATTTCACCCTTCTGGGTATTCAGTTCTTGATGTGCCGTATTTTGCACACTCCCTGAGGTAGGGCACAGGACATGTTTTATTCCAAGATAACATTAACTGTGGTGATGAACCTTGTCTATGGGAAATGTCTCTCCTCAGATGTGCTGATGGTTTTCAGCTTGTTTAGACAAAGTAGAAGGCCCATAAGCGGCCTGTAGTTGCCCAGGAAATAAGCACCTCAACTGTCCTCAGAATGTGGACTTCAAGTCTCCAGCAGAGGCTGGTCCAATGAACCATTCCTTCTTGATGAAACAGGTTTTGTAAGACCTGCCACCTAAGATCAAGGCAGGGGCAGAGGGAGACATTCTCTGTGATCAGGACACAGAGAGCACAGGAAGACTGGGGCTGAGATTTTGAGCGTGTGGCTAAGTTAACAGGCTCACCAGTGTTAGACTTCAGCAAGGAGCAGAGAGGAGAAGATTTTGAATGATTAGTTGACAGAAAATCAAGGCAAACCAGGCCTGTCTAGCTGGAAGGTGCAAGAGGTCTGCGCTGTGCTGTGCACACACACCTCTGTCCTTTTACAGTCCTCTGCGTATTTTCTGGACTTTCACCCCTCAATGGTCTCTAGGGGTATCCGCCAGACATCAGCTAAGAGCTTCACAAGCCTGGAGGATGCCAGTCCATCCTGTGTTCAGTGCATCTCCTCTTTTCTATCCCTTCCCATGTCTGAGAGTACTGGGGTCTAGACCTCGCATACGAACAATTGCTTCCCTGCCATGCCACCATCTGGGTTCTCTGTGTTTCTTCCTTATTCCCCCAGGTCCTAACTCAGTCATGGTCATTTTTTTCAGGATCCTATAAACTCAACTGCCCCGATAGTGCTTTGTGTTCGCTCAGCACCGCATCTGTCTCTCTACACTGCCACCTTACTTACTCCTTCTCCTGTGACCTCCCTCTCCATGTTGTTCTCCAGTGTCTCCCCAGCCTTACCTGCTTTCTGTGCAGAGCCTAGCTGGGTCATTTCTCCTGTTGGCAGTGAATGTTTGGTCCAGTGTGACTGAAATATTCAGTGCCATCTTTAGCAAATTATCTCACCCTTGGAGACTGAAGCAATTCAGTGCCAGAGGAGCTGTTTCTGCTTAAGAAGAGAGAGTTGCAAGCTACATTCAAAGACTGTCCCATGGGCTGCAAAGCCATTCAGTACCTAAACTTCCAGCAGGATAAAACTTGAAGTAGAAGGGCCTTTGTGTGGCCAGGGTGGCTTTTGTTCTCACATACTCCAAGTACTCGTCGCTCACATAGTGCCCTAGTGCAAGTCTGGAACTCAAGCCTTCAACTCAAAACAGTTCCTTTTAGATTTAGTTCTACCTTCTCCACCCTAAATGACTCTATTCCTTGCAGTGAATTGGCCTCCCACACAGCATCCTGCCACTGTCTTCGTAAGGGATGTAAGAGATCCTGATTTGTCAGCCCAAATCCTCTCCAGCTGCTCTGTGGAGACAAATCTCCCCTGGTGGAACTCTCCTGGATTCCTCTGTTTCTCCTGGCAACTCCAACCCCTCCCTCCTATGGGGACAGTCCCCTCACATCCTCCCTCTTCTTTGCTCTCCTTTCTCCCAAATATGTGCTAGAGCCCCTCGGGCTTACAGCACAAACATCTCTAAGCCTGGAGAAATCTCCTCAGATGGCTGGCCCATCTCCCTCAGGTCTTCTTCTCTGTTTCTATACTCACACTGTTCTCTGCTTCTGTCCCACTTGCTCAGCACAGAGTCCTGTGTCCAGGTTTCTCATGATGGCTTCAAAGCTATGCTCATTCTTTGTCTTTGATCTTTCTCCTGGTCTCCACACATTCAGCCACAGTGGCATAGAAAATTGGTCCTTCTGAGCTTCTCCCATGTCCTTCCCTGGTTTTCTGTCTGCCTTTCCTATCTTTGCTTCTCTGCCTTTTCTTTACACCCGCCTCCCTCTTCTACTGGATGCCCACAGCATCCTATCCTTCAGCCCTTTCTCTTCTCCTTTCACACATTATCTCCGGGTAATCTCCACCACCCACTAGCTCCAACAGTTATCTCTATGGTGACTCTCAGATCTACAGTGCTGTGCCAGACTTGTCTCCTTCTTTCTGAAAAAAAAAAACCAACAGCTATCCTGGCTGACATTTCCTGGTGGAGGTCTAGCCTGAAAGCTCAATTTCAGCACACTGAGAGCAGGGTTCATCACCTCTCACCAAAGTCTGCCCCTGAGCAGACAACACCTCTGTGCTGCGCTGTTCTGCACCACCTTAAGCTTTGCTTCCTTGTCCCAGCTATGCCTGAGTCCCACACGTTCTCTCCATACACTGCTTCCAGATAAAGCCTTTTTTATCCATTCCTCCAGCTAAAATACTCATCTGGGCTCAAGTACATTGTTATTTTATTACTGCTATACCCTTTTCTCTGTCCTGACAACAGTAGCTGTGTTAACAAATACTCATCACACTGGCTTCTGGAAAGATTATTTCCCCTTTGCCTTGGATGTGTCACCTCTTCCTATGCCCCCTTGCTTCTCCCTCCTTTATCATCAAGAACAGGAGCAATTTGTTTTCACTTGGAAAAGCTTCTACAGCTGTCTGTAGCTTCCCTGCTAGTGTCCAAGTTCCCTCTTGACTCCTGTACACCTGAGAAATGCGATTTCGGGCCGCTTTGCAGACCAACCTCTGCCATTGCCCTTCACGCCCAATATCCTTCCTTATCTCACCACCTCATTTCTCCACATGGGCTTTACTGGATTGCTAACTAAAAACACAGCAGGGGAGCATACCAGCTTGCCAAGGCTGCTCTCCACTGCCCTGGGCACTGCACCTGGCTGTAGACTTCTTGGGACGCCAAGTGACTTTTCTGAGGAGCACACATACACTTACAACAACCTCAGCAATAAATAGCATTATTCATGTCTTCATCTTCATTTCCTTTCAGACAGTTGGAGTTGACATGAGCCTTGGGAGGGCTGTAGAATAGTGTAGGGTGATGAAAAAGATATTGCGCCTCAAAGCCAAATGCTTCAAGACTGACTGCTCCTGCCACTGGGATGCAGAAGCCACCTTGCCTTTGACAGAGATGAAATACACTTTGCCTCTGCAGCAGCATGGTGCCTTACAAAGCAAGCCATTCACTCAGCTTCTGCTCCCTTTTGTCCCCATGCCTCTGGGCTCCAGTCTCCATCATTGACAAATAACCTGCCAAATTTCAGTTTAAGAAGAAAAAACATTTTCAAGCTGATAGACATTTAGAGAGCAGTTTTGAAAGCATGTGGGTAGCTTTCGTTGCCCTGCAAAGGGATCCAAGCACCCCTGAAACTTGGAAGAGGAAAGTGCCTGGGTTGGAAAAAGCTCTAGAGGGTGCAGGGAGCACTGTGGGGCTCATTGTTCCTCTCTTCTTGGTCATTTCCCCTTAGGGGTGAACTGAATGGTCAATTCTGTATTCAAAGCTGTGAAGGCAGCTGCACTTTTGCTGAATCTGCTATAGGAAGAAAAAAAAAAATCTGTATATTTCCATTTTCCTTAGAGAATGAAGCTTCTTCCCCAAGAAGCCAAGCTCTCCATTTGTAAAAGCACTGGAGCAAAGTGATGAGAAGATGACCGTGATAGCTGCTCATAACATCTTGTACTCATCCCACAGGCCTGACTCTGAAGACTCCAGCAAAGGTGCATAGCAACTGCAATGTTATTTTTAAGAAATAACCACTGCTTCGGCTCTCCAAACACCTCACTTTCTCATGGGGCAGCACTCGCCAGGCCTCCCAAAGCAGCAAGGTCCATGAATTAGCCATCAATCACCTCTGAAACCACAGCTACCCAAACTGCCTGAGGCCAGGTTGTGAGGCTGTGGCATGGGCAAGTCTAAGAGCTCTTGCTCAGCTTGCTACATCGACTCATCTGATCAGTGTACTTAAAAGCTTGTCGCTTGTCCTGCGCATACCTCAAAGGGGCATCTGAACAGAGGGGCTGTTTCCTCAGACAGGTTCCTCAGCTACTCCCAGCAGAGGACTATGGGCATCAGGCAGGCTGGACAGGGGCAACTCCATCTACCTAGTTAAGAGCAAAGCATCCTACGAATCAGAGAAAATGAGAGGAGTAAGCACACTTGCCTACAGGCCAGCACTGGCTGCCAGGCCTGACAAGGTCACACACAGACCATGGCAAGCTGGTGCCTAGGAAGGCACACGTGCAACAGAATAACCAGTAGCCACAAGCAAAACAGAAGTGAACAGCTGAGCCTAATTTGTGCAAGGTTGTAAATGAAAATCACTGTGGCAGACGGTCAGTGGATTATTTTCCAGAGGATTAAGCAAGACCAAGATTAGAAAAAAACTGAGAAACTTTGATGTGGTGTGCAGGACTTTATCCTGAGGCTCAGGACACATGGANAGGCCTCACCTGGAGTACTGGGTGCAGTTCTGGGCCCCTCACTTCAAGAAAGATCTTGAGGTGCTGGAGCGGGTCCAGAGGAGAGCGACGAGGCTGGGGAAGGGACTGGAGGGAATATCTTCTGAGGAGAGGCTGAAGGAGTTGGGATGATTTATCCTGGAGAAGAGGAGACTAGGGGGGAGACCTCATCACTCCCTACAACTACCTGAAGGGAAGGTGTAGTCAGGCGGGGGTCGGGCTCTTCTCCCAGGCAACTAGTGACAGGACCAGAGGTCATGGCCTGAAGCTGCGCCAGGGGAGGTTTAGGTTGCATATTAGGCAAGCACTTCCTCACAGAAAGGGAGATTAAACACTGGAATGGACCGCCCAGGGAAGTGCTGGAGTCGCCATCCCTGGAGGAGTTTAAGGAAAGATTGGATGTGGCACTTAGTGCCATGGTCTAGTTGATGTTGTGGTATTAGGTCATAGGCTGGACTTGATGATCTCAGAGATCTATTCCAGCCTCAGTAATTCTGTGATTTTTGTGACCCCAGTGCCTTTTGAGGGGATCCTGGCTGTGCAGGGTGGTGGAAGAGCCTCATCTGCAGATTGCAAGGCTGGGAGGCTGAAAGGGCAGATGTGGGTCTCTGCACACTGGGTTGGCAACCTGGGCAAAAGGTGTCCCCCAGGGCTTGACATGTCTTTAAAGCCAAGCTCGTGGCTGGGGTAGCTGGTGATCCCCTGGCTGGTGTCAGCCCTGACTTAGAGGAGGACAATACAGTTTCCCGGGGGGGACTGCAGTTCCTAGACTTTTGCTTACCCTTGCCAGCCTCACAGCATCCCTGGATGCTGTGCTGGGGTGCTGTGCCGGGCTGGATGGAGGGTGCTGTGCCAGCCCCGCTGCCCTAATTTCCTTGTGGAAATCCCAGAGTCTTCAGCAGATCCAGCTCTGGTTTTGGGGGCAGCCATCTCTCTCGCCCTCTCTCTCTCTCTCTCCTCTTCCCTCCTTCTGCTCTCCTTCCTCCTCCTCTCCCTCCCTCCTCTCCGCACTGTACTCTCCGGGGGCTCTGGGTACCGCTGCAGCATCACTAGCCACCTCCATCCAGGAGGCTGGGAGCGCGGGGCGGAAGGGGAGGGCTGCAGGGGACAAGCTGAATGAATGGGCATCGCCTCGGTGCTGCTGGAGCCTCCGCATAGGGGCGAGGCGGCTGGACCGCGCCGCGGGCAGGGGGGCGTCGGCGGCCGGCCAGCGGCCGG